>VUYV01000036.1:5989609-6026437 GCA_008711295.1 Anarhynchus alexandrinus | reverse complement strand
CCTAGAGCAGTGTTTAGAGGGACCATCCAACATACTCATAGAAACACTGTCCATGTGGGTGGTTCCTGAACTTTCTAGCTGGAGGGGTGGAAAGTGCTAGTGGTGGGGGATTCCTTCCTTCCAAGGGTTACTGCATGGGTGCAGAGTACTTCCTCCAGTGAGCTGCAGCACTGGGCTTGGGGCTAGCATTGCTGCTGCTGCTGTGGCACTGAGTGAAGGGGGAAGCATGACTCAAAGAGATTTTACCTAGAGTTACAAAATTCAGTGGGGAATGGACCCCCACAAAACCCAAAGTCAGAGTTTCCCCTGCACGCGTCAGTTCTCTAAGTGTGTGTGCATGGACACGTAGGTATGTGCAGGCTGGAAAAACTTACAAAATTGTAAAACACATTTATGAGGTCTGATGCAATATGCAGTTTTGCCAATGGATAAAAGATTTAAAAATAAAACACGTTTGGCAAGTTCCAGTTCCTACTTGCCAACTTGGAAGGGAGCAGGGTGATCAGGGTAAAGTAATTAAACATTTTTAGCCTTCGTTTTCCATGTTATTGTCTTCATTTTATTGCTCAGTGTTAAGCTAGCCTAAATATTGCTTCAAAACATGAGCTCTGAGGTCCTCCCCTTCTTGCACTCACACTGAGGGTTCTCAGCCACAGTCTCTTGTCACCATTTGTGAGTAATCACGGACTGGCACAACTACCATTAAACACAACAGAGCACAAATCTGGTTAGTAGAAAAGACTGCACTTTATAGCCTTTAGCTCAGCAATAAGATGTTTCTGAGATTCCTCCTTGTACAGTGCATTGTAATGGGTTGTGTGATTAACAAGCACCACTGCCAATGGAGTCAGGCACCAGAGCAAAACACTTCCCTGTTCTTGCCAAGCAACAAATTTAGGGCCCAATTCAGTTAGAGTACAGCCAGTTTCCTTGCTACAGAAGCTGGCCATGATTTTTACTGAAATAAGTCCTTTGCTTTCAGAATGCAGATGAGAATTCAAGACAACCTAATTAAAAACATTAATGATTTTTTTTTTTCAATTGGTGTTTGCTTCTGCTTGACATGATTTAATGTCGGATAGCTCTGAGCATCAGAGCTCTTCTAGATGTATGGCTGCAGCAAAGGATTCTTCATCCATCCCAGGATGTACCTCCTGCTAGACAAAATTCCTTTTTTGTTTTTAAATTCTACAAATGTAAATTACTTCTTCCAAGATCATGTTCCTTTCCTGTTATGCTGCTACTTTCTTAAATAGGCACTTTGGCTTCCCAGTATAATAATAAAATCACCTCTTAACCTCTACAAAATATTTTTATAGTCCATTTGTTTGGGCATCATTAGCCTGGCACAAAAAGACCCTGCAAGCGGAATACGGGTAACTCCTAAGTACAAAGCAATTATTTATTGGCCAATGCACATAAAAGACCTCTAGTATTTAGGTGCAGATCGTCAGTCCTACCACTCTCTGCAAGTTTTACCTTTCTTACCTGTCTACAGACAGTCAGTCTGACAGCTCTGCCTCGGCAGTCTGAGTCAAGGTTACACAGCTGGGGCATATCAAAGCTGGACCATTTACACAAGCAGCTAAAACCCCAGCAGTGAGGGGTGAACTGACAGCAGGGGTTACAGAGAGAGGGTTACAGTGTGCCATGACATCATCCGTGTTTCTTTCTTGGACACCATTTTATTCCACTCAAGCCTCATCCCTGATTACTTCCCTGATCCTTCTGACTCCACTTTCTGTTTTTCTCACCTGCTACGGAGTTCTGAAGGAACAAGTCTAACTACTAGCTTCCTTCACAATTTCGCCAGTTTTTTAACACTTGCTATCAAGAGTTGCCGCCAACTATTGTGTTTCGGGTGTCTGGTATCACCTTGTGATCAGAAACAATATTTGGCACAAGTTTCTCACTGTAGGGTTACAATGGTCTGTCAGTAGGGAAAGGATATTATTCTGGACTTTTTCCCCTACAACTGAGAAGAATTTTAGCAAAGGAAATATGTTTTCTTCTCCTTTAGTCCTCTTCACAGCAAAAATCAAGAGGAATGTCCAGAAAGGATACCATATGCTTGAGAATATGCCACCATTTACTTTGTGAGCCCTGTAGTTGCTCCTGCCCTTTAGCCATTAAAACTGCAAACAGCTGTGTATGTAGGTAACCAGATCATGTTTATTACAGTATGTAAATCCTGTGCATCCAAACTACCTGATCATGAAACGCAGCAATCATTTCTCTGGGGCTTNAAAAAAAAAAAAAAAAAAAAAGAAGACATGATGATTTAAACCCAAATTATATATTTCCTTAGGTGATAAATGGGTATTTGTTCTTGAATCTTGTTGTAGGAGAGCTTCCAACCTCTGTTGTGTAGTCAGCCAGGATATGACGTATATTCAGACAGGGTAATATTGATCTGTAGTGGTAATCCAGAAAATCGTAACTTGCTTCCAACATTTCAAACATAAAACTTCATAGGGAAAATACAACTTACATTCAGATGCTTATCTCAAGAGTCCAAAAATATTTTGGATAGAAAATATATTGAAATCAACCAACCGATTTACTGTTCTTCCTCAATTTCACAATATTGTCTCTGTGCACTCTTTATACAGAATGCAAAAAGAGCATTTACAATAGAAATATTAAGCTGAATTTATGCCAAAAATGAACACATAGTGCATAAACCTCAGGCCCAATCTGACTGCTTTGCTCACCTAAGCAGAGCAAAGCAGTTGGTAATACCTTTCAGGAACAACATCCATCAAGTGACATAGCACACAGCTATCCCCAGGTTCTAATCTGAAGGTCATCTTCACCTGATTTAAGACACAAAATCCCCATTTTCACATCCATTATTTTGGGGCCACCCTACACTCTGCTCCTCAGAGTCCTTTTAGAATGGACCTTCTTTCCCCTTCCTACTTGCTCTAATCACAAGAGGAAAAAAAAAGAATTAAAAGTTTGTAGAAGGCTAGAAAAGTTGGACCAAGAAATTGCAGAATCACTGTTCCTGGATTTACTGCATTTACAACTTTCAATATAGGGTTACATTCCATACACAGCAGGAAGAGCCAGTAGACATTACTACCTTGCACTTGGACATTCCACATAATGCTGAATTTGAGGTATGTCCAGCTGTTGGGGGTTGATCTAAAGTGTTTTTGTTTCACAAGATCAGCACTCATAGGTGTAAAAGTAAATTTACAATTAACCCTAACATTCAGTATAGATGTAACTAGAGACATACAGATGAGTATGGTCTTGTGTTGGGGAAGAATTTCTTTTTCAACAGCATAATCATTGAAAAAACCCTACTCTTTTCTCACCAAATTACTTCTCAATTTAATCCAAATTTTCCACATAATTGTAGGTGGAAGACATGAGAAGAAAAACAATTAGAGTAATAAAATTTTAGAGGACATTATGCTCTTTGCTTGTTCTGCGAGCAGAGCACACCTTCAGGAGCAACAAATAATTTCAGTTCCTTTTTCCAGTTGAGGGAATCTGAAACCACATGTCACACTAGTTATATTAATTCCCTAAACACCAACTGATTGCTCAATCATTGGTCAGTGCCGGAATATGAGCCAGAAGTTCCTACCTCTGCATTGAAAGTGCTTACAAGAAAACTATTTACCACTACATGGCTTCCTCAGACATTGAAGTGAAAATTGGTATTTAAAAAACACTTAAAAATTATTGAGATAGAAGGCAAATATTATCCTATAGCCCAGCACTTAGAAAGTTCACCTGGAGCTCAAAGTTACATCAAGTAGTTAATTATATCAGAACATGCAGAGGAAACAAGTTCTAATTTTCATCAAACGCTTAGCAAGCCAAAGGAAATTTCTTCATGTTTAGAACTGCTAACAGTTTAGAACAGTTAGCACATTCAAAAAGCAGTTCTATATAATTTGGCTCTACATATTATTTATGGGTATTAATGTCAGTATAAGAGAGTGCTGACTGTAGTATTAATTTCAAAATACTAATTTCAGCATTTAAAAATGAAATATTAAAAATGTACATACTTCACTTTTTCTTAAAGAAGAGTTTAACATTTTATTGTTTGGATTTCAACAGAAATAAGAGAATCCTCTGGGTTTTTTAACATATATTCTGCCAAAATAATCCATGTATGCATGAATTCTAGGCTAATAGATGACAATGAAATAAATCAAAATTTAAACAATACTGTTTTGTGATTTCATCGCTGTGTGAAGAGCTGATGAAATTGAACTGTTGTGTACCATGTCATTTTGCCTGCATAATGTAATAACTGTTTTATGGAAAATAAGTTGAGAATCTCATTACTTGACCTAGATTTATGATGGAACTTGTAAATGTATTTGCTTTCAATAAATCTGACAGAGATTGACCACCATCCTTGTTAACATTTTGATAGACAGCCTCTTTTAATGGCACCTAATTACAAAACAGCCACTGCAATACGCTACTAAGATCAAAATTCAGTCTAGAAATAGTAATAACTGCCAGATTTAACTCATACATTTCTTTTATGGAGATCAGAAATAGCACTTCTCTTTTCTGACATTCGTATTAGAAAAGTTACTCAAAAAAGATCAGAAAAATTTTCTGAAAGAGGATAAAATCCATCTCATCTATCTGTCTGAAGTATTCCTAAAGCACCTACTTCCATGATGTCAAAGCGTGAAGAGCTCCCCTGTCTGTCTCCTAAGGAAATCATACTCTTCCTGTTACTGGGTGATGCAGATTAGTATGGTCTGCAAGTGAGCCATCCCTGGAAGAGGCAAAAAAGTGCAGGGGATATGTTGCCTGTAATACAAGACATTGCATTCAATATTATATATTCTGTAGATCAACCTATTTTACTTCATTTCCTCAAAATTATTTTCCTCAATTTGTTTCACAGTATGAAGGCGGAGTTAGAGCATATCCCCGTTCCTCATTGCGGCTGTTATCTCTATTAATGGGACTGGTGCGCAAAGATCAAAGCCATGAAAGTGCCCTTAGAATTTAAACTTTTTCCAAGTAAATCCTCAGTTTTATCCGTACTTAGGATGCCAGACATAGACAAAATTCCAAACTGGTAAACCAGGTAATAGATGTTGTATTAAAAATTTATTTCAGCAAGTGCCCAACAAAGCAGCATTAAGACAAAGTTAAATACGTTTGAGGGTTGTACATAAAGTTGTTGAAATAACAGCCTTTAAAATGCACTCCAATGGCATATGTTTAAAATTCCTTACTGCATCAGTTCGCAGGGGAAACGGATCAGTTCAGTAACTGACAAGTGTTTCTGCAAGGGGAAGTCTAATTCAGATGTTCCAATTTCTTTATTCAAATGTTACAGTCACGTCTACCCTGGCTCACACAGACTGAATGATCAGGAGTTGTAGAGTACTCCAGGTGAATATAGAAGTAATGAAGAATGAGAGGTTTTAAAATGTGAAAAAATACAGAGATAAACACAGACATTTTTGACTGAACAACATCTTATGAAATTTATCAAGAAAACCTTCTTTATCTTGCACTGTTTAAGGACTGGTTTTACATTAGTCTGAAATTCATCATCTGTGCCACCAAGTTGTACTGGATTGTCTTCACTTTTTATCTTAGTTAAACTAGTGTATCATACGTACAGACATTTTTATGCAAGTTTCAACCTGGTTTTATGAGGACAGATTCAGATTGTTAACTAAACCATGATTAATCATACATCTAATTACGCTGCTGTAGCCTTGTGCATAGATGAGATATTAGCATTTTGGGGACTTCGTTCCCATCCCCCATAAGTTAGTTTTCTGTCTCCTGCCTGACATCTATTTTTCACAGTCTTGGGTTCAGGAAACAATTTCTTTATTATTTTGTGGTGGGGTTTACCTTGGCCTGCTGCCAGGTGCCCACCAAGCCACCCTACCACCCCCTCTCCTCAAAAGGACAGAAGGAGACAATATGATGAAGAACTCATGAGTCGAGATAAGGACAGGGACATCACTTACCAGTTACTGTCACAGGGAAAGCAGACTGGACTTGGAAAAAAAAAAATTATTGCAGATTAGGTTATTAAGACATAAGAACAAATCTAAGAAAAACCACCTTCCCCCCACCCCTCCTTTCTTCCCAGGCTCAGCTTCACTCCCAACTCTTCTACCTCCTCAAGCGGTGCAGTCAGATTGGGAATGGGGTCAGTTGCAGTCAGTTCATGACATTTTGTCTCTGTTGCTCCTACCTCCTCACGTGCTTCTCCTGCTCCTTTGTGGGTCTTACCCATGGAAGACAGTCCTTCACAAACTTCTTCAACATGGGTCCTTCCCACAGGGCTGCAGTTCTTCACGAACTGCTCCAGCATGGGTCATTTCAACAGTGTATTGTCCTTCTGAAACAGATTGCTCCAGAGTGGATCCTCCATGGGGTCACAGGTCTGCCAGCAAGCCTGGTCCTGTTAGAGTTTCTCTCCATGGGCTGCAGTTCCTGCCAGGAGTTCCAGCATGGGCTCTTCAGTGGTCACAGCTTCGTTGAAGGGACATTCACCTGCTCTGGCGTGGGGTCCTCTACATGTTGCAGGTTGATATCTGCTCCACAGTCGCTGTCCGTGAGCTACAAAGAACAACCTACATCACCATAGTTCTCTCCGCAGGCTGCAAGGGAATCTCTGTTCCAGTGTCTGGAGCACCTCCTTCCCCTCCTTCTTCACCAACCTTGGTGTCTGCAGAATTGTTTCTCTCACCTATTCTCACTCCTCTCTCCCAGCTGCTGTTGCACAGCAGTTTTTTCCCTTTCTTAAATATGTTATCACAAAGGTGCTTCCGCTGTTGCTGAATGGCTTGACCTTGGCTAGTGGTGGGTCCATCTTGGAGCCATCTGGATCTGGCTGTGTCTGACATGGGGACAGCTCCCGGTGTCTTCTCACAGACGCCACACCTGCAGCTCCCCTACTACCAAAACCGTGCCACGTAAACCCAATACCAATTTGTTTCTTCAATTTGTTTCTCCTTACATAATAAGGCTGTAGAATGTAATAAAACCGTTTAGAAACATCTAAAATACACAAATTCATAGTCTGTGACACCAAATAGTACTATTGTTTCATGCAGTCTGACTGCTGGTAAAAATGGTCATATAATTTCATCCTTTGCTGTGAAAACTCACACCTAGTTCCTGACTTAATCCGTTTGCAACTCAAACTTATCAGCTTTTTCATGATTCACTGTGCTTAACTATACTGAACTATTCCCAGTGACTTCTGACAGCAGCCAAAGCTCTCAGATTCCTCTGCAAGCATGAGGAACGCTTCCTGTCTTGAGGGATCTGAAGGTCTGCTGTGGCTGCCTTCCATACCATGTAGGAGATTAGTCTCATGTAACTTTAGCTGACTAGTCTAGTTCTGGACAGAGACAGGAGCTTTCAGGCAGGAGTTTATCTGTCTTAGATGCCGTGGGCTTTAGATACCTTTCCTTATCTTATGAAACAGTCTGTAAGAATAGCTTCGATATGATGACTAACTTCTAAAGCTCTAAGATTAAATCCATACTATGGATGTGAAAAAGCATTCCTCACTTGTAAGTGAACACTAGCAAATCAATGGTCCAGAAAACAAAATCTTTAAAATCTCCCAAGAAATATAATATTGCATATGTATTTAAGTTCATATGTTATCATAGAAAATTTCATGTCAAAGTCCTATGGTGAAGGCAAAAATATTTTTAGTACATCAACAATAAGCTATAACTCCCAAGTGGAAGTCTAGTCTACTCACAGTGTAAGAGGGCTACACAGTATTACAGCAGATATGCATACCATACGGTATGTGGACTACCCAGGCACAGAACACAGCCTCAGAACTGTCCAGAAATACCGCTGGAGAAACTGCTGACTGTAGAAAAACATGGGTATTTTTGGTCAACATTTTTGCATTGTAAAAGTTTGAATATAAACCAGTAGAACTGCAGGTCTGTAAGGCCCTGGATCTCTATTATGTATACCTTAGAAGTGTTAGATCTAATGTCAGCATGGGTCTACCGCGTGTTTGATCACTAAAACCCTTTAAGAGTATTAGGCATAATTCCACAATTCATCTAATCTGTGCTGGAGTTTAATGTAAAGCCTGTTATGTTCAAAACATCCATCTTTTTCCAGTGCTTTGCACATTAGGATGACTAATTTTAAAGTTAGCACTTCCATCTAACATGCAGCATAAGTAAGAAAGTTGAAATATGAAAGTGCACAGATCATTTAGAAAGGATTTATACTGGAAGTGGTAGGAAAGAGAGAAACTTACTTTCTGACACTTTACCCTTATTATGTTCACGGACATTATGAAGATTTCCTTGGTGTTCTATTTTTGTCATTTAGGCTAAAGGTTAAAGACTAAAATCAACAAAACCATCTTGATAGCTAAATGAGCAGAAGTTATGTGCTAAAGGGGTACTAGGTACTCAAATGCCTCACAGGTAAGACCATGCCCACAAATGTAAGAGAAAACAATTTCCCCAGTTCCCTGAACCTTAGAGTTGCTTAGAAAAAAACATAATTTTTATTCCTCCTTTCACATCATCTATCTATCCACTGAGAGTGGTATTAGGTATCTCAAAACAGTCCCATTGTCCTTAGCCCTCATTCTCATTTCCTGTCTTCTTCTCCATGAGTTAAGCAAGATAAAATAAGTCATGAAAGAACAAAATACTGTGGAGTTAAACTGCTTCTAATGTTTTTAATGGTTGCTTCCCCATGCTTGTCGCTTTGCTGTGCCAGCCAAGATGCTAGGTGCTCCTGGAGGTGCCTGATGGTCTCACTCTGCAGGGCTTGGACTCTTTCAGAATGGAATCGTTCACACATAGGACTCTCACAAGTTATTGATGAAAAAGGTAGACTTCTCAAACAGAAGAGTTTTCCCTTTCTTTCAAGAAGACAACAGAAAATTGAGGACTCTTTTTAGTTAAGACACCTTCATCACCCCATGAGAGGCGGTAAGGTTGGGTTAGTTGTCCAGCACTCACAGTATGGAAAGGTGTTCTTGAAAGTTCCAGCAAAAAAAAAGAGTGATCAGTCCAGAAATGTTCTCGTTTCCATTTTTAATAGCACTCCCAGAGTCCTTTTTTTTTTTTGCATTTACCTGAAGAGAATTTAAATTAGCTTATTTCTCATGCAGCTAATCTTCAGTAAAAAAAAATGATCATGAAAATTTTGAAAATATCTTGTTTGGAAGTAAGTTAACACTGGAATTCCTCGGTCTATTTAAACCTGTCACCTTCAATTGTTCCTAGTGACAGATTTCCTAATGCTCACCAGGCACTCACGCATTTTATGTTTGTTGGAGTGTGCATCTTGTAATGTTCACAGCTGCACTGATTCGATCATTCCTATTTTTGCTACTGATTCGGAAAGACTTCACAGTATGGGGGAGAATGAGGGGAGCGAATCAGTGATGTTGATTTCATCCAAGCATTCTTTCAGGATTCATAAACATACAGAAAGCTTAATCTCACCGTTTTCCTGAAAGTGATTTAATTTTCATCCATTCTTTGTTTTTTACCAGATTTATTATTATAGAGCATTGGGTTAAAAAAAAAATAAAGGAATAAAAAGAATACAACAGCCTCAAAGCTCTAGATAAGCATCTGTTCAAGCTGTTCAACTTTGTCTAAGTAGTTCCATACCTATTTTTTGCAGAGACTTCAAAGACAAGGCATTATCAGCCTTTGCCCCTGCCCCTTCAGTGAATACATAATACATAATCCTTCCTATTATGTGAAACAATTTCACCAAGAAAACACACGAGTTTCAAAACAGCATGAGAACTAAGACACCATTGAGAGTGACTTGCTCAAATTTCACTTTTCCAGTTTGTTTACCTGCATAAATTTCCCAAAGGAGATATGGACCCCTTCAGAAATTTTATGTCTGGACAGTTCTACAGCATATGTGGACTTGCCTTTTTATTTGCTGTTTTGCAAACCACAGGGGTCTACGGAGCAAAGGCTGAAAATCACCGTTCTTGTCTAAATCAGGCATAGCAGAGATGGGAATATGCGTTTCCCCATTTATACAGCAGCACCTTCCTCATCAAATGTTCACAGAGTACTTAGTGCATGAGGACAAAATTGTAAATCAAATACTCAATGGGTAGGAAGGAAACTGTGGCTTATGCAGCAACCATGAGGGGAAGAAAAAGTCCTTGCAGTTTTATTTTCCTAAAAAATTCCAAAGGTTGTAATTTCATATAATCCAAGATGGGAAAATGTTTGTATCTTTATAACACATGGATAGAAACCTGTTTGTCATTCAGACCTAGTTATGATCTTGTCACATAATTTGATCTGGTGAGGACTTAGAAACTCAGATATCTCCAAGGACAAGAAATGCATGGACCACATTGTGTTCCTAATGTAATTATAATTATTCCCAGAACTTCTTTGGACTCTCTTCCATTTTTTAACCATTTAATTATTCTACTTACAGTTCTTTCTTCGGGGGGGGGGNAGAAACGCAGATTTGGAATTGCATCCAAAAGTGATGGTGACTTCCAAAACTAATGCAACTAAATAAAGACATCCAAGCCTCAGCAGCACATTTTATCAATGCAGTGTTCAGGTTCTGACTTTAAACTCAAACAAATTTTTTCACTTAAGATGATTATATTTGTCATTCTTTCAGCTGAAAACACCCGTTATGGTCTATCTTTTTTTCTTTACATTACCACACAATACCTGTAGACATATGGGCCATATCTTGGAATGGAGCTATGAGGAAAATGTTTTGACTCCATTAACAGGAATCTTAGAGGAGACTCTAGTGACAGCTGTGGCTGTATTACCTATTTTGAGGGCTCCTTGTGAAGCCTTTTCTTTTCACTATTGCACATATAGGTTCTTTCAGAATTCAGGTGAAATATAAGACCATAGAGCTGTCTAAGATGCACTTACAATCATGGAAGGCATTTTTTCTATGTCTTCAGCTCTCAATATAAGAATAAGTTTCTTTCATACACACAAACACCACTAACACATCTCCTACCTAATTGCACAAAACTTAATAGAAATAAATCTGATCAAGAACTCACATATCTCAAAAACACAAACATGCTCACAGTACCAGACTAATAAGAATAAATCAACAAAAGAATAATAAATAATGCTACCAAAAGTACCATAGAATGTCAAATGATCATAATGCAAAACCTGTATTATGCACAAGGCAGTGCAAATATACGTAATAAATTAACAATTGTCAAATTAAAACCAATAGATGGTGTTCTCTTATTTAAGAAAGTTTAAGTGAAAGGAGAGAAATATATCTTAAATAAAACTATGGTGTTTAAAAAAGTAAGCTTGTTATTCCCAGTATGCTCAAACAATATCTTTTTTTCCCCATATTCTTTTTGTGCATAAATCATTAGAAGAGTTAAATGTAAAACCACCTTTAAGGGAGCAGGACTTAGCCAAGGAGTTAATAAAAAAGTGCCAAGTAGTTAGCAAACAGGAGAGCAGTAAAATGGAAAGATTCATCAGGGATCTTACCTAATGAAGACAGAAAAGACCTTGGAGTACCAGGAGTAGCTGTTATTTGAGGCTTTCAAGGACAGGTTAGTAAGTGTCAGCATTTGTCAACAATGACTGAGGTATACATGATTCTGCTTTCTATATGGAGTTTGTATTAGGTTGTCTCCCACAGCCCTTTCCAGACCTCTTTCTCTAGGAATCTATGAATTTGGATGGGAAAATGACCGAAGAGCCTTCACACCATAACAAATGCTGAAAAATATTTCAACAATGTTGTTCTTTTTGTGTCGGTTACTACATTGAACAGGGTATTGGAGCACTTGAGAGCCTGATTTCTCACCCACATCCAAGCAGGTCTCAACAGAAAAGAACTATGTCAGGAAACCAGTTGTGGTTCTGTGATCCCAGACCACCACCAATGAACAAGATAGGACCGGACTGAGTTTCTAGATTCGAGTTATGTGTTGACCTTGAGAGAGTATACAAGGGTAGAATCACAGGTCACAAAGTCCCTCCTCTGTGGTGGCCATTGGACAAGGTAGTGCCCCTGTACTCTTTGTCCCCAACAGAGGAGGGCAAGAGGTAGGAGAAGAAATGAGCTACAGTACCCTCTACTTGGATGTTTTCTATGAATGAATATAAACTCTTTCTATTTCCTGATGTTTATTTTAATTTATATTTACTTTAGAAGTACTCCCCCATTTCCAACCCCATTTTCCCCAGGCATTCGAATATTTATGAGGCTATATAAATAAGAATATATGGAGATTGAGCATTCTTTTCTACAAAAGCACTGGTAGGATTGACAGAATATTTGTACTTTTCAGTGACTGATGTTGAGAATTGCAAATATAATTTTCCCAGAGGGGCCATGTGACTCCTGAAAAACCTGCTAGTTTTATCCTTCATATTTGGGGAAAAAGGTACTAAAGAAAGAAAGAAAGAAAACCAAGATGCAGGGAGGAAAGCACTAGGTACTTTGTGAGGCTGCAGTTAGTACTTGCCCTTTCCCAAGCGCCTTCCCTGCTGCCATTTGAGAAGCAGAGGCTGCACTGCCTAACGAGTCACAGTGTACACAGTTACAACAATCACCATCAGTGTCAGGCTTTTTAAGATGACAGCCTCACACATCCTTTCATGTCATCCTTGTTAGTAATAATCCAGCGGTACAGCACTGCATGGTACAGCTATGTGTGTGGCAACAAAACTATGATTTTACTTCTTTTTTCCTTTGTGTTGCACCTTTAAATATCTATAACTTCCCTGCAACTATCTTCCAGTTCTCTACAGCACTGTGTAAGCACCATGTAAAGAGTTCAGCTGCCATTTCATTCTCAGAGTTGCTGCTGCCAGAAATTAAAGGACACAAATCGTGCTCACTCTTGAGCTGCTAATTTAGTGCTGGTACAATGCTAACAACAGGGTAAGTTCCCCTGTAGTTAGGACTCAGGAATTTTTGCGCTGTGCTATGAAAACTCTGTTCTTTTCCAGGGAGTGCCACCACTTAGGCTTTTGCTAATAACAGTGCTGAAAATTTGGCACAAGATTTGTTCATGCAGATGCAGCCACGGAGACCTTGCTTTGGTGCTTCATTATTGCTATTTTCCTTAATTCAAAAATAAGTCATTTTACATCAAATGTAAATGTTTTATTGTCTGACTATGGAAACAATGAGATGACAATCCAAGACTAATCACATTTTCAGCAACAATAACTGAATAGTTTTACTCAGCATGCATACATTTTAAAAGACAGTTTCGTAACTGCATTTTACTAGAGGGCAGTAAAACCTTCTGCTTCACTGAGCAGATCCTCTGTCCAAATCTTCATTTACATCCCTGTGTGGGCTGTAACACTGCAAACTTGGATTTGAGTGCACTTTCCTCCCACCTTCATCTTCTCCCAGCCATTAAAGTTTATCTGAAGAATAGCAGTAGATAACATTAAGCTAAAAGCAATATTGCTACTTGTGGGCATCTTCTGTTTTCTTGCAGTCTAAGTTAATCTGTGTACGTGAATGCATTTATTTTTTCTCTGACTGTTGGTGGATTGTTTGGGGATTTTTTGTTCTGAAGATCTTTGTGCTGAAACACCATTTCATGAAATTCACTTCATTTCTGAAAGCAAAAATATCTGCGAGCCTGCTTTAAATATCATATATTAAGGAGAGGCATCAGTTCTCTTATTCTGCACCATATGATGTAGCTAAAGAAACAAGGGAGTCCCTTTCTACAAAGGCAGCTTACTGCCATTTGCATCTTGCTTCTAAAATGTTGGGCAGTTTTATTCAAATCCAGATTTTCTGATTAAGTGACTTGTAATATGCTCCCCACATGAATGAGACATCCTCAGTTATGCATAATAATCTTCTATTGTTAAGATATTTTTCCCATTGTGCAATATCCAGTGTTGCTTTTCCAATGTAAGTACATTCATTAGCAGAAAAAAAAAACCAANAAAAAAAAAAAAAAAACCAAACCCCAAACAGTTTTATTAGCAAGAAAGATATATTTTGGAAGCATTTGGTTACTTAGCAACAGTTTCAGGTATTAAAACTTCTTTTACTAACACTCAAAGAAAAAGGATACTGCTTACTACAGTACATTAGATCATCATGCTTTGTGTAAAAGATTTTAACAGTCAAGAGATGTGACTGTGTTTAAGATTCCTTTTTCCAGTCACTAGTTCATTGTCAGCAGCAGCTACAGAGCAGCTTTATGTGCATTCAGAGACAGCCAGGAAATTAGTTCTGCATGACTGACTCAGCACTGTAGCACTGAGAACAACTCTCACCCATTTCCTTAAACAATTGTTTATTTCTTGGTGTGATAACAATGTTAAATATCACAATTCTAGAGGAAAAAGATGAGAGACTTCATTTGCATTCAAGGTAAAAAAGTACTAGCACTAGCAAAGTGAAGTCCTAGCTTATTTCTGGCATTACAAGGGCTAGGCTTTTTTAAAAATTATTATTGAAAGTTCAGAATAACTCCTGATAGCTTGTTTAGTGTTTTCTTTGATGCTAAATGGAACTGAGAGGCAAAATGCCAGCAAGCCGAAATCAAATGAAATTAATAGAGCATTTTTAAAGTGAGAAATCTGAAATGAAATAAAGTCCTTGAATCAAAAAGAAGGTTTATTAGGCTTTTTATGACGGGAAGAGAAGTCAGATCTTTTTAAGGCCTGTATGCATTGAGAATTAAGATGATTCACGGCAAAAGCAAAGACTTAGGGTTCAGAAGATAGATATTTAACAGATTCTTTTTGAGTTACCTTTTGCTTAAGCTGCTTGGTATTCCTCAACCCTGGCACTTAGCCACGTGCCCCAAGGTAAGCACTGAAAGTCCTACGCAAGAGTTTGGCACCTTTGAACAGGCCCTGGGAAGGCAGTTTGCTGCTCCCAGTTTGCTGCAGCATGAAACAGAGTGGTCTCTAAGAAAACACCAAGAACAGAGTGCATCCAGCACCTCGTTCCTCTACCCGCACGAATTTATGAAGACACATGAAGTACACAGCATTCACAGCATTGAACACTTCCCTGAAAATACGAACTGCATCCTTGATCCTTGAACACTGACAGGGCTCACTCATTTCTTTCAAAACCCATCCAGCAGAAACCTTTCATTTTCCACTATCAGGATAGGGGTTACAGTCCTCATTCAAGAAGGTGCAAAGGTACAACTCTTAAGTATGGGAAAGCTTAAAGGAAAAAAATGCATGCAAAGCTTGCATGAAATTCCAGAACTAAGCAGCAACTGAGTGGTTCTGCAGTAACACCATTTTGGGTTTAGGCAATACATTCTCTCTAAGACCTGCTGAAAGGGCATGAACCCTTTTACTGGATCCTAATAATTTCTGCTTCCTTTATATCTATGAAGCCAAACTGAAAATAATGTCTCTCAGTGTTTTGTTTTCCTCTTCTCTTAAAATGGAGAGTTCTTCAACCAGGGGTTTGCTTTCTGTTACATGTTTCCATAATGTGTTAGTGGATAGTGCTGAAGGACCACTAAAAGCAGTGTGATTTCTAGTAAAGCTCACCATTACTAATATAGTTTCGCTCCAGCCACATACAGAATATTTTTCAGTTTGCTTCTTAGCTAAAGCAAAAAGTCCACTCTTATTTATGGATTTATCTATTCAGTTGGGTACATTTGTTTCCTGTAGCAACGTGCACTGTTTATTATTAGAGAATGAAAGAATATTGCTTGCTGTTGTGATAATTCTGCATTTTCTTTGATGTCTGATAAGAGATTTTTTTTCTTATTAACCTCTGGGACAGCAAGACAATTTCATGCTGTCAGTAAAATAGTGACAAGATTTGGCTCAGAGTTTCCTTTTTTCTACCTTCTTTCAAAAAAATAAAAGCAAAATAAAATAAATCTCTGATCCATAAATATAGATTTCATGAAACATAGAGGACATTCGATATTGGCTATATGCAGGGAAGAAGGATAATGACATTTTAGTTTGGTTTTACAGTGTGTTTTACTAGTATGAGTAGCTGAGTAACTTCAGTTTTCAATCTTGAATGGGTCAGTAAGGAATTCCCAAGTGATGGAATAAGAGTGATATGTGAAGGGTAAAGAAATGTTTTCATGTAAGAAAGATGTGTTATGTGGCAGGAGTGAAGCTATCAATTTGAAATGTATATCACTCTGTCCAGTCCAAAATGTTTCCTCTGAAATGTTTCTGTAACATGCCTTCCTTCAGCAAGGAAGACATGTCATTACAACCAACACGACCACCACCCCAGTTATTGCAGGTAAATGCACCTATCCAGCAACATGTCAATAAAAAGCCAGATGGAGAAATAAAAACTTTGTCAGATCATCATATTAAACATTAAAGCTAAAACCTTTATTCCATGCATAGTTCACTAAGATCACGCATGCTATATAATTCCCCTAACACTGCCGCATCTTTTAGAAATTTTAAAACAGGCAACCCTTGAAAAAAATACAGTTGATTGTAAACATAGTAATGGATACCTCTCAGAGCCCTCAGTGCAATTTCAGAGAAAAATACAAGAATGTTTTTTATGAGTTTTTTCACCAGTTACTAAGACACCATATTTAAATAAATTAAACTCTTAACTAAGCATCTCAATGTAATACGAAATGATTAAAATCAGTCAGCAATGTGCTCTGAAGGGAGGAAGGTCAACATCATCCTGGGCTGCATTAGGAAGAACACTGCCAGTGGGTTGAGGGTGGTGATCGTTTACCTCTGCTCAGCACTTCACTCACATCTAGAGTACTGGGCCCACTTCTGGACTCCCCAGTACAACAGAGATATGGACATAATAGAGCAAATCTAGTGAAGGGACATGGCGATAATTAAGGACTGTAACATCAAAGATGATCAGAGGGCTGGAGTACCTCTCCTACAAGGACAGGCTAAGAGAATTGGGCTGTTCAGCCTGGAGAAGAGAAGGTTCTGGGGAGACCTTATAGCAGCCTTCCAGTATCTGAAAGGCGCCTACAAGAAAGCTGGAGAGGAACTTTTTACAAGAGCATGTAGTGATAGGACAAGGGAGAATGGCTTCAAACTGGAAGAGGGTAGATTTAGATTAGATATCAGGAAGAAACATTTCACTATGAGGGTGGTGAAACACTGGAACAGGTTGCCCGGAGAAGTCGTGGATGCCCCATCCCTGGAAGCGTTCAAGGCCAGGTTGGATGGGGCTTTGAGCAACCTGGTCTAGTGGGTGGTGCCCCTGCCCATGGCAGGGGGTTTGGAACTCGATGATCTTTAAGGTCCCTTCCAACTCTAACCATTCTATGATTCTATGATCTGATTTAAGAGGGTAGGGTAAAAGAGCTGGGACTGTTCAGCATGAAGAAGAGAAGTCTCAGGGGGGATTTCATTAATGTTTATAAATACCTGAGCAGAGGGAATGAAGATGAGGGAACCGGACTCTTCTCCCTGGTACCCAGTGACAGAACAGGGGACACTGGACACAAACTGAAATACAAGAAATTTTATTTAAACTTTTTTTGGTTTTGGGTTTGGGTTTTTTTTGAGAAGGTGATTGAATTCTAGAATAGGTTTCCCTGAGAAGTTGTGGAGTCTCCATCCTTGGAGATATTCAGAAAACAACCGGACATCCTGCTATAGCTGACCCTGGCTGTGTGCACAGCGTTTGGACTAGGTGATCTCCAGAGATGCTGCCCAACCCACTGGAGACAGACTTTTTAGCAGGGCCTGTATTCATAGGACAAGGAGTAATGCCTTTAAACTAAAAGATTTAGACTAGATAGAAGGAAGAAATTTTTTACAATGTGAGTGGTGAAACACTGGAACAGGTTCCCCAGAGAGGTTGTAGATGCCCCATCCTTGGAAACACTCAAGGTCAGGTTGGATGGGACTCTGAGCAATGTGATCTACTTGAAGATGTCTCTGCTCATTGCAGGAGGGTTGGACTAGGTGACCTTTAAAGGTGCATTTCCAACCCAAACCATTCTGATTCTATGAGTCTGTGATCTTGTAAAAATGGAACCACAGCTTAGGGTTGTACCTAGAATTCATCAATCAGTTTGAAAGTTAATAACCAACACAAGAAAACATGCAAATCATAGAACACATGAATGATTTCTATAAAGTACTAATTGTACTAACCTAAGGAGTTGTTCTCTGATACAGGAATTAGACCCTGCAAATCTGCAATTTATTGGCTGACTGATATTTAAACCTTTGTCTTCCCATTTTAATTTACAGACAGAATAATTATACTTATTAGTTTTACCTAGTTCTGAGCTGGTGTTGCACATGCCCTTTTACAATTCAGGGTGATCTGAGGTTGCATTTGCATATGCCATTACATAAAAGTATAGTCATTCATAGTTTTAAAAGTGTTATTAAAAAATGAGCACTTATTTTGCAGTGTGCTGGGGGGTCAAGTTACCACTTCCTATTCACATCTAGGAAATTCTCTAAAGGCGTACAGAATGAAACCACAGACAGAGGCAGGCATCCCCTTAGGATGCTTGGCCTAGAGGGGGTCAGCAAAAGGAGCCTTTCAGAGAGCAAGAAAAGCAAAGAGCTCGATAATGTTGCAAAATTCCACATTTATATGTGCATCTGATTGTGCAGTAAGGGGTTATATAGGGCAGTGGCCTCAGTCCAGCCCCTGGTTTCATCTGTAAATACAGGAGCCCAGCCGTTCACACAGTAGTATGACAATTTTGGGGGAGACATGAATTACTCAAAAGGTAACACCTAGGTCACTTATTTCTAGGGAGTACAGCAGTTTAATGAATATAAAATGGTCCAAACCCCAGGCTTACCAGCTATCACAAGAGCAACTTTTGTGGAAACAGTCAATCAAGTAACAACAGCAAACCAAATGGGAGGTAATGGGCTTTGTAGTAACTCAGAGTGTGGTCCAGATGGGAAGCTGAATGAATTCAACCCCAGGAAAACACAAGCAGCTTGACTACACCACAAATAACAATAGACAATGATCCTGAAATGGTTTTGAAGCATAAAATGCTTTAGGTTGCAAGAGCTATCTCTAAGTCATTTAGTCTATGTGCTTCTTAAAGCAAGATCAACAACAAAGGTAGGTCAGGCAGTTTAGGGCTGTGTCCAATCAAGTTTTAAATATCTCCAAGGATGGAGTTCTCGCAACCTCTCTGGGCAGCCTGCTCTACTGCTTAATCACCCTTACTGTGATTTTTTATTTTTTTCTTTATGTATCCAACTGGAAGGCCTCTTGCTGCAGTTTGTGTCTATTGCCTCCTGTTCTTTCACTATGCATGGCTCACAGAAGTCTGGTTCTTTTCTATAAAACCCTTCAACTTTTGGTAGACTGCAGTTAGATGTCCTTGATCTTCTCTTCTCCAACCTGAATAACTCCTAGTCAGTCATCTTCACCTCCTGCATCATATGCTCCAGCCCCAAATCATCGTGGCAGTCAATTCTTGGACTTTCTGAAGCTTGTCAATCTCTCTTTTGTATAGGAGGGGGCGATACTGGACATAGTATCATATATATGGCCTCAAAGTATCAAAGAGAAAAGAATAATTGACTTCCTGTCTACCCTTCTACTAACATAGCATGCAGTTAGCTTTCATTGCTGCAAGGGTGTTTTGTCTACCAGGGCTGCACAATCCTTTTCTGCAGTGCATCTTCTTAGCTGGCAGGCAGTAATGTTCCATGAGTTTATTCCATCTCAGATGGCAAGACTTTTTATTTGTCTTTGATGAATTCTTGAGTTTCTGTCAGCCCCTATCACCATCTTGTCAAGGTCTTTCTGAATCGCAACCCTGCCATCCAGTGTATCAAGCAGTCCTCCCAGACTGAGGTCTCACATCGTCTTAATGAAGAAATATTCTGTCCCCTAACCAGGCTGTTGATTAAGATGTTAAACAGCATCAGCTTCACTATCGCCCAAGTAACGCCACTCATAACTGGTTGCCAGTTAGGTTTTGAACCATTAAGCCTAATGCTCCATCCAATATTTTTCTTGTTTGTAGTTTACCCAACCAGTCCATATCCCCCCAGCCTGGATACAACAATGCTACGGGAGACATTGTCAGAAGCCTAGACACTGCTAAAGCAAATGTCATTCACTGCTCTCCCCAGTGCCAGCGATCTTCTCAAACAAGGCATAACCATTGGTATGGCACAGTTTGCCTTTATTAGACCTATGCTTGTTGTTCCAAACCACCTGCTTGGCCTTTATGTGTCTCGAACTGACTTCTAGGAGGATTTGCTCCCTAACCTCTCAGGGACTGAGGTGACTACCTTGTTGTTCCCTAGGTCCTTCTTTTTGCTCTTTTTGAAGATGTCTTTTTATAGCCAGCGGGAAAAATCTACTAGTCACCGTGACCTTTCAAAGACCACAGAAGAAGGCCTCAGAATTACATTGGCCAGCTCCCTTGGCACTCTCAGATGCATCCCATCTGGTTGCATGGACTTGTGCATATCCAGCTGGATTAAATAGTACCTAACTCATATAATTCTCTACTGTGGACAGTACCTCTCTCCCTCAAGCTCAACGACTAGGCACAGAGATCTAGGAGGTCCAAGACCAGTCATTACCAGAAAAAAATTGGGCAAAGAAGGTGGCATGTGTGTCAGACTTTTCAGTGTCCTCCATAAGTGACAGACCACCCCATCCAGCAGGCAAATTTTTTTCTTTGGCCTTCTTTTGTTTCTGATGTATCTTTAGCAGCCCTTCTTCTTCTGCTTCTGATCTTATTCTCCTTCCTATCTCTCCCCATTTTTAACTCCATCTGAATTTTCAGCCTTCTAATTCCATTTCAGCATGTCAGAGCATGATTTTATATCCCTCCCTGGTATCCCATCTACAGTTCCATTCTCCATACATACTTCCACTTCCTGTATGCATAGGCAAGTACATATTGTGGGTGATGATCACCTTCTTTCAGACTAGCCTTAGGATAAGAAGATCTCAGATTATGGATCTTCTTTATAGTAGTCATGAGAAGTATGATGTCTTATCTATCACTTTATTTGTGATTCTAGGTTGTTTTTTTAATGTTAACTCTCTGGACAACTTCTGAAAAAATGGAACAGAACATGTAATTCTCTCTCAAACCATGTTTAAATCTAGGCTGAAGGATCAAACTTTATCTGCAGTCACTGTAAAATGAAAAGAACAATCAGATCTTTCCCGTGGCAATTCTGACATAATATCCTTTTTAACTCTGTAACAGAAGTGGTTTAAACATATCATGAGAGAAAAGAAACAAAGTTTCACAAGTGAAATTTCATTTTCCTTCATCCTCACTGAGAAACAGCTGGAATGCAAATAATGTACACTCCTTTTGTTTCCTATACACTGTCATTATGGTTAATGACCTAGTCAGTAAAATTCTTAACTTCATCTATACTTTTCACGTATCTAGCCATGTCTTCATTTTCCCAGCATTTCCTAAAATATTTTTTATCTCTTTTACTTGCAAATAAATCCTTATCTGGTCACAGAAAGATCACTTCTCAAAACCAGTCCTGTCTAGTTCCATTATGACAAAAATTATTTAGGCTAAAGAAATTAGGATATTTCAAAACAAGTAAATTGAAGCTTATATGTACAAGGCTTAATTTAAATAACCTGTTTTCTTCACATCGTTAGTCTCACCTTGATATCGTTGTCAGAGAGCAATGATTCAATGGTATGGAAGAGAATCATGAGATGCATATTGAAATAGAGATGCTGGCCCACACATAGGCAGAGAAAGTTTCTGGTTCATGATGTTTCCTACTTATGGATTTCTGAACAAACATAAACATTTGATTCTATGGAACGAAGTTTTTCTGATTTCCTTCCAGCTTCTTTGAGGCAATTTATAGCTGTAGGGTATACTGAAGGGAAAATTCAGTGAACTGACCAAATGCATAATTGAAACTGCATAACCATGGGGTCCCAATAGTGGTGAGATATTTTACCACTTGGATCTTAAGTGCTTCAGTGGTTTAGATGTTACAGAATGCAAATATAGAAAAAAAATGGTAAAAAGAGGGAGTTACAGTTACTGTGACAGGAAGTTCAATCTTTTGACAGTGATCCAGAAGTGGCAAATTAAATGTACTTATAAGCAAAACCAAGATGGTTCAGCATTAAATATCAGAAAGCTGATCTGGAAGCAATGTAGAGGTCAAGATCAAGAAAAGTCCTAATGGAATTAATTTCATACCCAGAAAGACTTTATCCTGAAGAACCAAATAGGAATGTTAGATGCAGTTGAACAATGAAAATGGATGAGGTACATTCTTGTGAAAATGGAAGAAACTAATGAGAATTGAGTGTAAAGATGTTTGACTTCCATACTGATGGCCTGTTCTCCGTCGTAAAACAACCGGGACTGAAATGAACAAATGAAGATGTTTTACAGTAGGAAGTATTGTGGTGTAGTGTAGATGAGAAAATGTTGTAAAGTCACCCTTAAATTTAAAAATAGTAATAAAAAAAGTTCAGCATAAAATCAAAATTCAAAGTAGGAAATTGTCATCTTTTGAAAATATGCAAAGAGAGCAGAGTAGCTTTAAATTCAAAAGTTTTAAACAAATCAATTATTCTGAATATCTGTTCAACAAAACCAGAAGACCTATGTTTTATGAAAACTCAGCAGTCACATTCAAAACAGGTCAGAAGGCCATCCCAAAGCGCATATGAAGACAAGGAATGGTATTATCTCTAGCGATTCTATAAACTTGCTTGAAAACGATAGTTTAGCAATGGGGTAATCTCAGCAGAAGAACTACAAAGATTAAAATGTGTTTGTTCAGAAGGCATTTGAATGAAGCTAATAGATAGCTAGATATTTTATTGTGGCAAGCCAAAGGAAAAGTGGGTAGAGACAGAACTATTGAGTGTGGGACCCTTACCTGTTATTCCAAAGGGAATCAGTGATTTGCTAAATAAGATTCAGAGGCCAGATGCCTAAGGAAGTGTCTGAGGGATCAGACAGAATCACAGAATGGTTTAGCAAAAGCAAAGTTGAGTTAAAGAGAAGAATGATCATTAAATGAGATACTCAGAAATCAAGTCAGTGAACTAAGGTGAAATACCAAGAGTGAGGGGAGAAAACATATGGACTGTGAGATACCAATTAATTCTTGCTGTATCAACTTACTGCCAGCCGAGCATTTTAACCATATACATCCAGCACAGTTTTCAGCTATTTTGCTCACACACAAAAATTGCCTCCGTATGATAGCATTGACGTATTCTACAGGAGTATTGAGTATAAACTTAAATTAAATGTTTTCCCTTGGAAAAATAATTAAACTTCTTATTCATTTTAGAGCATATCATGGTGCATTTTAATTTGGAAAGGAAAAAGGATAACACCAAATTACACTAATAACCAAAGTAATACTAATAATTTTGAAATGAAAAAGATAAGAGTCCACTGATTGTGAGCAATTAGTCTGTAACAGCAGGTAGCATGAGATTTCATTTCACTGAAGAATTTCTATTTTGCGCCTTCAAGGGATTTAGCTTTTTATGTTTAAATGAATTTAAAAAAAAAAAATAACATTGAAGCATCATAGCATGTACATACATAATGTCATAGTGCACCTTGTCCTTTCCCTGCCTAGTCTCCACTGCCTGCCTGACCCTGACTGCATATGGCACTCAGCCTGTACGGTTCCCAAGGAAGCATCTAACTCCTTTTCCCTAAAACAGTTAGTGCTCGTTCATGATTAGGCAGTATTCCTGGACCTGATTCCCATACATGTGCACCGGGAGTTGCCAAGATCACGGGCAAATACCTACGGAGGGTGGAGGGTTGACCTTGGGTGGCTGCAGACCCCCACCAGCCTTTCTGTCAACCACCCCTCCTCCTCAGCAGGACGGGGAGGAGAAAATAAGATGAAAAGCTCATGGGTCGAGGTAAGGACGGGGGAGGCCACTTACCCATTGCCATCATGGGCAAAACAGACCCGACTTGGGGAAAAATAATTTAATTTCTTGCCAATTAGAGTAAGATAGTGAGAAACAAAGACAAAAACTAAACCACCCTCCCCTCACTCCCACCTCCTCCTTCTCTGATCTTGGCGTTCACAGGCCTGTTCCCTAATTTTTTTATTTTTTTTTTTACTCACTGGTTTCTGTTGTGCAGAATTTTGCCCTTTCTTAAATACATTTTACCCCGAGGTGCCCCCACCGTGGCTGCAGGGCCCAGCCGTGCCCTGCGGTGGGTCGGTCAGAGCCGGCTGTGTCCGGCATGGGGCAGCCCCGGCCTCTCCTCACAGAGGCCACCATGCAGCTCCCCCACCACCACCAGCGCCCTACCCCCCACCAGTGCCTTACCCCGCACTTCCAAAACAGGTGCAAAATCAAGCACAACTAAAACATAATGTCCTGGTTTGCGGTAAAACAGGACCAATCTATAGTTTGTGGTCCAGGATTTCTGGGGGCGTGATGGAGAGCAGCACTCCTCAGTCTGTCAGCAGCAGGCTTTGATTAGTCACAGCATTTACATTTAGGCGGTGGCCACATAATCCTTTCCAGTTGCTTCTGTGGTGCAAGACACAGATGCACCAGTACTGCCTGCGAAGCTGCTTTGGAATTTGGTTATTTGAACTAATCCAGCCACTTTGTGAGATGTTTTGACAAAATATATTTGTCTTTCCTAAGGCTGCCTACAGCAATGTATTTAGCCAGTCCACCTGAGGCACTTCCAGCTCAGCGTACTTCTTTCTTTGAATCCAGCCTGTATCAAGCTGCAGGACTGGCACACCTGGTGTACTCTTCCTATTCGTGCTTCAGAAGCTACTTTAGCAGGATGTAGGAAAATGATGAGGAAGATGTAGAATATCTCAGTGGTATTTTCTACTTCCAGATCTTTAAAAAGAATTCGTTCACGCTTAGGATAAAAACACGTCGTGACTTCCCATAAGCAAACCGGAATGCTTGAAGCACAAGCCCTGCACAGACGGGTGAGAGTGCATTGCCTTAACAACTGCGAGGGGCATTTATTTGACACCCACCTCCACCAGCTTCCTCGAGATATTTTAATGCCTGAAAACTTCAAATGCTTCTCCCTAAACCCTGCTGCTGCAGAACTTGCAAAGGCGAGCAAAATCCTGCTGTACCCTTCTGTGAGGCAAGATGGCGTCTTCTAATAGTTGCTTGGCTCATCTCAGCAACCCAAATGACGGCTGCATTTTCATTACAAGGTGGACAGAAAAAAAAAGCCTTCTTTAAAGCAAAATCATGTTTCCTCCATACCTCCAGCAATTGTAATACTTCTGCCAATATCTCATGCATTGAGTCCGGAGTCGAAGCACATACACACTGGACATAAGGGTTTTACATGGAGGCAGTTAAGAGGAAGCAAAGAATAAAACACAGGTTAGAGCTGAGGATAAGCTTTTATGGGATATATGCCTGGGCATGACAACACTATAGCAATAGTGAGGAGAATGACAGATGTACTGCAGTGGCTGGGAAAGAAAATTAGCTTCCTCAGGATCTAATTTGAGTATGCTTGTTTGTTTTACCAGAGCTATGTTATAAATATATTCTGAAGAGTGCCAATCACTTGTAAAGCAATCTCAGAATGATCTGCATTCAATTACAGAACAGTGTCCTGGTGTGAAATCTGGAAGACATTTTCTTAAACCACTTAAAACTGGACTATATAAATACCTAGACAGCACTTTGTAGAGAGAATCAAACCCTGAGAAAAGAATTACCTTAACGACCAAATAGATGTTTTGATTTTCTAATTTGTATGACAGAGACGTCTCATAGCGTATATAACTAGAGGGCTGTAACAAATACATGCATTTTACCTACTATATTTAGTAACAGCCTCTCAGGAACCTGAAAATATTCATTTCCTTATTCTTCTGTGCTTCTAAAATGTTTGTCACGAGACTTCAAGGGCTGTATTTACAAATGAATTATCTAGATCTAATCTACATTATTCCAGTGAAAAATGAATTCCTCTTTTACTAATAGCAGCATTCAAATGTTTATGGAACTGCTACTCTTTAACCAGTGATCACGACCCCTAAATTCTCATAGTAAAAACTGGGAAATGTAGACCCAAGGTCCAGGCCGTACAGATAACCAGGCTAAGGCTACAGATACAAGGAATTTGCTTCCTTCTTTTAGCACAGCAATTACTGCTGGCAGTTTTATCAGACTTGTGTATTTTTCTGGTGGTACAATAGCCACTGCTGGAGGACAGTCCACTGTCTTTACAATTAGCAAGTAGTGCTGCATAGTAGGGGTAGGTTGGTAGAGCTAAATGGTCAATGCTGAGAACCTGATGTAGATGCTATATAAATTTCAGAGATTTCTATGCTAAAACTAGTTTGGTCCCATGAACTGGAGGCTTTTAAGCAGCTGGAACGCCTGGGACCACATGGTTAGGTTAGTTTCATCCAAAAGGAGTTTCACTTGTGTGAGTAGTGACTGCTCCTTGACACCAACAAATGCCTCTGTGACACCAACAAGTGCAGTAAAGGAGCTAATTGGGACATTCACCTCAAAACCAATTCTCTGATCTTAACTAAAATTCGTATGTGAACATGTCCTGTCAGAGGTTCCTCACACAGAGTTTTGGACTTCTTTTTGTTTCTATGTGACAATATCATATGGTGACCGGTAAATTCTGTATTTAGTTTCTTGGAAACATAATAATAGTTAGGCAGTAACAAGATTCTTCATATAAAAGAATTTTATTAGCAGAGCATGATAGATTGATGTTTATATTATGATCAAAGCAATAAAAAAGCAGTATCAGATGGGGTCAGCTCCTTGCATATCCAAGCTTAACACACACAAAAAAATTATTCTTAGGTCAAAACAATCCTCATTCTAACCTGCATTACACATTTTACTGAAACTCAGACTGCAACAGTGTCAGCAACTGCTTGAGGGGAAGCATTAACAAGTGGATTCTGCCTCTAATACTCCTTCAAAGGCCTGTTGTGCAGGGAATTTCTGTGAAGTTGTGAAGCTGATCTGGAAGGGGCAAGGAGATGAGCCGTATAACCTTAATAACCCTTAAACTACTAGACTGAACAACTCTAGTTTGGTGAGTGTTTCCATAAGGTGGAAACAAGGGTAATATTTGCCCCTGAAGTAATAAAATAATATGGAAAGTTACTTCAGTATGTCAAAGGCTAGATAATGAAAGCAAGGAAGAGAGCAAAAGAGGAGAGGCGGATTGATTTGTTTGTTTTTATATTCTATGTAAACAGAAAAGAAGGATTTTTCATGTTCTCTGCAGCCAACACTGAAAAGACATAAAAATGCTATTAAAACCAAGAATTTCCATAGGAATTATCACCTCAGTGTTTGCATATTTTTGATATTTAGAGTGAAAGCAATAGGTCTTCCCTGCCCAAATCAGTAAATACAAAGAAATATATGGAAAGTAAAATGTCTTAAAATTTGACATATTGAGATACCTTTGACCTATTGCCATCCTATAAGATTATCTCTATTGCATCCTATTATACACACCTATATAAATACATATAAATACCCATATAAATACACAACCATGTAGTACAGAACTATGCAATATTTTATTCCTGCATTACAACTTAATGCCTACAAGATGTGCCCATTCAAAAATGTTTAGGAGTTCAAAGGTTCCAAACCCAGTCCACTTTCCTCCAGACTCTTTATTTCTCATGAGGAATGCCGGTTCAGTTCTCAGCCAATACAGGAATGACCTGTGGGAAACATACCTTTTTTCTTGTCTTTGATAAAGACCCCAATGGACATGTAATAAACATTTAACTCTTACTAGTGGTGGTGTGAGAATGTGCCTTTCTTGAAAGACAGATACTGCATAACTCTGCTCTCCCATGAATCACAATACCCAGGTTTTCCATGTCACACAATAAAGCTCTTTTCTAAAAATGAAAACCTCTCCTTCTTGTCCAGTGTAGAATTTTTGGTTTGCATTATTAATTGTCAATTAAAAACAGAATTTTAAGATTCCATGTATGCCATTTAGTCAGTAAAATGGGAGTTGCAATATGTGCATAAATTCTTTAACGTTTGTGGTTGTTTATCTGGCTTATCCATTTAGCATAAGGGATATAGATAATTGTGAAAAGGAGTTAGTTAACAGTGGGCTGAGAGGCTGTAAATATTTTGCCTACATATATTCTATATATGAAAAGATTGCCAAAAAGGAAACATAATATACAAGCATCTCTCTTATTACATATAGTTGCAAGCTTTCATTCTGAAGGCACGATGTTTTTAAATTGTTAACTATAATTCCCTTTCATTCTTCATAGAATAATGGAGAGCAATAAAAAGATAGTTCTGAGAAATATTTTAATTTATGTACATTTTATAAACCAATTTGGTAAATGAGAAATTGCAAGACATCTTTTTCAACATACTTTCCAACATCTCCAGGACAAGTCTGATGCTGTTCATCATCCGCATTATAATTTAACACTTACTCTCTCCAACTTTTTCCACATTTTACTGTTTTGTGTATGTACAGAATCTGAGTATGTCTTATATTTGCTTCTTTTTCACTGATGTCATTAGTCATTGCAATGAACTTATTCATGACAATAACGCCGTAGCATTTTCAGTCCTGTTGCAATTATTTCAATTGGATCTACGCAGAAAGAATTAGAGGTCAGAATAATGCTGCTGAGAAGCTTTAACAGCTTGTTTTAAAAAATATGGAAAGAGAACACGGAGAAAATACAAAAACTGATCTTTCAGCACAGAAGTCAATGAGAAATTTTACTTTGAGTGTCTGGCATTCAAGGTATCAATTCCTGGAAAAATGTTTAGGACAAATAATCTTAAAAAAGGAAGAAATATTTTTGAAAAAAATGCTATAAGGAGTTGGAGAGCCTGAGGTAGAGAAAAAAAAAAGAAGAATTGTGCTCTTTATCTGCAACAAGATTGTGCGAAGATGGAGAAGACGGAGAGACAATTTGGATCGCCTCTTGAAAAGTCTTCACCTACAAATCGCACAGAAGATCAAAGGTGCTCAAATCACTTCTTGAAAGAGGCATGGTACTTTTCTCAGCCTTTGTTTTGTAAAAATTCAGACAAAGACTTAAGTTCATTTAATCATCATCAAAGGTAAAATTAATCAGAAAACAGAAAATGCAGAAAAAAAATAGTAAGCACTGCAACAGTTTGTCTTCCAACATTATGCATGCTGCCATTTTAGATTTGCCTTGCAGATAGGAAATAAGCAGATTTTCCATTAGACTTTTTTTATTACAAGAACTAAACAATAAGTACTAACCTTTCAGTGCTTAAATACTTGAAAATGGACATTGCAATTTCTGATTTCAGCTAATTTTTAAAAAATAATGGGGAAAACCCCCCAAAATTCCATAGAATTGTACTCACTTTTGAAGGCAATGAATTTAATCTAAAAATTTTCATTAAATCAAATTTACATTGTATTTGAAAAATACATATTTGTAGAATTAATCCTTTCTGACTCTGCTCTGCTATGAATTACCCCATCACCTTTTGCCCATCTCAAGTTAGCACATAGTAACCCAACAAAAAATCCAGTAGATTTTGCAGTAACAGAAGTTTCAGTCAGTTCTCTATTAAACAAAAAAAAAAAATTATGAAAAATGTGCTGCTTTGACATAAAGTTCTGAAAATTACCACAGTTAACACGGTATCATTTACAACTCTTATTAATGTTGTTAGGTAGTTTTTAATATTTCTGAAGCACCAAAAATATGCTAAGTGCTTCCCAGTCAATTAGCAATCGCTAATTCATCTCTCTGTGATGTGTCACTTTACACATTCAGATAAATTGACAGAATTATGGAAAATTATATTGAACAAGAATGCACACAAACACCTATGCATGTCTATCTCTGTTGATTCCATGAAATAATTTCTAAATAAAATGCTTTTTTGTATGCCATTTTGTCTACCCTTTATAATTACAAGAATTTTAAGGAAAGAAAACCTCAAGGCTTTGCTTCTTATATGAATAGAAGTTTAACATTGTGTTTTTTCTTAAATCAAACCAAACGTGTAATTTTAATTACAATTACGCAGATTAACAGTGAAAGAGGACAACACTAACATAATACCTTCACAAAACGGGTTATACAAAATGCAGGTCGAGGATGCTTGAGTTCAAGTAAATTCTTAAAAACTACTGAGTCATTTGAAAAGAATGCATTTCTACAATTGTATTTGCAGCTTGTTGAAAATAGTATTAAAGGATGTTAAATTGCATTCCTTATATTTGCTCTCTGTCACTGTAACTGTGGGAAATGGAACTGCTGTGACCATACTCACATCTGAAGTTCATGAAAGAAAATTTGGTCTTGAATAAAAGAAAAATTACATACCACTGTGTAGATTATTATTATCTTGGCCTTTTGTTTGTTTTAACCTGCCAATGAGGGATGATTTACAAATTATTATTACTAATGCCATATTGTCCTGTAGACCATTATTAGTAGTATTTGGTCAAAGGTGTATGTTGCAAGAGATCATATTACAGGTAGATCTGACTAATTTGCCTCATTTTAGAAACTATTTTTCAATTTCAACTCTTTTTAGAACACATCATATATATCTGATCTACTTAGTAAAACCTTCTGGATGCTAAGATATATGGATATCTTTAAAGCAAGGTTGCCAAATGCAAGTTCCTTTTCAAAAATCTCCTGATTTCCATGACATGTTAGAAACATAAAAACATCAATGGGTCACAGAAAAGGGGGGTTTTGTGCCCATTTATCCTGAACTGGCAATCAGCAAAATCCTTTTCAGGGAACCACTGATCCTGCAAATCCTGTTTCTTTTAAAAAATCAGCTGAAATCCTGGATATTTGTCTACTAATAGTATTCCTGCTTTGTGCAATAATGCACTAGAACTGCTTAAATGGTCACGTCCTCCTTCTGCTGGGCCCTCTAGCAAAAGGATCAAGACTTTGGGCTTTATTGTTAAAGAGTGGCTGACTCTATTGCCGCCAGTAAAGCTTTAAAACCTCAGCTGAAACATACAGCGCAACTTCAAATTGCTCCCAAAATGTCCTCCCAGGTTGCAGAGAACCGCAACAGAAATGAGACTGGAGAATCCATGAGAGTGTCTGGATGTGGAAACAGCAGAGAGAGTAAGTAAAACAGTGTATATGGCACCTACATGAGCAGGTCAAGAAGATCCCTGCACTGGTAGTACATGCAGTGTACACAGGACAAGAAAACTAAGAACAGCTTACACCCTGAACAGGATGAGCACCTTAAGGCACAAAGGTATAGAGAAAAAGGAAAGTGAATCACTCCAAATGACGCGTAGACGTTGGACAGGACTGAAAGGAAAAAAAAAAACAAACCAAACCAAAACACTAATTGAGGTCAGCTCCTAAAGGACGTAAAAAAGACATCCTAAACTATCATGGCTCTCCATCTAGGAAGAAGCCAAGAGACTTGATAATGACTCAATAGACAGTGCTTCTTGCCCTCTGTGTCATCACAAGGAGTCCTGGCCAGCCCACCGGGGTACACGCCCCTTAATCCTTGAATGCTGGACAGACTACTCATTACAAACGCATACTCTGCTTGTTATGAGAATGTGCGCGTGTAGCATTTTTAGCTTTAAAATAAAAACATGTTCCCCTCCTACAAGGCCTCATGATAAATTTTGTTAAATTGTTGTTGCCAGAATTCAACATTCTACAAGGTCTCAAGATGCCAAGAGCTAAGAAGTTGTAATGCAATGCAGCGATGTTTAATTAAACTGCTACTTATCTGCTGAGTGCAAAGCCATACCACAAGATCCCATAAATAAGTGTCTGTGGTGGGTTGACCTTGGCTGGATGCCAGGTGCCCACCAAGCTGCTCTATCACTCCCCCTCCTCAACTGGACAGCGGAGAAAAATACAAGAGGCTCATGGGTGGAGATAAGGACAGGGAGATCACTCAGCAATTATCGTCACAGGGAAAACAGACTCAACTTAGGGAAAAAATAATTTAATTTATTACCAATCAAATCAGAGTAGGATAATGAGAAATAAAACAAAATTTTAAAACACCTTCCCCCCACCCCTCCCTTCTTTCTGGGCATAACTTCACTCCTGATTTCTTTGCCTCCTCCCCTAGAGTGGCACAGAGGGATGGGGATTGGGGGTTGTGGTCAGTTCATCACTCCTTGTTTCTGCCACTCCTTTATCCTCAGGGGAAAGACTCCTCATACTCTTCCCCTACTCCAGTGTGGGGTCCCTCCCCCAGGAGACAGTCCTCCATGAACTCCAACATGAGTCCTTCCCATGGTCTGCTATTCTTTACAAACTGCTCCAGCATGGGTCCTTTCCACTGGGTGCAGTCCTTCAGGAACAGACTGCTCCAGCATGGATCCCCCACATGGTCACAAGTCCTGCCAGCAAACCTGCTCCAGCATGGGCTCCTCTCCACGGGGTCACAGGTCGTGCCAGGAGCCTGCTCCAGCACAGGCTTTCCACGGGGTCACAGACTCCATCGGGCACATCCACCTGCTCCAGCACCGGGGAACTCCACAGGCTGCAGGGTGGATATCTGCTCCACTGTGGATCTCCATGGGCATCCCCCATCCCCCTGCATCCACCCGCATCCCACCCTGCATCCCCCTGCAGGACAGCCTGCTTCACCATGGTCTTCACTCCCTCCTTCTTCACTGACCTTGGTGTCTGCAGAGTTATTTCTCTCACATATTCTCACTCCTCTTTTCCAGCTGTTGAGCAGCAGTTTTTTTCCCTTCTTAAATATGTTATCACGGAGGTGCTACCACTGTTGCTGATGGACTCAGCCCTGGCCAGCAGTGGGTTCATCATGGAGCTGGCTGGCACTGACTCTGTTGAACACAGGGGAAGCTTCTAGCAGCTTCTCACAGAAGCCACCCCTGTAGCCCCCCACTATCAAAACCTTGCCAACCCACTATATTGCCTAAAGACAGCCTGCAATTTTTCTGCATGGAAATGTCGTGGTTTGGGCTGGACTGGCCACTGAAATGAACAACAGATGCTCTCTTTGACTTCTCTCTTCAAGGAGAGGAAGGCGAGAGAAAAGAGACTTATGAGTTTGAAAAAGAAACTAAACTACTCTAATAAAAATATTAATAAAATAATAATAAAAATATATGAAATATATACAGTATATACGAAACCTTATCAAGCTCCCAGGATGATGACCACATCACCAGCAGGCACGGGGAAAGTCCCAGACTGGACTCAGCAATGGACAGGAACTGGATTCTGGATCTGGATTCAGGAATGCACGGATCGGGATCAAAGGCAGATGAACAGCCAGAGTCCTCCTCGGATGTCGGCCATTGAAGAAAGAGGGCTGACCCTTTGATCCCTCAGCTTTTATACCGAGCATGAGGTAGATGGGATGGAATACCCCATTGGTCAGTTTTGGGTCACCTGTCCTGTCCATTTCTCCCCACAGGTGGGACCCATCTATGCTTTTCCGCTCCAACCGTCCAACAGGGCAAATAACAAAGTTAGCTGACTTTGGTTGTTATAGCAATAAGTATAACCAAGAGCCTCTCTGCATACTATTCCTTCATACCAACTATAAACTATCAAGTCCTACCACTCTGGGAGCAGACTACGGTCTTAAAAATATGCCGTTAATTTCAGAGAGTTCAGTTAGAAGAGGCTTAGCTGCAAAGGAAAATTACTGAACAGAAAATCGGTTCTGTTCTACCTCAAACCAGAAAAGGAAAAAAAAAACATTTCAATATGCAAAATTAAAACCAGTAGTTCTTCCTACTGACTGTCCAAAAGAATTCATATAAATTAGTTGTACAACAGAATAATCTGACATCACGCACTAGAAATTTCAGCAACTGACCCTATTTGCATGCTATTTTTGAGCTGTTTCTTCTTCACTATTCAAAAGTTCCAGTATTTGGTTTTATTTCCTTGTAAGTCTATATAAAATGTTCAGTACTTAAGAACAAGGACACAAATCCATTACCATTTTCTTTCAGGGAACAAATGCTTCACTACTATATTAATGTTGTTTTGATTTAGAACTTGGTTTTGCGTGTTATTTATTTGTTTATTTATTTAAAGCAAGAAAAGCAATAAACACTAGCATTTAAATGCCTTTTTGACCAGGAAAAAGCTAATTTATGGTTTTCTGAAAACATCTTGAAGGGAAAACTAAAACAGTAATATGTAAATAGGCACTATTCTTATATTTTACATGAACACAAATACAGAATGGAGAATGTTTTACATTTGAACTGTAACTCCACCTGATATCTTCAGAGAGCTATAGATAGCCTATGTATACATATAAAGAAGCAGTAGGATCAATTTTGTTTTAGATGAAGGGGTCTTACACACCGATCTGTCCAATAGAATTGATGTACTTCTGAAGAGCACAATAAAGCAGCACTTCAACAAATAAAGGTATAGCTACAAAGCTGTGATATGAACAAAGAGACAAATACATGCAAATTAATACTTTTCAAGTGCAAAAAAGGGGCAAAAATATTATAGTCTAGCAATAAGTCTTACAACCTGTTGTGAGAGAAAAGAGAAAAAGCTTCTACAAACATACCGTTGCCAGTAACCAGGAAAATGGTCCAAAGTTCATTCATATTCACTTAGATTAAGGAAATAGAGTCCATAAATACTGAGATCCATGAATACAGTTGGATCTTGCATATTCTCAAGCTTTCCAAAAATTAAAAAAATAAGCAAATAATAAAGGTCAAAAGTGGAGCTATTATCATAGAATCATAGAATGGTTTAGGTTGGAAAGGACCTTGAAGATCATCGAGTTCCAACCCCCCTGCCATAGGCAGGGACACCTCCCACTAGACCAGGCTGCCCAAGACTAGACTAGGCTGCCCAAGACTAGACCAGGCTGCCCAAGGTGCCCAATTATAGTCAGCTAAACTCACTTCGCGCCATGAAAATGAGAATTTCCTCAAGTGACACAAAGCCAACAGAAATAATAAAGACACTACCCCGTATCAGCCACCTGATGCTTTACTTTATACAAAGGGATAGGGACAGAAGAGATTTTTGTTATGTCCAATACTTCATTGATTTCAGGTCACAGAGTATGCTTGTACAAGATGTACAAGATGTTGTTGACCTCAGCCTGCAACTGCAAGTTTGAATCAAGCAACTGGTGCCTATGGTCCTCTTTAATGCATTTCCAGTGAAAGTAAGTCATTTTTCCTTCAAATAATAGAATGTATAGAGATACAGCCAAGTTCACAGCAGCATTTTTCTCTCAGACATACATATGCACAAACATAAGTACCACTGTCAACCGAACAAAGCACAGTTTCCCTCCTTTCTCCTAAAATTACATCCATTCATAATCGCAGAGCTAGTGAAATTCGAAATGTGAAAGAGCTATTACATTATTTAAACTATCCTTTTGCAAGTGCTGGGTTGTACCTTATAAATTATTTCTTTTTTTGTTTCAAGGTTTAATTTTTTTTTGTTTTATAGTTTCAAGTCTAATTGATATCACCATGAGAAAAATATTTCTCTTCCTTCAGTCTAAATTTTCATTTTCTTAACTTCACACTTTCACCTCCATTTATAATTTCTGTTGGTATGCTTTTTAGCCACTTTTTTCTATGAATTTACGACTTGCAGACAGACAAGCTGTCTTTCTTCACATCTGCCTTTAAAACAATGCTGGACTAAATTAATCCATTTTGTAACAAACTATTATTCAGTACAGCTGTTAAACAGCAAAGGACTTCAGACCATACATAGGACTAGTTCTTCATAGCAAGGCCTGACTATTAGAAGACTTAATTTTCACTTTTCGTTGGTCACAAATTGTAAATTACTGTACCTCTCTACAGAGACCTTGTGGTCTGTACCAAATAGAGGACTTATTAGTGCATTAGGAATGATATATGCCATGATTTTGCCATGAATCCAGAACCCTCTTTTTCAAAACATTGGAAAAAAAGGATGATTTGATTTGATTTGATTTGATCAAAACATAGCTTGTATATGAACTGTTGATCCATCACATTCTGTCACGCTCTGGAGAGCAAGGGAGTCTCTTTATCTCCATATCATCTGCATTTGTGACAGCAAATCTCTTAAAAGTAATACACATTGACAAAATATAAGGGAATTTCACATGAAATCTTGTCCTTGTGATATCATCTGAAACAGGCGGATCTGGAACCAATTTATTGAGTGTAAATTACTGCCAACTTTGCTTTGAATAACAAAATGCTCCAGAGATTTCTGAGATACGTAGCCATAGGGAGCTGTCTGGCTACATGAGGATTTTTATATGTTTTTTAACACATCTTTCAACTTAATCAGATACACAAATGCACAACCTAGAACTCAGGGAAATTATGTGGATTTGTCACACTGCCTGAAGGACTTTGAGATCCGTGAACCAATGAATGGATTACACTGAACCATGAACATAATTTGTTTGTCTGTAACAGATAAAATACGGATATTTGCCATATTAATGTCTAAGAATCTCAGAATAATAAATAATTCTAATGGAATTTAGTTTAAGTTATTCATTTAAAATTAATAATATTCTCTTTATTTTCCAAATCAGAGTAAGATAATATAAATTTTGATCGTGTGTATATGAGAAGGACTGTAACAAGCAGAGATGGTAAATTGTACTGCTGAATTATTATGCATCTCCTAATTCAAAACCTAGGAACATAAAGGAAACTGCTTTATGTGTTAGAATGCCTGGTAAAAAATGCACTGATAAACCTCTTTAGTCCCTGCAGTACACACCTGGCATTGTTTATAACTGATACAATACTAATCATAGTTATATGCTGGTCTATGGTATCAAGGATTAGAAAAAAAAAGAGGGGAGAGGAGAGGAGAGGAGAGGAGAGGAGAGGAGAGGAGAGGAGAGGAGAGG
>VUYV01000036.1:5964250-5989410 GCA_008711295.1 Anarhynchus alexandrinus | reverse complement strand
GGAAAGGAAAGGAAAGGAAAGGAAAGGAAAGGAAAGGAAAGGAAAGGAAAGGAAAATGAAGTAGCAGTTCTCAAGCTATGATCACATTCTTGAGGGACAAATGATCAACTTTTTTCTAGTCTGTCTTTTTTTCTTGTCCCTAATTTTTTCAGAGTTGGTTTACCAGAATTCCTTCTGCATGGGGATTTAGGGAAGATTCTGCTTTATGATAATATTTTGAAAATTTGGTGAGGGAATTCATAAAACTGCATGTTACCAATGTGGATTGTGGTTTGGTTTTTTCATGTCTTTCCCCCCCCCTCCCCCCCCATGCTGGCTGATGATTNCCCCCCCCATGCTGGCTTTTGATTTCTTTAGATAATTTTCTTCAAATGTTTTTAAGAATTATCCACTGAATATTTTGGATGGATTGTTGTTTTTTTTTTTTAGACTGGCTGTCTGTATATTTATTTACACTATTGCTACTTGTAACTTAAGTGAGCCACCACAAGCACTTTGACTGACATTTTCCAAATTAAAAAAAAAAACATTACTTTTTGCAGATCTGTAATCTCTGTTTCTCCTTTATTGTTATTTTCAAACTCTGCTTGCAGAAGAAATAAGTCAAGAATACTAGTATGAAGTTAAGCACATAACTGGATAACTGCATTTTCATAATGTGAGGCTCCTTATATTCAGCTATTGGAATTACATCTTTCTTTACCTTTTTACAGTTTACAGTACATCAGATTTGTCCTTAGTAGCTAAAAAATAGACCTCATTTCACCCCTACTTTTATAAATCAAGATGATTATCACTGAAACTGGCAGAGCTAGAACAGTGTAAATAAGAATAATTGACATCAGAATCAGACCCATCAGTAAAGCTGACAAGGAACTTTCAGAGTATTTTTCCATCATTCACAATATCAGTCAATTCAAAGTAAAATGGTGAATAGAAACATCACTTTTCATCGTAAGGTACATGAAAACTGAAAAAATCCGTTTTGGTGATAATGTTGTAATGACTTTTGAATTTTAATTTTCAAAAACACTTTCATTTCCATTTGTTTCAATACTATTTGCAAAATACTGAAATTGGAATGAACTGTGATTTTTTTTCAAAATTAAAAGTTACAGCTGAAAAAGAGGCAAAACTGAAAAAAAAATACACAGAGAAATTCAAAATAATTTGACTTTGTTCTAGAAAAGCAGAAATTTACATTTTGCTAAACTGCCAACTAAAATAAAAAATATGCTTTCCACAATGATATACCAATAAGCTTTTTACATCATTTTCTTCTCTGGAATAATGAAATTTCTTTGTTTTTCCCAGAAGTTTTTATCAGTAGTTCACTTTTAACTGTTAACTAATATTCCTGAGATACACTGAAAGCTGCTGTTCTTGACATTGCTTGTTTTCTATTGCCCAGGGAAGAAAAAAACCCCTCTCTTCAGTGAATTATGGGAAATCTTTGGATTACTGCATCGGTTCAAGTAGTATAGAAATCCTTTTCAGACCACCCTTGAGGACTTCTGTTTCACAATATACTTTTGTGTCACAGTCACTACATTTATTTTTGATCAAGGCCGTCAAAGCGCACGTAAATTGAAGCTGAATCTCCAACATATTTTCTTACAGACATAAACCACCACACCTTCACACAAAACCACAGATGCCAGTTTTAAAACAAAATATAAAAAGTGAGACTTAGAAAATAAATACTATTTTCCTAATCTACAAAAGATTCCACCTCATATTTCAATAGTGTCTGCACATGCTCAGGTATATGTATGATGCATATGTTCATAATTCTAAAGTGAAAAATTAACTATTTCTGGTTTACAAAAAAGACTCTTTGTTGTACAAAAGCATTACAGCCTAGGAGATTCTTTGTCAATCTCCAGGCTGCAACCTCGGAAGAGAAAGTCACGAGAGCTGAAGCTATATTGACATTTCTAACGTGTTGGGCTTGCTGCAGATCTGAGCATCAGGATCAGGCTACAGCTGTGAATGGACTCCCTTCTTTTTTTCTTTTCTTGGAATTTTTTTTTGGAAGGGATCCTGTAAGCCCTCCCACTTTTGAGCAGACACAGATGTGTGATGGTGAATTTTGAAGAGGTCATGGCAGTTCAACCAAATATTTTAGGATCTTAAAAAGCCTTATGAGTTTATACAGTTAAGATAGTAATTGGGACAAATAGATTTGTTTATAATTATATTGTTTATCTAGATACTGGCACCAAAAATTTTATACAAATTTCTTCCTGTCTGAGGCAAAGTATCTATCAGCATCTTTCAGGATGTGCAGTTCTGGTTCATATTCTAGTTTAAAATAAGCTAAACAGGCATCTTTGTCCAAAGATAACTGGTAAAGATGTAGGAAATAAACATATCCAAGATGAATACCAAGGATTGTACCATTTCCATTTAAAAAACAAAGTATAGTAAGTTCCAGCAAAATACTTCAGCAAATAAAAACAGCAGTCCTCACATCAGAGGAAGAAAAGAAGGAATAAATGTATAACACACCTAAAATATCAAAACCACAAAAAGGCAATAAACCTCACAAAGCCTAGAATTTCATCAAAAATAATTGACTGCTCATTTTTCTTTTTTTTTGATCTGGAAATAATGAACATTTAGAACACAAGCAACAACAAAAAATTTTATAAGATTAGCCCTCAGATGCTGTAAATAAGCAAACCTTGCTAAATATTGATCTGAATCATTAGAGTTTGTTGAAAAAACAAAGCTCTTTCAAACACATCAGTGAACACAATGTCACCTCCCTTGGGCAGCCGGCAGGTCTTAGTGAGTCTAAAGTATGCCATGCAATAAATGAGACACCAGCCAAAATTTTGTACAGCATACCAGATCCACTTGCTTATTTCATCAAAGTTAACAGTCCGTCTATCGCGTTTACATAAAGAAAGATGTTTTCTAAAGGTTTGTGCTAAAAGCTGACACATAATACGTTAAATTGTATTCAATGTATCCAATTTTAAAAGCGTAAGAGTCTGAAATGACCTCAAGGACTTAATCTTCTTGGCCCTGGTATCTTAAATATGAGACATAGCTTCTTTAAGGAACCCTCCAGAGATTCATACAATATTAAAACCTCACTGCCAAAAGCTGGTTAATGGTAATGTAACACAGAAAATCACCTAATCTGCCTTTCAGTAAATCTAAGATACCATACAGGAAAAAAAAAAGATGCTACAATTTTTGGGCGGTACTATTTGTTTTAACTTAATCACTTCTATGTAAGAGTCAAACTATTGACTAGCTCTGGGCAGCATCAGATGAGGTGCTCAAGCACAGAGACCATGTCCAAGAAACTGGAGGAGACCGAGAGTGACCTCCTTAGAGGTGAATTGCTGAGAGGTGGCATTGGAAGAGCCTCAGCTAAAGTCAGAGCTCCAACGCCACAGACATGGAGAGGAACCCCAGCCAGTGCAGAGATGGGGATGGGGAGGTAACGGAGTGGAAAGAATTAACTGAGCTTGATTTTTCCAGAAATCACACATTTAAAAAAGTAGGATATTTTGTGAATTCAGTGTCAAATCAATGAAGCCTTAAATACAGAAATGTGTAACTTATGGTTCTTTATATTAATGTTACAGGTGTTTTATTGCAGTATTCTCTCTCTTCACCTGGAACAATATTCAGTTCAGGATTTTTCATTCTGCTGTCACCAGAAGGAAAGAATAATTAATCCTACAGAAGCAGGAAACACATTGCATCTGGAAGGTCCTGCAGAGCCTAGAACTTGACAGGAGTCTGGACCCAGAAGCTCTGCCTCTTACAGGAGCAAGTGTGTCTTTTCTGTAAGAGTAAGAAATTCATGGCCTTCAGCTACAATGACTTCAGCACTTATAGACCCCATGCCTCTGTCTTAGCCAGGATTATGTGAAAGCAGGTGTCTTGGCTCTCAGCTCCTTCTGACTGCATTGGTAGCCAATTCCTGCTGAGTTTGGAGCCATACCTGCCTTTTTTTTTAACTTCAAGCCCTGAAGACAATGCAAAATTTCATTAAACCAAGCCAAAATTGCTATAAAAATACCCAGAACAAATTATGTATCAGAGCACATTTTTCTGTACAGAGGAGGCAACTATACCATAACACTATTCCTTCTTTGATTTATGAGACTGAATTACAGAGGATGGGCTATGCAGTCCTAGTTAACGTATCGCTCATCTTAATCATGTAAACAATGTCAGCTAGGTGGTAAGTAGGAGGCCTCACTCCTCCTGCTCTTAAACCTTTGTGTAATCATAATGACAAGGCAGCCATCAGGACATTCTAAGAATAGTGCTCACCTCCTCAAAAGTGGTTAGGTAACTATGGCCCTGTCTCCACTGTATCACAGTTAAAATAAGAGCAAGGGAAAGAATTTTATTTTTACCTGTGAGCCGTGAATATTTTTTACCCACGTATTTTACCTGTATATTTAATTTAGAGCTGTATATTTTTACCTGCGAGATGGGCTGTGGGGAAAAGACAGTGTTTAACACAGTCTCAGCTAATTAGAGATCCAGCAAACTATTTGTGTGTTGAACTCAACACTTGCAATGCTTTGGGGATAGGCTACAGATTTTTATTTCTGCAATGAGTAGCAGTTAATCATCGATCCAACAGAGAGAAGGCTGCTATTTGGGGACATGCTAAACCATTTGCTGACAGAATTCTGAAATTGTTTGGAAAAGGGCTGAGGTGATGCCTTACTCATGTATCCAGATGACATATACCATATACAAGGGTTGCTTTTTAAAGACCAAATCACATCCTTAAAAAATCTGACAGACAAATGTGCTTGTATATGTGTTCATAAACACACACATGCGCATGTGGGTTGAAGTCTATAGGTTATATTGAGACATTATGTATGGATAGAAAAAAAAAACAGCAGAGAAACCTGTGGAAGGAGAACTGACAAACTTTAGGCATAGCTCATCTCACCTCTTTTTAGCCATGTAAAACGATGGCACTTGACTGGGCAAGTTGACTGGGCTGTCACAATGGCCAACGGACAAAGAAAGGAGCCCAGGGAAGGGACATATCCTGCGGTGGAGTGGTACCTAAGGGAGATAGGGTGAAAGTATGAATGTGGGTGACTAAGTGACACCAGGCACCCAATTTTGCCTGGAGTCAGCCAAGGTGATTCCCACCTTCTTCATTCACCTTATTGTTAGCACTATTTATTATCTCGGTGCCACTGTCATGTTTTCTGAACACACCAAATATTTACTCATTTATTAAAAGTTGCCTTGGAACTATTAACAGCTGTTTATCAGTTTTTTACATATACAGTACCACACCAATACTTACTCATGCAGGACATGCCCAAATGCTGAACCACTGAACAATGTTGTCGCTGCAACAGTGGGTTAGGCTGGCATGCAGGAAGAAAAGAATATCAATAGTTTACCTACTGTTGCCTCGGCAGGCCCCTGTCTCATTGCACTCAACTTTAGCCTCTCTACGCAGAACGCGCTGTTCTCGGAATGGATGAAGGCCTCCATCTTTCGGCTCCTGGAGCGTTCTCCCTTTATCTTCCTGTCAGCTTGTCTCCCTAAGCAGTTTGTAACAACTGACCTTCACTTTCCTAGAAATCAAAACAAATAAAGATATTTACTAACTGTTCTATCTCTTTGAAGACTATCTCTGTCAAACCAAAGTTCGCACCTTGTCAAAACCAGAATCGCTGACACTAAGAAATTGCAATACTGTCCTTCACTTGTGTCTTGGGAGTGCTGACAGGGATGGATTGTGCACTTTGTTTAGTTATTTATTTATGCTTATTTTGCACATAGCTTCCTATTAAGTTAATCAGTATAATACTACAGGGACTGTTCATTACTCACCATAGATATAAAGCAAAAGGATTCCAGCGACCAAGGCAACTTGATCAAATAATGCAAAAATAATATGAAATGTCACCAAAAAATGCAATGTCCAATAAATTTTCATCAGTATTTTAGATTAATACAATAATACATAGTAATTTCATATCTGTCATAACTTTCAGTGTGCTTCTAAGTCACTCATAAAAAGTGAGCTTATAAAAATCCCAGCCAACCTTCTCCAAAATTCAATTTTGCAGATCTTTCATTATTATAGATATTTATTAATAAGGCAACCTGATAGACAAAATGCTGAGTGACTTCTATCAGTTCTTATCCCCTCAAGCACTATTAATCCCCTCAAATACTGCTATAGTGTGTGTCCCACAAAAATCCCTTCTACATCTCACCAGGGGTCATAACAGATATTCAAAATTATGGCACTTATTTACAAAATTAATCATAATCAACAGTTTGAACTGACTTGTTAATTTAAGTTTTTATGTTAATTTAATTGCATATGAATGTTGTCATGTAATATTTTCATGGGCTTTTTTAATAACCATGTACCAGATGGTGTTCCCTTAAAACTACTCATTTCAAACCACTTACATTAAATCTTTTCAAAGGTAAATTTAGTTACACCAATTTTTACCTTAAAAAATGGCTTGCAAAATATATTAAAGTAGTAAAAACAGAGAAATTAGCACAACGATGTGAACGAGAGCTCTGCAAAAAGACTGAGTATTTATGTACTTAAACTAAGACTTATTCTTTATATGGATTCCACCAAAGGCTTTGATGTCTTATTTGTTTTAACTGTAAGCTGTAACTTCCCCATATTCGTGGATTTTCATAGTGCATGCTGATTTTCATCTCACTCTGTCTGTTTTCGTCTGTTTCAGACCAAATTGCATTCAGCTAGTACAGAAGACAAGGACTAGTTGTCCCCTTATCTTGTAACAGTTCTTTATGAAGGACAGCCAGCAACAACAACAACAAAAAATTACAATCAAATGTCAAGAGTATGGGCTCAGAAAGAAAACAGAAAACAACTCTGATAATGTTAAAGTTATCCACAATAAGTTCACGTCCTGAAGGCACTTAAATCTGTTTCACTTTACGCACCAAATGAGTAATCCCATTGAGTTCTGAGAAATTACTCCTATGAATAAAATTAAACTTGTGCATAAATGTATAAAGAGGTCAAGGCATTCATTTCCTTTCTATTACACGAGATTTTAATTTTCTTAAATATTTTCAGTGAACACATCCCAGCTTTTTTGCATCCAGTGTCATGGTTCTGCACTGAGAGCATCACAGGTTGTAGTTGAAGGATAGAGGGAGGAAAAGGTTCTGTTCTCATTTTTATTATTGATCCCTCCTTAGTTACCTTGGCAAAGTAATTTAACATCTTTGTGTCTATAGAAAAAAGACAGTTACTGTGACATCTTTTGAAACACTTAAAATCTGTAGTTGAAAAAGATATGATTATTCAATGTGGTATCATAAATACATTACATAAGTGAAAAGTGAAATGGAAAAAAGAGGAAAACTATTTAAAAATAAGCAGTTATAATAAAACATTGGGGGGGGGTAAAATAATGCAAGTTTGCTTCTTTCACAGTGTCTGGAGGTTCCCTCACTCATGAAATCGAACTATAGAGAATTGCTTCCACTCCCCATCCCTCATTCCTATGAAATACATGAACATAACACAAAAATACAACAGAGCACAAAGTGACACTTTTGTTGGCAGCAGTAGGGATATGCCAAATACTGAAAAAATAAGGAAAAAGAACTCTTAATTCAAACAGAATGGCAGTTCTCCCAGAGAAAGAGCATTCATACATTCATTACTCAAGCAACCTAGCCCATTGTGTATTATCCCTATCCGTGTATAATCCCTGATTAGAGTTTTTTATACAGAACAGTACATCACCCGGGTTGTCTGTGACTATGTCTATAGCATGCTTTAAGACACTTCCAAAAACCAGCCCCACAAGGTGTCTTCATTCTCTTCAGGCCTTCGTGCTCACACCAGCATAACCCAGGCACATCCACAGAGCATAACAAACAAGGAGTTTTCAGACATCATACCTCTCCCACAAGCTCTCACAGTGTGCCTGCAAAAACCTGTTCTGGGTTATATGATAGAATCATAGAATGGTTTAGGTTTAGATCATTGAGTTCCAACCCCCCTGCCTTGGGCAGGGACACCTCCTGCTAGACCAAGTTACTCAAAGCCTCATCCAACCTGGCCTTGAACACCTCCAGGGATGGGGTCTCCACAACTTCCCTGGGCAACCTGTTCCAGTTCTTCACCACCCTCATAGTGAAAAATTTCTTCCTAATATCTATTCTAAACCTGCCCTCTTTCAGTTTAAAGTCATTCCCCCTCGTCCTATCACTACATGCTACTGTAAAAAGTCCCTCTCCAGCCTTCTTGTAGGTGCCTTTCAGTTACTGGAAGGCTGCTATAAGGTCTCCCGGAGTCTTTTCTTCTCCAGGCTGAACAATCCCAACTCTCTCAGCCTGTCTTCATAGGAGAGGTGTTCCAGCCTGACCTACTGACTGACCTACTCTCTGTCACTAGATGGGAGGCAGTATTTCTCTTTGTACCAGCTTCTTTGAAGCAATTTGGCAACATAGGAAGAAACCTGGGCTGGTGACTTTTGCCTGTCCCTTCCCGCTGCCTTCCAAAGGTCTGTTGATGGTGATGTCTGAAACTGAAGATATGCTCATATCTACCGACTGCAGATTCATCTCATCTGAACTCTTGAACAGAGTAGCTCAGCCTCAACTCTCCAATCTTACATGACCAGGACACATCGGTATGTCCTATGGTTCCCTTCACTATCTCCTCTGAATCAAGACTAGGAAACTGCTCAGTCTGCAAACACCCAGAGACATAACACAGACCCTACAAAAGAAAGAATGAGGATGAAGAAAGTCCTCTTTGGGGTCATGTGAATGAAGTGTGTGTGCATGTGTTTCTAGCTATGCAGGAAGCAAAAGATGGGAATTAAGGCATTCCTTCGTGGTGTCAGTTTTGGAGACAGTACCACATACATTTTATTTCTCATGGGATTTGAAATATAGTACAGAATAAAATACCTTTGCTGTTTTCACTCATGGAGCTCATGGCCAAAGAACAGGGCTGAACTGACAGACAAAGAGCTACTTGGACCCAGTGTCCAGGTCTTCAGGGCCCTGTGGTTCTTCACAGCAGCTACTCAAGGGATCATGCAGAAGACTCCATTGACTTACCAAGCTTCAGCTCTGAAGGGAGCACTGACTGCTGAGTCAGCAGGGAAGAAGAGTGGAAGAAAGTCAACATCATCAAGGAACAGGCTTCTAGAAGTCCCTTGAATTAATTTGTAGCAATAGTATATGGCCGTAAGCTTAGAGACAATCAACCAAAGAATGTCATAACCCAATCTGCTCCTCCAGGTAATGCTGCAAATCAAGACAAGATTTGTCTGCTCAGGCTTTTACATGACTAATCATTGAGAAGACTGCACAGGGCAGCATACTTTCTTTAAGGAAAGACAAACAGAAAAAGCCTTTGCCTTGTGCTTAGAAGTTCTTTTCCTGCATCCCTGCTTCTTGCCTCACAGTATGTCCTGTAGCTTAGCTCCTCGCTCATCACAGGACTGGGTCTCTCAGGAGTTCACTTTAACATTGGTCCAAGACAAACCTGCAAAAGCGTGTCTCTCAAATGTGTACCTGAGGCGGAATGAAATTCACAGCCATCTCAGTTACGTACTGACTTGGTGAACACAGGTGGTTGCAGACTAGCTGTGATACTCTTGAGTCCAAAGACAATTCTTTTCAATTTCCATTCCTTAAAGTCATCTTACTTGGAAGACACATCTAGCTGAGGCAAAGCCAAGAATACTTCATTTTTCTCCTCCCTGCTATAGAAACATAAACATTGGAAATCTTCAGGCTGGAAAAGTCTGGAACAGGAACCTAGCTGCTGTCCTAGAAGATGGCCTGGTTGATTCGTTAAGTGGGAAGGGACAGAGGAGGGTCTTACAGTGTGGTGGACAGTAGCCACAATCCTGCTGTTGCACGGTTTTCCACAAGGTCCTCTTTCCTGTGTACATAAGCCCTACACTCATATCTTTGACACTGCATTTGAAAATGCTAACGAGAGGAACACAGTAATAAGACAGTGCATCTGCAGCTGCGGGGAATACTTAAGGAGTCGAACATTGTTTGGTGTGATCAGGGTAGGGTGAAATGCCTGGATACTAAGTAGTTGCCAAGACTGCTAATCCAGTGCTTTCCAGACACTTTATTTGTGCATAAGTACACTCAATTCTTTGAAAATACTTGTCTTCATTGGTGCTTTATAGATTGTTACTGGAAAATACACCAGAGCACTGCACTTTAGTTTTATTTCTGACTAAAGACACCTGTGCCATTTTGCCTTTTATGTCTTTCAGTACAGGAGCTCCATGAATCCAATGGTCATCAATTTATTTGTCCACTGCTATGGCTTAGTCAAGGAGCAACTGTCAAATCAACCAGTGAAGTACAATGTCTGCTAATTTTGTGGCATGGGCTAAACGTGCAATGTTCTCTTCAACTGCAAAATACTTTTGGAAAAAAAAGAATAAAAATAATCTGACATTGCTACTTAAATGCAATATTTTTGAACTATTCCTTTTCCCTTTCTGTTCCAGACAATTGTGTCCCTTTCCCTCTTCACTTATTCCTTCATCTGATTTGCCTGGAAACATATAGAAATAGTGTATGTTCCACAGCCACCTCTTCATTCCAAACTCTGAGATTTTACATTTATGTTTACCTTACTTCCAAACAGCTGGAATAAAAAGCAAGAGAGCAACTGTTTTAGCTTATCAAGCAGTAAGTCAAGATAAAAATGGGGAAAATGCCTTTCTTTAATATGACAAAGCAAGTATATTAAAATGTAGTCTGGCAAAAATAAATACTTCATGAAAAATTGAACTGAAGTGTACTGAAGCATGCTATGACATTCTTCAAAAGGATCAAAATGCATGAGTGCCTTATCCCTCATCTGCTTTATTAAATGGCTTAATAATAGAAGTATTAGCAATTTTATTGTAAATAAATGCATGTGATTCATAACTAGAGCTTTAAAATTATTTTCATTTTGAGCCTATAAAAAAGGTTGAGATTTCTCATGTACTAAACTTCCTTCTATTCACCTTTCTTTGCACCAAGTAGAATTCAAAAGTTTCTAATTAACATCCTGTGTCCAAAAATACAACAGGAAGAAAAATCTATATGAACATTTAAAAAAATATGTTTTCATAAGAGACGTGGTTTCTATATTAAAACCACAGAGGTAGTAGGACTTAGTGCAAAAGTTCAACCTCATAATTAATGCCAGTTGGTACCTCACAAGACACGCCACCCACATCCTTAAGTCTAAGTGCCAAATAGCAGTTACTCTATTAGAGCTAATTGGTCAAAAGAGTTTTGCATAATAAAGATCAGATGGAAGAAAAATGTGCAAATTCAGAATCATAAAGAGTTAATTAATAAACCATTTAGACCAGTATCCATCACTGCATCACAAACCAAGCCTTTCAAACTACTGAAAAATGAATTTATGATGAAGTTTCTCCTTTCTATCAGTTACATTTAAATTGTGTAGATTATTACTGATTATAAAACGTGTAGTTAGCGAGCCAGAGCTTTGCAGCCAGTGCAGCTTATTCTGCAAGTATCAGTCTGTTCTGCTCTCAACTGGACATTTCCAACTGTGGCCATGCATGTGAGTGCAGAGCTTTATTGTATCTCATGAATATTTTTAAATTTTATTCTAGCGTGGTAAAAATCACTTCTACAGCACTTCTTAAATTTTAACAAGGCATGTCCCTGGCCCCAAAGGGTTCATAGCTTAAAAGAAACTTGTCAAGACATGTTGGAAGACAGCAACTGAGGAAAGGAGAGAAAGGCAGGAGAGCAAGTCATTAATGAAGGCAAGCAGAGAGAAGAGAGTGAACCCAGAATATCATCAAGGTTTTCTCTGGACCAGCAGGAAAAAAAAGACATTGACTCCTGCAAGTCCTTTTACAGCAACAGTTGGGAGCGTAGATATCAGAAGGCTTCATATGACCTTGTATGTGGTTTCCTGACAAAGTATGCCATGTAACTCCTGAATTCAGGAATGTTTGTAAAGGCTCATCTTAAATCATAACAACTCCTCTTCCCAAGCAGGTGATCAATTGTCAGTCATCCATACTTATGATTTTTGACAATTTATGGGCAGGGCCACAGTGGCAGATTTTATCCAGGCATGGAGGATCCCAGAGCACAGACTGGGCTTACCTATACCGTGCCAAGCCTGTGGCTGACACCAGCTACTTGCAGGAACCGCGTAGTGGTTTTCAGCCACGTACCGTTGCCTTGTTGGAAGAATGGGGCTACAAGCACTGCAGCAACACAGAGATCCTACCTGAGCCTCAGAACCCCCATGGGTTTCTGACAGGCACGAAGCCAGCGTGCATCCCCCTGCCTGCATCCGTCTGCTCCCTGGGGACAGCAGGAGCCAGAGCACTCAGCCTGCCCTTGGACACTCAGACAGCAGCTTTCAGGAGGTCATGGGACAGTGCCCCCGCTGCTGCAGTGATGCCCTGCCTCAACTTGGTGCGGGGCCGCTGGAAACACCAAGACGTACAGAGCAGAAAGAGAAGATGGAAACAGGGTGAGGGAACCTGTGCTGATAAAAGGACAAGATATGGAGACAGATATGAACATTTTTCTGATTGCTTACTAGGACTTGGGAAGATTTCTCCTCTCTCCCAGACTGACAGGACTGGATCCCGTATCGTGTCATAAACCCTCCTGGAGAGGTTCAAAGGCACAGTTTAAGTATGTCTTATTACAAGTGACAGGTTTCCAGCAGAGAAATTTTATAAAAGGTCTGACTGCCATTCAAATTAGAGACAGAAACAGATTTAGGGAAGGGGATACCCAAAGAAACTGGGGAGTGAAACAGAAAATTACTTCTAACAGTCCACTATCCACTACAGGACAGAGCAGAAATAAGGTTCATCTCACATAACTTCAGACATTTACATCTGAACAGGAAAAAGGGCATATGAATCATCTAACTTCAGAGATGTACAGCAAGATTAAATGATAAATATTATAGAAGCACCTGTTTCTATTTCTTGACCATACCAGGAGACTAAGCAGCCCAGATACAGACATCAACATTTAAGACATTTTTCGTCTTTCTACATTTTAGCAATCTGTCCAAAATTGGATAGATTAATCACAACCCATATCCCATTGACGGGGCAGTTTTCTGAGGAATGGTGGGGAGAAGGGGACTGAGAAACATCTCCGTCTTGTAGAAACAGTCAAGGAAGTAACCTTGTTCTTCACTGTCTGATGTTTTCAGGTAAGTTGAGAAAGTTGCTGTTTAAATAAACAATATCCTTCACTTATCTGTATTTCCACATAGCTGAAACAATACTGTGGGGGTAGAATTCAAAGAGCAATTAATAGAGTGTAAAATTAAAATATGGAAAATATTCTGATAGTATAGATGCTTATGAGAAGCCAGTAACACAGGAGCAAGAGAAGCAAACCAGATGAGAAGAAATACTGAGCAATGGAAATACACGGTTGAGAGAGAAAAATGAGTGCAAGAACTATATAAGAAAAAAGATTAGGCAAGGCTCTTTAAATGGGATGAAAGGATTGTAATAAATATACTAAGAGGGAAGAAGCCAGCAGAAGCATATAAAAGAAAGGAAGAGATGAGATTAGAGCAGCTTTTTGTCAGTATATTTGAATATCGTATTTTAGTATTGTCATGAAATATTTCTCAGTCTCTTTCTCTCACATTTAAAATGGGTATAGAATAGAAATATGATCATATCTAAGCATTTTACTGAAAACAAGCGACTGATTTTTTTTTTCCAACCCTGTGTCACTTTGGAACATACAGCACGATATAAGTGTTCGAAACTATTTACATTTGACGGCTTCCTTTTTGCATGGTGACCTACTTACTTTTAAAAGCCTTGTATGATAAACAAAAAATAAAGCACAAAAAAAATGTAATACTGATAAACAAAAATATTTTATGAGGAATAACATTATAAATACCTTTTTTTTGTTTATGGATGAGTTTAATACATGTATGGGCCTCCTACTTTTGACATCACCGTAAAACTTCTAATCTCATGTTCTAATGAGCTACAGATATTCATAAACCAATTTCTTCCTGAGACAGAATGTAAGCATTCAGTTAATGCTATTCCTGCTTACATGTATTTATACATCATGTACAGGTACTATATGTATTCATACATATATGAAAGTTTACTTCAATAAGCACAAACACCCATGTAATCTTGAGTGGCTAAAATATGAACTTGTAAGAGCTAAAAAAATTTTTGTCCAGATTCAAACATCTTATACTCTCCTTGTAGACACACCTATACTAGGAAAACCTATGTGCGCATGCAGGCAGCTAAATCAATAAATAAGGTGCAGTTGCCAGTGAAAGAAGCCAAGTTTCGGTGCAGGTACCACTGGAATATCTGAGATTATGCTAAACTGATGGGAGAACAGACAATCATTCTAATATCTATGCACTAGAAACTCAAAATGTCATGTGGAATCTAATATTAAATTTTACCCTGATTAGTTATCACATCACAGAGACCAAGACCAAGCAAATTTTGAAGCTGAGTCACTCTGTGTGAAGGTGATGCTCTCTAAAATGAATGAAATGTGCAGTTAGGCCAGCCTGAATGAAAATACACTGAACCATCCATTCAGGATCTGTTGCAAGCACACAAATGACTTTATCATTTAGGACTCTTAGGGCCGAATTCCATACTGATTCATTCAGCATAGATCTGCTGACTTCAGTGATGCTACTTCAATTTACTGTGATAACACTCAGCAATGTTCATAGAGAACAGTAGTTTTTGCAATACCAATAAATCATTCACCCGTAATTTTTAGTCACACCACTTCAGTAAAAGGTCTAGGATTCACTGATTAACAACAGTGAAATAACAGATTCAAGCATACATATAGGAAGAAAGGAAGGAAGGGAGAGAGGGAGGGAGGAAGGAAGGAAGGAAAAGAGAGGGAGAGGGGGAGAAAGCAAGAAATAGAGGAAGGAGGGAAATTTCAGTGCAACTAGACATTATTGGCAGGAGGAGATCAGGAATGATGCCAGAATTTAGGAAAGAGGAAAACCCTATTGCTCTTAGCAGTAGATACAATACATTTAGTGTAGCTGCTATATACTGTGTTGGGGTTAATTCCCTTTATTTATTGCCCATTTTTGACCCAGTGGTAGATAGCTATATAAACTAGTGCATCTCTGTCATTTCATTCCTCTCACCCACCCAAACATGGTTTTTAATCTTTAAAAAAATCCAAAACAACAACAAAAAAAACCACCCTGCTAAAACTCTTCTCTTGTGCCTGACAATTTGGGAACTTACTTTCTTGCACTCTCTCATATTTTGGATAGTGTAGTCAGAATGTGTCTCTCAGAATGATGACAGCCACCCGCAGCTCTTTACAGTAATACCCCACATTTTCACAGAGTATTCTGCCCGTTGGTAATATAAATGTATTCCTCTCCTCTCACTCTTCAGTTTGAGCACACAGTACATATCAAGAGCGTGATTCTATTCTCACATACGTTTTACACCGGGACAAAGCTATTGATATGAGCTGAGTTAATGCCAGGATACACCTCTTTGACTCAGGTTTTACATTTCTTAAGAATATTAAGTAAACTCAGCTATTTCTCAAAAATTCTGTGCCAAGAGTATTTCAGAAGACTCATACAATGACCTGAAACACATATTTCAACACGTGCAAAAAGCTGCATTTCTTAAACTTCGAATGATACGTTTACATTTGTTTTTACCAAGCAGTTCAGCTTCACAGCACCTCACTGTAGAACTGTGGACTATGAACCACTTACTGATGGTCACTGAGAAGTCCTATCCATTTCAGTGAGCAGCGTTTGACATTCATGCCTGAGGCTATTAGTGTGTGATGTTCTCTCTTTTTCAGATATTTTTGTAATTTTTATAATATGATGTCAAAAGTGTGTATGACATACATAAACTTATGAACTGTTTCAATGAAACAGGTTATTCCGGTCATCCACCGTGCACCCAAGGAAGTGACTTGGTCAAAAGAGTATATTTTTTGCTTCTTCCAAAATCATAAGGTATGTCACTCTGACCCATATGCATTTATTCCCAGTTCTAAAACATTCCTTTAGCTGAAGATAACCCTTGCCATGTTCAATCAAATTTTAGATACTAGACAATTTTAGAAAAGGACATAGCTCCTTCCTTTTTTAAAACTTCAGGGGAAATGCAGCTAATGTTAGGTATATGTTATATTCACATTTCATTATTACATTTACAAAACCAATGGAGACAGAGAAAAAAAGACCTTAAGAATTTCCTTCCTGGGTATCAACTTGATCTGAATCTTGACTATATCCTTAAATTTTTAAATTTTAAAACTCACTTTAGGCAGTTATAGGCATTCAGCCAATGTTTTCAAACTGAAATACTGATGTCTTGACATTCTGAATGTCGATGTCCAGTGCTGAACTCCAAATTCCAACTGATTCCACAGTCTGCACCTCTGAAAACCTACCTCTGTTTTTCTGTATTAAAACACCCAAAAAGAATGAAGATGAAAATGGTCATACTAGACCAAACTAAAGGTTTATGCAGCCTCGCATTCTGTTTCAGAAGTGACTGTAAGTAAATGCTGAAGGAGGAGTAAGAACACAGCAAGATTCTCCCCTAATACGTTCCCAACCTCCAATTATTTTCAGCTCAGGGAAATTCCTGAAGTGGATATGATTTTGCACAGTTATCGACACCCCCTCACCACCACTATTGGATTTCTCTTTCATATGCTTGCCCAGCTTCCCCTTGAGTCTATGAAAATTTTTAATTATCTACAACATCCTTTGGCAAAGAGTTTCAAAGGTCAATGACCTGCTGCATGAAGAATTGCCTCTTCTGTTTTGAGCATGACTCCTTCCAGCTTTATTTGATGCCTGCTGTTCCTTTTGCTAGAAAAGTCAGTGAATAATCAATCCCTATTCAGTCTTTCCTTGACACTCATGAGTCTGTAGTACCATAGTCTCATAGCCTCTCTTTTTTTTCCTCCCAGACTGAATTTTCCTGTCTGACTCAACTAATCCTTGAATGGCCTTTCTATGGAGATATTGGATATTTGAGAAAATACTGTCCTTAACCACACAGCATACTAATTCATTTTTATAAAAATGTATGCATTTGGATCAAAGAAGCACGCGGAGGAGGACTATGGTGAGACTTCAATTCCCATTCCTTAGCACAGAATTTGGAAATCTGAGCTAGGATGAAGTTTTTCCTTACAGTAAGGTTCTTGGGAAGAGTTACGTGCCTCAGAAAGTCAGCGTGCTTAGCAAGGGGTGACTTAAAGCCCCAGATAACTCGGGATATTGCTACAAAGTATCTGCCTGAAACCTCCGAAAAATGAATGTCAAACTACCACTTCCGGATGCTCAGGGGACACAGTCCAGAATCCGCCCATCAAATCAGGATCATGGAAACTTTCTTTTAAGGAAACGGGCAGTCCATACTTTGTCAACAGCAGTAATGGCAGCAATGGTACCACCACACTCTTTTTGCCTCCGCTCACTAGAACCAAAACCATAAGGGAATAGAGTCATTTGTATTCTGGCCCTAGTTTAGAAAAATCCTTCTGTATTTTGTGCTGAATATACATTGCGGGCTGTGTCTCCCTGAATGAGGCCTAAGACAAACAACAAAAATTGGGGATACCCTTGTTAGCCCTAACCAAATGCCGCTATCCTTTTTGCTGGCTTAACAAGTTATGAGAAGGAAAAAAACTTGTTTCAAACTCTCAAAAAGGGAATTTGAACCCAAGTCTTCCACTAAGATCTTATCTAAACAAGATTCTGTACTGCTAACTTGACCAACATCTTAAAACAGAAGTCACAGCTGAACTTTGTAGGGAACAAACAGCATGTTTTGTGCATTTTTAAACACTAAACCCTTACTAACAGCAGAAAGTTAAGCTCTAGACAGGATTATCAGTCCTTCATTTTCACTAATGCAAGGAAAAACTCAACACAAGATACCATCTTTTAACACTGCCCTCTGTGATTAGTGATCCCAACGACACACAAAGTACATAAAATCACTCTTGTCCAGACTACATAAGCAAAGTGAAGGACATTAAAGATGGATTCAGCATTAACTCCAAATTTCTTTCTTTTTAGTAGAGCAAGCCAAAACAACACAGGGCTTTTGTATTTATCACAGTTCAATTTGATTAATGACTAGGCAATATTCTAGAGTAGATTAATAACATCAGAGATGAAAGGGCATTTTTAAAATATTTGTCCTCCTCCCAGTATAAAGAGGATTTCAGTGCATTTAGATAATTAACATGAAAACAGTGGCCTTGTTTTTATTTTGATCTTTGCATAAATATTCTCCAATTAATTTGGTAAAGCTTGTGATATAGTCCACATGTAGGGACTGCAATGAGTTCTTCCTAGATCTACAGCCATACAACAGTACAACTAGTTAGAATCTCACCACCAAAATACATGAAACCATGAACTAGTGACAAGTTTGTTCTTAAATGACAATTATATAAGCAAGATATAAAGTATTGAAAATACAGATTTATAAATACAGATTTATTACAGACAATATTCTGATCACCTAATAAACAAGAGCCAAAGAACACCAGATCATCTACAAATGCTGTTGGTAATACAAATACTTCTGAGTATCCATGAAAAATGCAACTGAAGAAGCACAAATTCAGGAAAGATGCCATGGAATGACATCTGGTCAAAATAAAGAAATACAAATATTTATGTGAAATTACAACTTAAAAGCAAAATAAGTGAAATAGAAGGCTTTCCAATAGACAAGGCTTTATGTTATTGAATGTTACACAAGTGTTACACATTGTTACACAACAGAAGTGTGGTAGCATAGGAAAATTACTGGATAAATACTATAAAAAATTAATTAAAAAAAAATCCTACAGTGCTTTGTTGTAAACTATCCCACAATAACAGAATAAACCAGTCCTGCAAGGAATTTTGCTCTGTATGTAAAAGATTCGATAAATTACAGTGTGAAAAAACCCTCTAAGTGAAAAGAGCAGTACTTGAGAATGGAAACCCAGGAGGGCACGTGCCAAAGAACGCAGGTCACAACTAGGATATTAAGTGTGGAGCGTTGAAAAGGAAAAAAGCAAGACAATGTAAGGAAACAGGATAATCATAGATCTTAGACCCCAACTGAAGAAAATAAAATCTGTAAATGGCGAAGCTTTAAGATATAATTTCTCAGAACAATAGGGAGTTACTTGAAACAGCACGTAATTGAGAGAAGACTATTCTGAGAAATTACTGTCACCTTGGAAGACATAAGATAGCCTTAAATCAACCAGCTCAGCTTTTAAGCTGTAGACCCATATTCAAACGCATTTTAAACATACCTTTAGACTTCAGTCACAATGAGCAGAAAGAAGTCAAGGATTAAGAATATCCAAACTAATATGTAAAGTGATCCTAAAATAATGAGGTTAAATGCATCTAGCATGACATAACATATTTAAAAAAATGTCATGACACTAACCTTTGGACAAAGTTATTCAAGAAAATGGATGTTAGCAAAAAAAAAACCCAACGCTAGTATCAAAACTAAAGGCAGAAGGGTCCTTAGGTGTGGCATTCATGTTGCTCCCAAAACCAAGAATATTTCCATTGATAACTGCACATATGGGGAAGGGGAGGAGATAAACAAGGAAGGTAAGTTGCAAACCAGTGGAGTGAAATGAAAGGATTTGAGATGCTACTTGAGCTAAGCAGGAAACTGTCAAAATCTGCAAAGGCAGCGTTCGTGAAATGAGGAAAATGATCGCAAGCTATAATAGTAAAGAGGTAAGAAGGAAAACTGTATAGCAAAGACAACTGCTGCAAAGCAAACAGTTAAAAATATAATAACAAATTAAAAGGAACTCCTTAAATATATCAAAAGCAAGAAGCTTATAAGAGTCACTATGTCTGCTGGGAACTTCAGAGAATAAAGACAGCAATTAAGGAAGAGAAGGACGTTGCTAGGAAGATAGAAGATTTATTTGCATCAATCGTCACAATAGAGGATGTTAGGGAGATATCTACTCTTGGGTAATAAAAATGAGGTACTATCAGATGAAGAGGTGCTGGAACAAATCAATCATTTAAAAAGCAGGAAGCCACCAGGACGGAAAATCCTGAACAAGAAGCAGTTGAGCTATGCAATCTCTAATTGGAAAACAGCTCCTGTACTGGAAGGTTAGAGAGTAGCAAATGTTTCACATATATTATGTGTGGCTTAGGATGATTCAGGGAATCAAAGATTCATAAATCTTACATCTGTACCTGGCAAATTAAAAATAAGAAAATAAAACACTCAGAAGACCAGATAGATCTGTGCAAAGGAAGATGATGCCTCACTCATCTGTTAGAATGTTTTCAACGCATCAGTAAACTACCGTAGTGGTCAAAGGAGAACCAACTGACATCATTTATTTAAACTTCCTAAAGGCCTTAACAAAGTTTCTCACAGGACACAGACAAAAAGAAGAGACATAGACAGCTAACTGAAGACTTCTGTTCAGTGTAGCAGCTATCAGAAGCAAGAAGCAAGATATTAAAATTAATCAAGAACAGGACTGAGATGATAAACAATGTTATATAAATCAGTGCTGCAGCCTGATCTGAACTACTGCGTGCGGTGCTGGTTTCTACATCTCAGAAAGATATCAGAAAACTAGAGGGTGTTTAAGAGAAAAGCGACGAGAGTGATAGAAGTTCCTTAAAAAGCATGGTTTTGTGGAAATAGATTGGAATAACTGCAATTATCTTAAAAAGGAAATTAAAAAGAGGCATGATAAAAATATGTGAAATAATTGCAAGTAGTGTGCCAGAATCACATTTCTGCCTGCCTTAATGCAAGGCTATGGTGACACACATTTAAACCAAAAGGCAGCAAATTTAACAGAAGTGATACACATCAGTTTTCATATAGTATACATTTATGCTGTGGGACTCGTTATTTGATAATGCTGAGCCAGAAAAAGATTGAAAAGAACTAGATGCTTATGTTGATAACAAAAATGTATGGAGTTAAACCAGCTAAATGAGTATTGCAGGCGAGCTGAAACTTCTTTGGAGACTTAAAGTGATCTCTATATACTGCAGACTAGGTCAGATTTTATGAAGCCAAATTGGCAAAAATATTCCTACTCTGGGTTTTCTGCACCTTCTTCTGGAGGTTCAAGGGCCACTGTCTGAGGTAGGATGCTGCACAGACCTCAGATGTGCTTAAGACCCCTTTTGCCCATGCTCCTAGCGTCACCTGTTGCATGAATTTCACTGTGTCTAGCCCCATAATTGTGATTGAATAACAACATCAAAATACTGAAACTGAATAGCAGAATTTAATTTTTTTAAAAAAAATCTTCACTGAAGAAGCCATACAAAGAATGAAAACAAACAAGCAAGCAAATCACTGACCTTTTCAACTTGAAAATTGTCAACCAACCAAAGGTTTGCTTGAAATTTGTAAGGAGATACTGTTTTCTGATGAAAAATCAACTTCTCAAAAGAAAGCCAACACTTTCCCTGAAATTTTTCAATTTTAAAATAGATATTTTTAATCACCCCTATCCCTCACTTATGCTATATATTCTTGAGCACCATCTACTGGTGCTGCATTATTAATTAACTATTTATGAAAATACAAATCACTTCTCTAATAAAATTCAAATAGAATCCTATAATCTTTCAAAATATATTTAAAATTGAGAAGACAGAATATAACCTATTATTTATTAAATTCATATTTTCTCTTGATGACAAAGAGAAAATGAATACTCATAGAATCATAGAATAGTTTGGGTTGGAAGAGACCTTTAACGGTCATCTAGCCCAACCTCCCCTGCAATGATCAGGGATATCTTCAACCAGATCAGGTTGCTCAGAGCCCCATCCAACCTGACCTTGAGTGTTTCCAGGAATGGGGGGCACCTCTCTGGGCAACCTGTTCCAGTGTGCCACCACTCTCATTGTAAAAAATTTCTTCCGTATACCTAGTCAAAATCTACCCTCTTTTAGTTTATAATCATTACCCATTGTCCTATCGCAACAGGCCCTGCTAAAAAGTTTTTCCCCAGCTTTCTTAAATTAATTTAGAATCTGAACTCACTAGAGAAATGCGACACTTCTTAATGGTTTGTAACGTACCTGACCAGAAAACGTATGCAAGTCTCTGAAATTATTCCAAATTTACACTTGCTCTCAACTTGTTAGAGCAAGAGAAGATTTTTCTTCTTTTCATATTTAGGTATTTATTTAATTTTATAATATCTGTAATACAGCCAGCATCTTCCATTTTGTTTCTTCATTTCAGACTAAATTAAATAACATTTCTGTTGAGATGGTCACACCAGCTTTGGATTTAAAATTTTCCCTTACTTACAGCAAAGAAATACTTTTCTTATAGAAATTCGGTGTTGATGCAGCAGAATCTGTCATGTAGACTAGAAAATCTGTGTTTGCCAAATGGCATTTTGAAGGGCCTTACACGTCTGAGTAAAGTTGGATGTGGGGAACAGACCAGTGCCACTCCCACGTAAGCTAAGAGGCTCAGTAAAAATAGCACTTGTCTCTTACCTGTAAGTTGGCTCTATAACCACGATTTCCATTATTGTGCATATTAAGGTGACATATCTAAGTGTCTGTAACTCTGTAGTCAGTTAAACGTGATGATAATAATAGAGAATTAAGAATATAGTATGAAAGTCTTTGCTGAAAACCCTTTTTATGATTTTTTTTTAATGTGTGCCTTCAGTGTTGGAGACATACTGTCTTTTATTTGCACAAAGGAGTGATGCTGAGGGCTGCAACAGTGACCTTGAGTTGAAAAGAGTCCCCCTAAGGGTGACAGGTGACTGAGTGAGAGAACAGTCCATTCTCCAAAGTCACTTGCTTTAAACTGTGGCCTCCCTTCTAAAATTTGCATCAAAAATGTCAGTGAATTATAATTACAACTGTGTGTAATTTTGTGCTGTGTTCACTAAAACCCAGACTGAAATCATCTAGCTGTTGTCACCAAGATACCAAAGATCTCAAAGTGCTACTGTAGATTGGAAGGGAAAAAAAAAGAGGCAACTATACAAACCCTTTAATTTATTCCATCCAGCATATTAAATTGGGTAAGCCTCATTTTTCTCAGTAATACAGAAATTACTTAAAAATATTACTCTCCTCCCTCTTTCCTAGTTTGGATCAAGCCCAACCTTGCTGAAACAATCGCATCGAGTCTAGAAAGCAGCACTATAAATTTAGCATTCACTATGTTGTGCCTATCCCTACCACACTACTACTGAGCGACATAAGACTTCTTTCAGTGCCTTGATACTTTCTTTGTAGTACAGATGGCACCACATGTGCCATGCAGTTCTGACAGCCCTCCCGTGAAACAGTGTGGGATTGTATTAATACCTTATTCCTCGGTTTTAACAGAGGTACTCAAACAAGACTTAATATTTCTGGATGATGTGTACAGGTTCACTTTACATCTGCCCTTCAGACTGCAATTTAGCACTAAACGTACATAAAAAATAGCGCCATTCCAAACACAAATGATCTGCATGCCCAATTTAAACAAATATATTGGTACATTTCTATTTATTTATATTTTGTAGACTTAAACATATCCTGACTCTCACTTCTAGACTATCAAAAGACCAGATTTTTGTTACCTCAGTTGTAGCTGCGTGATACCTGGCAAACAAATTAGTTCTGAAGTTGGCCTCAGTTCAAGTAGAAAGGCACCTACAAGTGGATCATGGATATTTGTGTACTTACAAATAGTATAGCTTATTTCAGTTAATTCCAGCGAAGAAAACCTGCATTGTTTAACTCTGATCGCAACAAATCTTGAGAAGACATCAACAGAGTGCTGTGCTGCCATCCCATCCCATCCCACCCCTCTGTTCCTTAGCTCCCATAGTTAACCTAAGTATGACTTGTGCAACTTCCATCATTTCCTTCAGTTTGTAGGCAAGAGGCCAAGGAATCTTCCCTCCCAGATTCCCCTCCAGCACTGCCATGTCTTCACAAAATTGAAAAGTGGAACTTGATCACCGAGTTGGGATACGTAGATTGCTAAAGACAACGGTTTACCATACATTGTGCATTTATTAATTTTTATTTCCACTTGCACTTAAAAGAGCTACAGCTTGCCAATGCCATAGGAAACAAGTGAAAGAGTTCACTCATGATGTTTTTTTTCTGTGACTGACCCTCAAGTTCTTCATTTAACATAAAGGGGGTGAAAAGGGTAGCTAAATGCTGCATTGTATGTACACCTTTGATTTGTTCTGCTCATATCAACCCGTCAATGAACCGAACTTCCCTTGAAGTATTTCAAGCAACATGATGATCGCCAACAGATAATATGGAGTGTCACCGAATGTGAGAGAATATGATTATCTCTAAGCCGGTAACAGTTCAGTTTTCATCGCATTCTATTTGCTGGGCGTAGATCATGCACGTCTCACATTTTCCTTGGTTTGGGTAGATATTTTTTTTTGTTTTATTTTGACAACAGGGGCATAAAATATTTATGTTTGTAAAAGCTAGCAGGGATGCAGTTTATAGCTTGTACCTATGGAAAACACAGTAAAAAGCTATAACCGTGCTTTCGTTTTCTTTGGTCAGAAGCGATTTGTGACCAGCAATACCTCCAATCAGAATTTGTGCAGCGTGTAATTGTAATCATAAAGGCTTTTTTATTACTGGNGGGCTCGTTGAAAACCCACCCAAGCCACGTCTCCCGTGAACTTTTGAAAGCGGCGGAGGGGCTGCGAGCGGGGAGCCCGGGACCACACAGCCCCGGCGCGGCTTTGTTCTCCGCGCCGAACGGCAGCCAGGCTGCGAGCTGGTGACTGACAGCCCTATTTATTAAAATGTCATCTCCTAATTTTCACGCCGGATATCTGCTGTCGCCTCGCCTGCCCCCGATCTCCCGCGCCAGCGGGAAGGGCCGAGAGGACAACCCAGCCCTCCCTGGGGAGCACGGGGGGGGACAGCCGGAGAGGAGGGAGAAAACGCGTATCCAGCCCTACCTAGTTGTACCAAAATAATAATAATTAAGAAAAAAAAAAAACAAACATAAAAAACGGGGTGGGGTGGATAGGATGGGGGGAAGCTGCCTTCTTTGTGGCAAGGCTTC
>VUYV01000036.1:5665792-5962845 GCA_008711295.1 Anarhynchus alexandrinus | reverse complement strand
TTTTTTTTTTTTTTTTTTTCTCCTTTTCTTTCCCTTCATGTGGTTGGATTTGGTGGATCCGGAGCCAAAGCTGCTTTTTTTCCTCGGTGGGGTGCGTGTGTGGCGTGCGGGGGTTTTCTCGCTGCGTTTTTTATCTTCTGCTGCTTTTTTTAATCTTGGTTTTGAACCTGAGCCGGGGAAAATGGGAAACGGTGCTTCCGACAGAAGGGGAATCTCTCCATCACTGTTGTTGGGACGTGTGCCTGTGGTGCTAGTGTTTTAGAGAAATAGCCTGACAGCTTTCGGAGTGGAAGGTAAGGGTGCCCGGGGCATTTCCATTTCCCATTTCCAGGGATTACGACTGGAGAGCTTTTAGCTTGGGATTCCGGGGAGGAGGCGGCGGAGGAGGGGGACAGGCTGTTGCTGAAGGATAGAGAGAGAGACAGCACATACAAAATGATCTCCGCATTTACTTCAGTGCTGCAGTTTAAAAGTTAGAGAAGTCCGTTTTGCGACAGGTCTGCTTCCCTGAGAGTAATTTCCAGCGAGACCGAGAAGACCTGAGGTTTGTGCACGATCGGGGTAATTTTGGAGGGGGGGGGGAGATGTTAGGTTAATAGGAAGTTAAAATAAGAGAAGTCAGTGGGTCTTCTGTTGGGGGGAAAAATAAGTGGAGTGATGGCGCCGTCTATGTTCGGCTAAACTACAGTGTCACCTAGAAAATCAGTTTGGGGAATATCCAAACTAAACGCCCGTTTGCTTTTCAGCAGAAGAGGGTTCTCCCCCTTCCCAAATGGGCAACCTTAAGCCTTTGTGGCCGTTCTTTAACTCCCTCCTCCATGGGGAAGAAAGATCTTTTTAATCTGAGTGCCTAATCCTTTCAGTGAGCAGATTCACTCTTGTATTTAGCAATATTGCAAACTAAACGAAATGCTGCCGGCACACTCAGTTTGGGTGTGTGTGTGCATGTGTGCGTGTGTAATGCACACAGGGAGAGAGAGATTAAGACAATGTTGTGTTTCAGTAGCCTTGCATGAACAAACGCACAACTAAAATGAGGGCTATTTGATTACGTTTCTTCATAGAAAACAGCCTAGCACTGCAGACGTCTTTATTTTTCTAGTGCAAATATTACATAGGATGGGAAAAGTCAGAGGCTTTTTTCCTTTTCAGACAGAAAAGCAAATAAGCCCCCTTTTTGCTCTCCAGATTATAAAATTAATCCCTTTTCATGGGTGGAATTCCTAATTTAGACACTTATTGTCACATTGGCTTTCAACGCCTACACCATCCTGAATAACACTGCGCAGAACTGCATTGCCTGCAAAGTGCTTCAGCAAAGGGGAAATTGTTTCCAGAATTCCCGATAAGTTTCTCTTTTTTAAAACCTTAAATGCTGTACCAACCCTATTTGGAGACGGAGGACCGTGGTATTCATTGAGATGGACGCTCAGAAAGGAGAAAATCCAACCGTGTGGATAGACCCAGCAGCAGCTCTGCTTTTTTCTTTTTTTTTTTCCTAAACCTCCGCTATAAAGAGGGTTAGAGTTGGTGCTGCTTTGCCCATTTCAAGATTCAGAGTTTGAATTATAATCTAGGAGATACGAAAATCTCTTCAAGGGAGCTTAATCCGGTGATTTGCTGCGTGTTACGCAATGGGAGACAGAAGATGCCTTGCTGTTTGGTGAGGAGATGAAAAGCTAGGCAAAGACACACATCAAAACTCAGTAACGGTGCCTGTGTGTGTATGTCTGCCTCTGCTTACAGAGCAACAGTGGAAGAGACTGCAATCTAGAGAGTTTTGAAATTAGCTTGGCACCACTTCTGTCTGCTTGCATTTAAGAGCAGAAGGCGAAAAGCTACTCATTTGTCAGAGATAAGCAACTTCTCAAAGGTTAATGCTGAAAACGTTCCGTTTGAATTTTTTGGATAACGTTACGGAGGTAAATATAACTAAGGTTCGCTTTATTAACCTAGGCCACTGTTAAGAGAACAGAGCATGTGGAGGCTGTAACGGTTGACAGGTGCAGTAAAACAGCTTTATTTGGAGATACTAGCCGAGAAAATGTAGTATGTCTTTCATCATTCAAGCGCACATCTGCAAAACACAGGAGCTAATCAGACAGTACAAGATATTCGTAATAAGAGGGCAAGTGCAGTCCAATAGGTGCAGAGATCCTGCTGTAGCACTGCCAGCTATATAGAGCTACTGGTTGTAGACGCTAATAGCGATCCGTTTTATATATCCTGAGAGGTTGAAGCACATTGAAATTATTATCTTAAAAAGCTGGCACTTTGTGGTAGCGTCAGACCAGCACTAGTTTCATCTGTCTGTCTTTGTTTCTTTCTCCAATAGTCTCAAAATTTTATTAACACAGTAATCTCTGTATTTCTTGCCTGTGTTTTCTTTTTATAGAGACCTCTGTATACCAGGTGGCCAGGGCGAAGGCATGTAGGCATATGGGAGATAATGTTCCATCTGCAGCAAATAATAATTTGTGCATTTTTAAATTATGGCTGTAATTCTTCACAGTTACTTCTCAGACTTAATGGAAGGATAATATATAACAACAGACGCTGCTAGCTTTCTCGTTCTATTCCGGTGAAATTCTGCATGTGCGTATTGTATATGCACCTATATGACTATAGCAGACTACTTATTTACTTTTCGAATAAATAAATAAATAAGTTGCCCTTTTCTTGGTCTGCCGGGTAAGGCGTCTGGGTTTTTTACCTAAGTTGAGCAGTTCTAGTCCACGCCATGATGACTACATCCTAGACAGGAGAGGACAGTCCTATTAATAATCTAATAGATGTTGTTTTTTAATTTGGCTGTGGAAGACTTGGCTGTCGCGATGGCCACGTGATGGCGCTGTGCACACAGCAGCAAACCCGTCCCTTGCGTTATAAAATAAAAATTACCTGCCCTTCTTTCTGAAAGGGGCTCTAACGGGAAGCTTGAAAACAGCTGGCTCGAATATTGGAAGGAGTTTGGTTTTCAATGCGTGAAGAATTCTACTTGCATTTTTATTTCGTTTCATCTCCTGCAGGCCAAATGACATAGGATGAAGGCTGTTCGTAATTTGCTGATTTATATATTTTCCACCTATCTACTGGTTATGTTTGGATTTAATGCTGCCCAAGACTTCTGGTGTTCCACGTTGGTGAAGGGGGTCATTTATGGATCGTATTCTGTAAGTGAAATGTTTCCTAAAAACTTCACAAACTGCACTTGGACGCTGGAAAATCCAGATCCGACCAAATATAGTATTTACCTGAAATTTTCCAAAAAGGACTTCAGCTGCTCCAACTTTTCCCTCTTGGCTTATCAGTTTGATCATTTTTCCCATGAAAAAATAAAGGATCTTTTAAAAAATAACCATTCTATAATGCAGCTCTGCGATTCCAAGAATGCTTTTGTATTTCTGCAGTATGATAAGAATTTTATTCAGATACGCCGCGTCTATCCTATCGATTTCCCAGGATTACACAAAAAAGAAGACGACCAAAAATCCTTCTTTGAGTTTTTGGTGTTGAACAAGGTGAGCCCAAGCCAGTTTGGGTGCCATGTGTTATGCACTTGGTTGGAGAGCTGCTTGAAATCCGAGAACGGGAGAACCGAGTCCTGTGGGATCATGTATACAAAATGCACCTGCCCTCAGCATTTGGGAGAATGGGGAATAGACGACCAGTCCCTGGTGTTGCTCAATAACGTGGTGCTGCCCCTCAACGAGCAGACGGAGGGCTGCCTGACCCAGGAGCTGCAAACCACCCAGGTCTGCAACCTCACCAGAGAAGCCAAACGGCCGCCAAAAGAAGGTAGGTGCTTCTTGGAGGGGGGGCTGAATCCCGCACCGGTATGTAGGTCCTGCTGCCGGCTCCGATACTCACGTTCATTTGACTTGCTCTCCACTCCAGCTCTCCTCTAGACGAGGCAAAAAGGCTGGAGAAGACGCACACTCCCTCAGGGCAGGGAGAGCTGCGTTTCCATTTCTAAACTGGCCTAACCTTGAGCGTATAGTTCTGCTGAGCACTGTTGAAACTCCTCATAAGTAGGATCCATCTGTTTTCAGCCCCCACTTACAGTAATGCCCACAGGTGGCAAGCCAGGAATCGGCTCTCCCCCTCATCACCTCTTTACTGCAACCACCTGACTACAAAATCTTGGCCCTCTTGATACAATCCCTTGACTTTGCAAGGAAAACATTTCCAAAGGCATGCGGGCAACCTGACTAAGAGACCAGGAGATTTCCCATGGTCAGGACACCCGATCTCCACTGGGCCAGACCTCAGCAACCTAAAAACAAACCACAAGCAAATGCAGTGCTTCAGGGTGAACCCTCTGCCTGTGGTACCTAAAGATGTGAGGCACCATGCGGAGTCAGGACATGCTGTTTCGACTTGCTGGGAGCTCTGGCTCCCAGAGATGAAGGCTCAGAATCTCACGGCAATATTAGTGAGGGGGTGGTTGATACGATAGTCCCGGCAGCTGCTTCGTGTCCCTATTGGAAAAGGGGGGGGCTTGTGGAAGGGTGGGAAGACAGAGGTCCAGGAATTAGAGTGGCAGCCTCTGCCTAGCCCCTCCGCTTCATACCTCCTTGTNCGGGTTTTGTCTGTGGTGTTTTGGGGGGGGGGGGGGGGGGGGGGGGGGGGGGAAGCACATCGCGGGTATGAGAGGCAAAGAAAGCATAGTGTGAACCTAGATGGGGGCTTCTGGCTGCAATCTATGGTCGAGGGGGTCTTTCAGAGCAGCCGTGCGGGAACAGGGGAGGGAGGGGATGTGCCCCTGCGGCAAGGGATAAATCACGAAGCCCAGGGTATTGCATTTTAATGCAGGAAATGTTCCCTCTCTCCTTGTTTTCTGCATAGCCACAAAGCTCCCAGTCTGTGGCGAGGCAGTGCCAAGCTCCCAGCCCCCCCTAATAGAAGTTGCTTTGTGGAGGAATGTAACATTGACACGTTGTTAGGAGAGGATTTTCTTTAAGGGCAGCCAAGCCCCAGTGCTGTGGGAGAAGAAAAGCTGAACTTGCTCCAGCTGCCGCGGTGCCAGCGGCCGCGGGCAGGGCCGGGGGATGGGGGGGAGGCAAGGGATGGAGGGACACTTTTGGTGTCCTGCAGGTCAGCGCCTCACCCAGCAGCTCGGAGCCCAGCAAAGGATCTTAAATGACGGCGAAGCTCCTCTCCTGTAAAAAACAAAAACAAAAACAAAACACCTCCCAGAGAAGCCTGTGCAGCTGCAGGGATGGTATTTAACATCGTTTAGAGCTAATTAGTGCCCTGGGAGGTTGGGGCAGCCCCGGCCGCGGAGCCCGGGGGGCAGCAGGCAGAGCCGGGGCCGGAGCAGCCGCCGCCTCAGCCCTCCGCGCAGGGCGCTGCGCTGGTGCGGAAGGGGCTCGCACCGCCCCTAATAAGCGGGCCGTAAAAGTTTGGGGGGGGACGCGCTGCTTGCGCCCCCTCCGCCGTGCATGTCACGGGTCAGGGCAGGGGGGAACCGCGGCGCCCATTAGGAAATACAAACGCCGCAGACCCAAAGGCGCGTAGGAGCCGCAGCCGCGGAGTGGCGGCCGCCCCCCGCCTTCCCAGCCCCGCGCAAGTCTAGCGGGGGGCCGCGGGCGGGCAGCGCTTTTCCCCGCGGCCTCAGCGCTGCTGGAGTCACTCCCACGGGTGGGAGAAAGGCGCATCCCCCCCCCTTCCCGGCTCTGATGTCCATCCTAGGGTACCACCGCCTCGGTGGGGCTGGGGAAGAAGGAGTGCGCGCACGGAGGGGACCGCCGGGGGCCCTTCACACCGATCGCAAAAATCCGTGTCTCCCATATAAAACACCTATTTCTGAAATGTGCGCGGTGGAAAGGACAGAGGAAGCTTAGGGCAAACAATTCTACACCCCCTCCCCCCTTTCCCTCCCCCCTTAAATTTTGAAACACGTTTCCAACTTATTTAGCTTCCAATTTCAGACGTATTTTAATTCCTGCCTCTACTTCCCGGTTTTCCTGGATATTAGCTTGAGAAACGGCATTGTTAGAGGGGGTTGGAAATTTTGTTTGGTAGGTGGAAGGTTTCCTTCACTTGTTTTACACTGTACTCGTAGGTTGTTTTTTTTTTATGTGTTGCTGAGAATTTTAACAGTAATACAATTATTTCAATGTTTTATTTAATTACTTTAATGCACTTGGAAATTGTTCATCAGATTGTTACTAAAAGTTATAATCAGTTAGCAAATTAAGCCTCACGGTACTTCTCAGTAGTAGTACGCTCTTTGTCTTCCACTCGGTGTTTAAAGCATTTTCCCCCTTTCCTCAGAAGCCTAAAAATCTGCGAGAGAGGTGTGTTGAGTCTTTGTTTTCTGTAGATATAGTCGCATATATCAAGCACATCCATCAGTGTATTTGTATGTATAAAGCTGTTTTGTAGTTCAGTTGGAGGCTTTATTGAGGAATCAAAATGTAGCATATTCCTTCCACAAATGTAACACAATTCATCGCTTGTGTCAGCAAACATTTAGGCAAGAAATGCAAATTTTGTTTTCACAGGCAGTCTGGTTCAAGTTATATCGGCGCAGCTAGCAAAAGTAAGGTTGACCAATAACTAAGAGAATGGTTTCTTGTTGTTAGAGTTCATAGTGGCAACTGAAAGTACAGTTTTGTTAGTGTAATTTGAGTTTTAAGGGGAATGGTGGTTGCACTGTGAGAGTGCTCTGGACTTGGTAAGATTGTGTTTTATGAATTCGTGTATTACTTTGAGGTTTGGTACTGACATTGCCTAGCAATGACTTTCAGGAAGGAATTGCAAAGACCTGACAGCTTTCTACGGGATTATGCATACCCTCCCATCCTTCAGATTTGCTTTCATCAAGCTTGACTGTACGAAGTGCAAAATCTTTTCCAAAAACTATTTCCAGTCACATTTTAGAACCATAATGTAAGTAGAGAGCATTTAGATTAAAGCCTACTGTTTCTTTTTTTGAACCTCTGAAGATTTTTACAATTTTGAATATGATAAATGGCTTAGGAAAATGGATGAAAGTCAGTATTTTTCCTTTTTTAAAAAGTGTTGCATTTTACAAAAGATGTGACAAGTGCACAATGGATGATTGTGTTTCTAAAAGTGCTGAAGAGTGTTGAACAATAAAAGGAACTAGGTCAAAAAAGGAATCTGTAACTGTTATTTTTTGAAGAAAATGGTTTGGAAATACGTAGTTTAATCAGCATTTCTTCCGTAGGCAGATCATCTTTGGTGTCACTGATTAAAGCAATATTGAAAATCGCCACATTTGCACTAAGACCCAGTTTCATTGTATCTTGATCCTTCTCCACAGCCTTCCATCAGAGGTGCTTAGCCTGGATCAAAGCACTAGCAAATAGATCTCAATGAACATTCTGGCAGGGGCCGGAATTTAAGGGCTCGGGGGAATTTGTCCTCTTGATCTTCAGTGCTGTGACTGAAGTATCTCATGAAGTTTCTGTCAATAAAACAGGGCTCAGTTCCAACTTTTGTGGACCTGTAAAGCCTTTGCATGTAGTCAATCCATACAATTTTATGAATGATGATAATAAGAGTGCAAAAATATATTTTCTTATTGTGACCACTACAAAGCCAAAATATTATTGTGGGGTTTTATAATAGTTACTTAGAAACTGAGAGAGAGGTTTCCTCTGTGTTTTACTGCCATGTCTGAACTGTCATAGAACAAGGAAGATAATTCTTTCGTCTTCTTACTTTCATCCAACAGAAGAAAAAAATATATTCACATTAATGAAGTCTTGGCATTTGGAGTTCCAGGCTTGTGTATCTTGTTCAGCCAGTCTAAAATAATTTTAGTAGGGATTTTTAATATGCTAGAAATGTAGCATTGGTCTACTTTGTCACAAATTCTAACAGCTCACTGTGTACCAGCATCTCAGTATTCAGCAACTGATTTTATTTTCCCCCGATTTCAGATCTGAAAACAACAGGGGCATCTTAACTGAGGATTTGCTATAATGGACGTCTCTTTAAAACAATAATTTATGACACATTGTTAAATAATAGGATATAGGATGCAGATAGTTTTGTGAAGCTTTCATGGCAGGTATGCATTTATTCATATGTTGTTCCATGAATGACCACCTCCTGTTGTACACATTTAAGATGAATTCATAATATTCATTACATACCCAGAGTTCACTAGCTGGCTGAGTAGGCTGGACATCCCTAGTCAGAAAGTCATAGGCAATAATAACATGTCATAACATGGCTCCGTCAGAGGATTTAAACTGTTAAATCAGTGCGGGATTTGTCTAGGAAGATCAAAAGTTACAAAATGGAGTCTAACAACCTTACATTTCTACAGGGATATTTAATATTTATATGCAACAACTATTTGAGACTAAAGCAAAATATAGAAAACCCAAAATAAGTAAATCTGTTGTCCAGAGTATTGAATTAGTGCAGTAACATAGACTCTCAATAATTTTTTATATCCTGCTGCTTGCAGTGGTTCTTTTATCCATGAGTTCAAGGGGAGAAAAGAAGGTGAGCACTGATGGAAGAACAGGCTTTTTAATTTTGCGTGAAAGGTATTTTTCATTATGACTTATAAAATATTACTTAAAAACTTAAAACTATATGCTAAAATAACCTGTTACCATGCAGGTTATGAGCAGTTATGAGCAGTTTGTTATCACACTGTTATGAGCAGTTTGATCTCAGTGAGAATCCAGAATGTAAGGAAAAAATATTTCACTTTAAATATTTTTTACATGAATATTGTTTCTCCTAAAATGTTCATTTCCAAAATCATCATGTAAACTTTCGTAAAATCAGTTGGACACATTGTGTTTCTTCTTTAAGTGTCTGGTTCCCAGTTGAAGGGAATGTTTCAAAATCTCCTATGGATTCCAGTGTGCTTCATATAATGCCCTCTTTGACTTACTTTGCTAAAAGAAAATGATGACCCTAAACATTTATATTCTTAGTACATATTTCACTCTGGACCACACATAATAGGATGCTTTATCAGAGGCATGCAAGTTTGATTTCAGATTTTTTTTTTTGAAAGGATGTACTATAGAGAAAGCATTAATGATCAGAAATTCCTTTAATCAATAAGCACTACCTTTGTTTTCAAGGATTATATGCTATTATCACTAATGATTGTACTTCAGTTTGTGGTGTATTGATCATTTCCCCCTGATTTACTTCAGTACACTGTGAAACTTCTTGGTTTGATGTAAAGTTTAGAAGTTTGTGCGCAAGAATAATCAGCACTTCACAGCTGTGTACTGCATTTGGTGGGATTTGGATCAATCCGTAAGTGCATTTTCTGATGCCTTCAAAAAGGAAAATACCAAGACAATTTCCTTTACGGTACGAAAAGGCTATATAAACAGCTTTGCTTCCAGTTATTTAAATGCTTTATTGGTAAATACACTTGGCTATATATATATATATGTCTAAGTGGTAATTTCTTTGGTATCACAGATTCTATCAGTATTTTGTTCAGCGCTTCTCTCACTAACAAGATGGCATATTACTTATTTTGTGGGAAAGGTCAGCCTGCTGCCGTCAAGCGTTTGCCCTGCCTTCAGCGAGATCACAAATGTACTGTATAGGATCTGAATACCAGTTTTCAGTGAGCTCATTGCTTGCTTAAAACATTCATGGCTTCAACGAAATAGTATGTCGGAAGCTGTGTTATAACCAAAACCAGGATTTTGGTTCCCCAGACAGCCATTTTTGCTTGAATTAAACCTCTATTTTTGTGCACTGTTGCACATCAGACATTGTGGAGACCTGCTCTCAGCTGGGGACAAATGCGGCTGGAGACCTCCACTCTAAAGAGCACAGAACATACATAGAAAACAGTGATAAAGAATGGGGAAATTATATAAAGAAATTAAGCGTACAGACTGAAGTCAAAGAATATCCAAATTAGGAACAAAACTCCGACTCTCTGGACGCTGGTTCCAGTGAACAAGTACTCGATAGTACCAAGTCCTGTACCATCAAATGTATCAGACCAGTCATGCTTTCTTTGTTTGCCCTTCTCATATTAGTAACCTGTGCCGTTTGTCTTCAAATACTTCTACGACGCTTTGTCTGGCTGGACAGAGTATACAATATGTTTACTGTATTTAAGACCTTGCCCTCTGATTTGCTTGCGCTCTTGACAAATGTGGAAGTGTTCACGTGTAGAACAGCCATTAACAGAAGCTAATGGTGATTCTGTTTACATAGTGGGATTCCAGTTATTAGGTCTCAGTGACATTACATGGAATTATATTATGACATAATGCAGGTACTGCATTTCTTGTTATTATGCAGTGTTTTATACCTACGTATTTATATTTCATACATTTATATAATACAGTGATTATATGATCTATTACATTTAATAGGTTCTCCTGTGTTCTTTTTAAAGCAATTTATCCTCTTCTGCTCAAATCTATCCATATTGCTGTTTTGTTTAGTTTTCTGTTTGCAAAAGCGTGGAAAAATCTGCTCTGTGTGTTGGTATACACAGAGGAATTTTCAGAGGAGACTTTCTTTTTCTCTTCTTAGGGAATTAATTTTATGAAGTTTATTCAGTTGTGTTTTATCAAAGGATTCCAACTCAAAGTTGTTGTAGTTCTCAAATTGAAGTTTAGCTGTTCATTTATAAATATGCAGTAATTGTAATAAAACAAAGGTCACTGCAGAATTCCATTGAGCATTATTTGCATTCACTGTTAACAAGAAATATAAAATGCTCTTTAGGATAGAGAAAGTTGTACATGATATAAAGTACAAATTTACAAATTATGCATCACTGATTTATGAATATTTCAGAGTTTGAGCCCTTTCTGGCGCTAGTTAAATCTCAAGAGGCAGACAGTCAAATTTTTCAAAGTCATTCTCAGTTTTGTTAATCTCTTAGAGAAGTTATAAACAAAGGTTTTGTCGAATTACTGACACATTTTTCTGATGGACTAGCCAACATCAGAATTAATAAAAACAATCTATAATAACAGTGTATGAGACCAGTATTGTTACTTTACTCTGCAAAGGCCAAATTATTGTCCTTACTCAAGGCAAATTCCCTATGCTATCAATATAATTTGGTCTAAATGAAGATTAGATTAGAGCCCACAAAAGAGATGTGAAACAGTGATAGCATGTGTTCCTTCTACCAAAAGCAAATTATTTTATAATTTGTATTAAATCTATCCTTTCAAACTTCTTAAGATTTTTTTTTCCTCTGTAGTTTTACTTTTGAAACCGTGCTTGACATTTGGTAGAGTGAAGCAGATGCACTTAAAAAAAGCCATTTTCTAACTGCTTGTTGCGTTTCTTTCTCTTTTAGCTGGTTAGCCTATCTCTTTATATGCCATACTTAAGCTTCTGGTTTTTGTTCTTCTTCATTATCTGAAGGGGAAACAAGACATATGACATACTCAAATTAGTATTTCTTTGATGGTGCTGCAAATGAAGATTTTCAGCACCATGAGGTGCAACTGAAATTTGGAAGCAAACTATTTTCAGTTATTCAGTTCAAATTTTATTTATGTCTCCTTGAAATGGCAAAACCACAACAAAAATATAAACTTTGAATACCATCCATGTTTTGGTAGCTTGATAGAAAAATGGGGCCAACAGGGAGAACAATGTGTCATCCCCTTTTGGGCAATTTTCACCAATTTGCTCTTTTATTCTTCAGGAGACGTAAAACACATGGGGAGCTGACTGTGGTTCCTGTTGTTCTTCTTTATGTGCTGATTGCTCATTCATCAGTTATGCAGAGACAATGTGTGTTTATAGCATGGTTTATAACTTTCAGCTATAGCTGATAATTGTGTACTATTGGGCAGCTTTGCTGAGGGATGATGGGGGGGGTGAAGGATCAAGAGAGCAGTTCTCCAGCTCTTAGCTGGGGAAAAACAATTAGCAGGACTTCCAACCTTACCACTTCTAACTAGCATTGGAAATACCTTATGTTAAGTGGAAATTGGTAACCAGTGTCATCAACTGAGGTATGTTATCACAAGTTGCTTGTGAGGATCTGAGATCACGTTGCTGTTGAGACGGTTCTGGTTTCACCTCTTGGCTGAGCTAAGTCCGCACTCCAAACAAGCAGAAAACTGTTCACCTTGGTTTTTTTAAGTTGGGTGATCTTGATGTTGGGTGAGTGTGCTATGATGGCTCAGCTGAGCCTCCATCAGTACCAAAAAGTGGCAGAAGAAAGAGCTGGAGAGGAACAGTGGTGCTGGTTCAGCCCGGTTTAGCTTTGCTTAGGCAAAAAAAACCAACCCAAAAGTGGCCAGTACATGTTACCCTTGCTCACTCTTTTTCCATGTACTAGCAGCCAGTTACCTCATATTGTGTTTCTAGGCAGCTCTACCGGGTTTGGTTACAGTATTACTGGCGGTTCCTTCAAAATAGAGTCCAAGATACATGTTTATCCAGGGCTTCCTGCTGACCATTAAAGAGTGGTGCCCATTGCTGTGAAGGTATGCAGAGTGCTCGGGGATGAGTCTGCAGAGCCCTTGGAACTCATTCCTGTAGTGCAGCTAGAAAGGGCTTAAATTGATGATTAGAAAATCAGGGAATTGAATTCGTGCTATTTATTGGTTGTGAGGAATAATATTGTACACGCTTCATGCAAGAACACTTTTTCCCAAAAGGGTTTTGGAAAACTGTAACTCTGAAGATTTTGTGTGGAATATTTCTTTGAATCCTAAATGGTTCGCTATTTCTCACATTGCTTGCTTCTCTATCCTATGAATATAACCTTTGCAGTCCCTTCTGTACTATATACGTAGAAGATGTCAATTGTCTGCAAAGCTGGGCACTTCAGCTTGAATTATAATGAGCTATGTTTTTATCCTTGGAAGTGTTTTGTTTGTTCTGTGGCATTGGCTGATATCTGCAGTGATTGGCACACATACAGATGCTCCGTACTGGTAGGTTTGAAGGTTGATAGATGTACTTCATACTGACAAAGGAGAGGAGGAAAAATGTTCAGCACTGCAGGTGTAATGCGAGTACAGAGCCTGGTCCAGCTGGTCCCATCTGCACCAAATGCCTAGGAAGTCACTAATGATACAGAGGGTATCATGAAGGTTCACTCTCCTTGGAAGGGAGGAGGGTGCCAAGGGTAGGATATCAGTCAGTCCCAACAACTGATAAAGTTGTGGGAGTTACGTATAGGGCCAGAGGGCTTCAGCTGATTGTGCTATTATTTGGGTTCGTAAATGCAATAGGTATGAGTTTCACCTCTTGAAGCAGAATTATGATCAGAAGAAAAGCTTGATAGCTATTGTCCTGGGATAATGTAATATACTTAAAAATAGTTGGAGCTGGGCCTGTAACCAATGTTTTCCTGTCTTGTAAATGAGTGTTCAAATTACTACATATTCATTCTCTTTAATCCACTGAATTTTTAATTTATCCACAAAAATTGGGGCAGCTTCAAATTCAGGAAAAATCAAGAATATTCCTATTCCTTGACTAGACAGAACCTTTTGAGAAGCAGAGCTACCGAGTCCAGATTGCTCCGGGTGCCGCAGTTGTTTACAGGTCTGAGTTGGCAGTATGTACACAGAAAATTATAAAAGGAGGATGCCATCTCTGGCTTGTCTTTCATGCAAAGCTTGGTCAAGCAGGTGTGACCCAAGACCACCTTTTGGATTAGGCTTTACTGGTAGACAGGTGCAGGTGACTCTCAGGAGTTTGCTACTTCTCACAGCTAAGACAATGCCCAGACACTTGCATGCATCTCCTGCGTGTCGCTTATGGCTCTTAGACACCAGCAGGTGTGGGCTGCCCTGTGGTGAACATTTTGGAGGTCTCAGTTTTTGGATATAGGCCTTGGAAGTGGTGATGAGGCATATAAATTGATTTGATTTCTTTCATAAATACAGCTTCTGTGCATCACTTCCTTTCCCCGTGGTATTGTTACAATAGTAGTGCCTTGTCTTCTGGTGATGTGGTGAGGATAAATACGTCAAAGTTTGTAGTTTGCTCAGTAATCACTATCATACAGGTACTTAAAATATATAGATTATGCCATCACTGCTAAATTGGAAACATTTTTTTGTCCCCCTAAAGTTCTGATGAAAAACAAATCTGTGTTGTCTTCAGGTATTTTCTGGTGCTTGAAGCGAAAGTGTGATTTTATTGGCTGTTTTGCAGATGAAACATATGAAAGGAATGAAGGACTCTTACGTTTAAGGACATACACTTACCCTCAGTAGGTTCGCAGATGACACTAAGCTAGGCGGGTGTGTTGATCTGCTTGAGGGTAGGATGGCTCTACAGAGGGATCTCGACAGGCTGGACCAATGGGCTGAGGCCAATGGTATGAGGTTCAACGAGGCCAAGTGCCGGGTCCTGCACTTGGGTCACAACAACCCCATGCAGCGCTACAGGCTTGGTGCAGAGTGGCTCAAAAGCTGCCCGGCAGAAAAGGACCTGGGGGTATTGGTGGACAGCTGGCTGAATATGAGCCGGCAGTGTGCCCAGGTGGCCAAGAAGGCCAACAGCGTCCTGGCCTGTATCAGGAATAGCGTGACCAGCAGGACTAGGGAAGTGATCATCCCGCTGTACTCAGCACTGGTGAGGCCCCACCTCGAGTACTGTGTTCAGTTTTGGGCCCCTCACTACAAGAAGGACATTGAGGTGTTGGAGCGTGTCCAGAGAGGGGCTACAAAGCTGGTGAGGGGTCTGGAGGACAAATCTTATGAGGAATGACTGAGGAAACTGGGGTTGTTTAGCCTGGAGAAGAGAAGGCTGAGGGGAGACCTTATCACCCTCTACAACTACTTGAAAGGAGGTTGTAGAGAGGTGGGGGCTGACCTCTTCTCCCTGGTGACAAGTGATAGGACAAGAGGAAATGGATTCAAGTTATGTCAGGGGAGGTTTAGATTGGATATTAGGAAACATTTTTTTCACTGAAAGGGTTATTAAACATTGGAATAGGCTGCCCAGGGAAGTCATGGATTTGCCATCCCTGGAGGTGTTTAAAAAAAGGGTAGATGTGGTACTTAGGGACATGGTTTAGAAGTGGTTTTGTCAGGGTAGGTTAATGGTTGGACTTGATGATCTTAAAGGTCCCTTCCAACCTCAGCAATTCTATGATTCTATGATTTTTCTCCTATTCCATGCTTTTAAGGTTTTTCATAATGGATTTTTGTCCATGTGAAATCTGAAGTGTTGCAAAAAATAGATTTTAGTCTGATAACATAACGCATACAGTAACTTTACAATAAAATAATTTCTATCATAAATAAGACATGAAGGGGAACGCAAGCATGCCAGGGTGTAGCATATAAATATTTTTCAGACGACTGAATCCCTGCTTTTGTGTTCACTTGTATATAATTAATCTCATTGGATCAACAAGATTATACATGTAAATGGGATTTAATTAAAAGCAGGTTTGCCAGTAAATACCCTCAATTGAAAATGTGCATACCTTAAATATATCTAATCAATATTGGAACAGAAAACCTTTATTTTATTATTAACAATCATTTCACTAAATATTATTCATAAAAGTAATTATAAAATAAGAGTAAATGACTATCAAATAAATCATTGTTAGTAATGAATTAATAATGAATTTTCGATATATAGACTGTCTTACATAAGTTGGATAAATATTCTTTGTTCTTGTTATCCTAGAACCTAGTTTTGTCCAGTTCCCAGGTCTGCACTGCTTTAATTGATCGTCAGTGTATTCTTCATTAGCTCTGGGATCCTCAGTGTCATCTTCTGCCCCTCACTGACCCTGCCAGACCTGTATTCCCCTGCACTGCATCCAGTGTCTCCTGCTTGGAGACCTCTGCTCTCAAACCATTCTCTCATTGCCGTGACTGTGTTCTTCTGTATTGCATCATTATGCTGCGGCAATAAGTACGTCGTTCTGTACAGAATAACTGTTGCTACCATCTGTAAAAATAATGTGGTTCTACAAAGCTAAGCAAAAGTTAAACAAATCAGGTGATAGCTGGTTTGTCATTAAAGAAGCTAAACAAAGCTCCAGGAAGAACAGGGAAAAGTTCAGACAATACTTGACATATCCCAAGGCTTTTTAATGGCAACGGTGGTGCTTTATTTATTGGGATGCAGGGCTACACTAAAAACCATTTAGAATTAATCAGGAAGAACGGCACTGGTTATCATCATTGTACTTTTTTTTTTTTTCCTTTCTGTTGAATGTGTCCAGGAGCTACCATGGAATTTGTTACAAAATTTTAGCGTTCTAAAGCCTGCATCTTTTTTTTTTTCATTAGGTGAAACAAAAAAATAGTATCACCTTATTGATTTATATTTGATAAATTGTATCACAGCAGACACATCTCGATAAAAAACAGGAATCACTTTAGGAGCAGCTGGCCAATGTTTGGCTATGACTGACGCAACCACTGTAGGAATAGATGCTTCTTAATTCTTCTTTTTGTGTAAATTTGGGGTTGTATTTATCTCTAAATTTTTCCTTTCATCAAACATTTTAAACGAATGATATGTGTTTGAACACAAAGTTGACAGTCATTTAAGATGACAGCCACTGTCAGGGAGTTTCTTCCTAAGAAGGAGACAGCATTAAATTATGAAGTATCGGAAGACAATATTCTACCGAAACAGTGTCCAGCAATTATTATATTTAAGAGGTTGATAACTGCCATTTTTTAAAATCCTATCTGAATATCTTACACTAATACTGTGGCATAGGCTCAAAGGATTTTTCACATTTCTAAGGTCGGTTTTCTATTGCGCTTATACTTCAACCACGATATTTCACTTCCAGTGGTTGTGTATGGAAGATCTGAGAGAATCATTTTGCATTAAAATCAGTGTGGATCTTTTCAATGATCTGGTTGCTATTTTTCTAGCTAAGAGAGAACTCAATTAAAAAATACAAGTTATTTTGCTAGCAGCGCAGAATGTTGTGAATTGTGTAGCCCAATTTACATGGATCTTTGTTGCATGTCTGATACCAACCAAGGATTTAAGTCTTGTCCATTCAGTCTTTCCTCACAGCTCAGTTATCATTACAAGTTTTGACCTTATGTTTCTTGTCTACTTAAAGTCTTTGCACATTTTAGGGGTGAATACTGTTAACTAAAAGGTGATCTTTTTTTTTTTGCAAATTAAGGAAAATCATTGTGGTATTCTGAAGAGAATTCTATGCAGACCTTTAAACAGGGAGAAAATTAGATTCCAAACAATTTGAAAAGATGGACATTTAAAAAGTATTTATGTCTTTTATGTGGATTAATTCAAAATGCATAAGTAAATGAAATCATGGAGACTAGGCATAGGGTACACTGGAGATTTCTTGAGGAAAAAGATACTGGGGATGCTAAATCTCTTCTATTGAAATACACTATTATGATGAGACACCAAGATGGTGTCTGGTCCTGTGATATAGTCAGGAATCCTGCCATTTCAAGACAGGGATCCCTTTGGCATGCAGGCAAAAAGACCCCCAGTATTCTCCTTTGTTCCTCTGGCAAATACCCATTGCTCGTGGTAGTAGCGATGCGCTGGCAAAGGCACAAAGTGCTGTGTTGATCAGAGAATACATTATGTGCATTCTAACTTGAAGGATGATCACACACTGTTCCTCTCATAAGACAGACCCTCAGGCCACAAAGTCCATTTCAGCATATTTGGTATTTGTAACTTGTAGCTCTCTGTTAGAAATTGTCACGTCGCCTTTATGGAGCTCACAGCTAAATACTGAGCAAGCTTCTTGGTCTGCAGCTCATAACACAAGGTTTATACATACTTAAGCTTCCCTTGAAATTATACTGGCTCTAAGCATGTTTTTTGGTTTTGTTGTGTTTTTTTTTTTCTTTTTTTTTATTTTCCCTTGGTCTCCCTGTGCTTTGTCTTGTCTCTAGGTTGTTAGCTCTTTACATTGCTCTTTCAGCTAAACCCTCAGATTTCCCAGAAGCTTGCACTTTCACAGAACTCCAGTCTTATTAGTACTCTAAGCTTACAGTTTATCCCTTCTGGGGCATAAAATAGGTGAAGTAAACAAACACAGAAGCTTTGTAGGAATTACAAATGAAAAAAAAAACCAAAACCAAAACAAAAGAAAAAACAGTCTTTATTTCAGCTAGCCCAAGAAATGTACAGGCTTGGACAAAGAAATAGAATCCCTCTATTTAATTCTCTGGTTTTGTTTCCTCATCGCTCCAGTCACACAACCATCTGAAGTCTGTGAAGAGTCCAGTATTCCCAGCTTTGAGCTCTACTTTGCACAAGATTCCTCTGTGTTACGAATTCTCTTCAAATCTGTTTCTTTTCTCTCATTGCTCTGTGCCATCAGCTTCCACTGGTCTTCTCCATTGGTTTTATGCACATAAAAGGTCTCAGTCATAAAGGGCGGGATATGCCTTCCAGCCCATTCCTCATTCATTTCTGCAATTCCTATCACTGCTATGATGGCAGAGTGTAGGCAGGCAACCAAATTGCGGTGGGTTAAGCTAGGATGTGAGTTAAATGCATACGTTGCCCAGAGCCTAGTCTTGCCTCGGTCAGGAGGCACTTCAACCACCAGCACTGAGTGGGGTTTCCTCTGAGTTGGTTCTGCTGATCCCATAAATCTTTCTTATTTCTTGCAGTGCTGTAGTTTCACAGGAATATCAGAATGTACCAACACTTAATGTGAGCCCTTTGCCTGTTAGTGAGGGCAGTATCCCAGGAAAGAGAAAATATGGGCTTAAGTTTCCTCAGGCTAAGGATGACCATGAACTTTTATCTCCTTCTCCTTAAAAGATACTTAAGTAGCATATTTATATGTGAAAGGCATATTCCATCTTTTTCCATAGCTGGTATTTTTGAATAAAAGTGAGCAAAAAGTCTTTGGGTTCAGCTCAGTACTCTCTCAGATATATAGCATTGTCCGAGAACACGTAGAGGTTTGGTAATCAGCAGGTTAGATGCCTTCTGGCAGACAGCAGACTTACATGGTCACCTAGGTCCCCGACCAGGCTCAAAGAGGGAACAAAGTACAGTGTGCACTCCTGGAGGCCTTTATTTAGGCCCATTGGGAACAGGGATGTCCCCACATAGGCACTTCAGGAGCTAATTCCAGTCTATCTGCACCACTTGCTTGAAATGAAAATTCCAGTTCTGTTTTAGTCCCCTTTTAGACACGAAAGCAGGTATGTAGACCGTGTACAAATATTATGGTTTAATCCGTTTGCAGTAACCTTGAAGATTTTCATGATGTTGCTTGTCAAGCTTTACTTACGTTAGTATTTAATTTCCACAAATGTCAGTAGGATTGAAGGGGACAAGGTGAGCCAAGCAGTCTTTCATGTTCTCTGGTTTTGGGGTTTTGTCAGTTTAAGTACAAGAACTATTAGAAAGAGCCACACGCGCTCTTAAAAATAAAATTATCAGTGAAATTTCTAGATTTTATTTATAGCAACCATTCTTTTTTGTGTTTATATAAAAGCACAGTTACAAGTTAGTTACTCAGTAGTGTAAGAAAGACAAAGGTCCAGGTGTTATTTAATCAAGATTTTAGTTTTCTTATTGCAGTGCTTTCACTGTCACAAATGATTACTACATTTCTAATTGATCTGCCGTGTGTAAATGCACCGAAGTCTACTCAAATGTGACCATACCTTAATCTAAATTACGTAAGAAGTCTTTGAAATCACATGAATTATAAACAACATTGAAATACTTTCATTTATGAGTACAAATGTGTAGCAAATTAAATTATTAAAATAAATAGTTCAATGTATGGTCTACATTTTCTTGTTTAAATTATTTATAATAAACCACACTATAAACTCAGAGAAATGGAAATAATTGTTTACATAGGGACAATTGAATCTAATGATATCATAAATCATTTACACTTTCTTTTGGAGGGTCTAGCTTATCAGAAACTGTTGAAATCAGTGCTTTTTACTAGCCCATTGTGTCTGCAATAGCATAGAAATGCTTTAGATTGTCCCCTGGATATTTATGCGATTGTCTCTGTTTGGTCTGAGGATTATCGAATGTTAAATACTGTTAGGAGAGAGTAATCCATGTAGGCTGGTTGTCACCTCTGCCAAAGAAACAGATGGACTGATGACCTTTTCAGGACAATGTTAGATCTATGTGCTCTTGAGTGGCAATGATGCTGGGAGCACTCTTGCGTTAATCTTCATTTGTATCACTGAATAGCTTTAACGACCAATCACAGCATTATTTTACTTTTTTGTTTGTTTTGTGTTCAAGAAAATGCTACAAATTACCCCCTCCTTTTTTTAGTCACCTTGTTTCCGGCACATTTGCCATAGCTGCATTTGTCCTACTTCTCCCAGGTGAACATTTAGTAGCATGAATTTTGATCTCTGGCCAGATATCATGCATAAATGTCTTTGTCCACACAGGTGTCCACTGCAGCCTTTGAGCACACATTTCTGTTTTTCAAGAAGTTTCTTTTTTGCGTACACCACTCATTAGTCACATGACAAGCACAACCACACAGCACTCAGTTTTATGGTACTAAAAATTTTGTGTTCCATTCATGTATAAATCCATGGTAATCTGGAACAAGTCAATGCCACCTCACTGAGACATATGCAATTACAATGTTTAAACAGATTTCCTAATGACGTTAAACAGTATCTTCTGAATTTATTTTTTTTTTACTAAATTTGTATAGATGGTGTTTTTCTTATTCTTTTATGCATGCATTAGATTATTTCCTATATTTTTGCAGAAATTGTTGATATACAGCTATCAAAAGGCAATTTATGCCTCCACAAGTATGACTGGGAAGTTTATGAGAACAACAGTATCCTGGTTTCTGAGGCTACCCTCAACCATTTCAACACTAAAAAAATAAATTAACAAAGTGCTGGTGTTCTTTGTGGCAGTCCTTATATATTTCTGCATTTAGAAAAAACGTTCGTACACATATGAGCTTTCCTTTTTTCTTTTTAGATTTTGCTCTGAATGGGTAGTTAGTATTTGTAAAGTGAATAGTTAGTAATTGTAAAGGGAACTGGGAAACCTCTGGAAAACATTGGTAACTGAGGTTGGAAGCTCGAATTGTTTAAAACATCAGCTGGGTGAGACCAGTTAGCTGGATGACTATTTTGTTGCAAGTTAGCTTCTAGAACTGATGGTGGTCCCTGGAAGATCATTTAAGTTAGGAGGCCATACTCATGGTGTGGTTATATTTTAGCATTCCCCTGGTGTGATGTGGTGTGCAGGATTCAGATGTTGAGCCGTCCCAGGAGACCAGAGCTCAAGCTTTCCAACTTAACTTATGATTGAAATATATGCATTTTAATGTATATTAATGCATATTAATATTTTGGGGTTCTTTCATATTTGAGAGTAGTTCATTGTGTTCATGTAACCAGATGTAATAATAAATTCAAGAGATTTTAAGTGTGGTGCCTTAAGGCTAGCATTTTACTTTCAGAACAATTTTTGTGAATAGATTTCAAAATACTTTTGAAATTATGTGAAATAGACTCATAGATAAATATAGGTTTGGAGGGACTTCTGAAGGTCATATAGTCCAATCCCTTGCTCAGGGTAAAACTAATTGAGTTGCGTATTTTATTTCAGTCTTCTCTTTGGTTTGTAGTGAGGGTTTCTTCATCCTTAATAGTTTGTACATATGTCAGTATTCAGCAAAGAGCTAAACCCGTAATCGGAGGTAGTGTGTATGTTGTCGGTGAGTTTTGTTATTCCTGTCAGTCACTGTAATGGTCCATGTTTTTTTAGTTATTCTTTAACATGCTTCAGGTCGTAGTATTCTAATTAGGAGTAAAATGATCTAAAACACACTGACAGGGCACAGAATGGCCAAAATAGTTAATCTGAAGAATAGCTAACAAATAATTCTAGAGAAAGTTTTCCAAAAATTATTATGGCCATGTCAGCCTTGATCTATAGATTTTAAAACAGTTTGGCATGTAGCAAGTCGGGTTCAGTGTTACCAAGACGTTGTGTTAAAAAACAATTAATAGTTTCTTACAGTATTTTACGTCACTCACCTACACAAAGTGAGAGCATGTTTGCACGCCTTCCCTTTTCCTTGTGATATCTCACAGCTGTACCATGCTGTTGGTAGCTTCTGGCACTGAAAGAAAAGATAAGGAATCACTATTGAATAGTGTTCTGGAAAGGGGAAAGAGAAGAGGCAGCCAGACAAGAATATTCGTAGTTAAAGCTTGTAGGGAAAGATAAGGCAGTATAAAAAGAGAAATAGATTAATACTAGCCAAAGGGGTTAAGATAATAAGGATTTTCTTACAACATCATAGGGAAAAAACAAATAACGGAAAGGCTGAAGGGGATGATATTAATCTTATTTAAAATATCAGAGTTAAAAAGCTTCTTTTTAGGAATAAGAAATAAAGGGCGATTCTAGAACAATTAAAAAGTAAGAAGAACTTGACAAACGAGAAATAAGGTCATCTGTGGGAAATCTGAGTGTGCAGAAATCCAATGGCACAGGGAATATGCATTTTAGACTATTAAACTAAGTAAATCGCACAGGATTGTGTAATAATTTTTTAAATTTAGCAAGGAATTGGTTAACTTTAGCATTCTGAGAATCTAATTTCTAGACTAGTAAAGCTATGAAAAGAAGCTGAAATATGACTGGAAATAACAAAATGTTAATAATTATAATGACTTTCTGTATTATTAAATTTAGTCTAATACTATAAATGTTACTTAGCTTTTTTGGTATTGTAAAATGGGTGAATGAAAGGAAAGTATTAAATGAGAGTGTATGTGCATATATATGGATTTTATTCAGACTTCTATTATATCCCTTCAAAACTTAACTCAGAATTGTTTAGTTTTTCACACAGTTTCTCAAAGTGGACTGTGGGCTATACAAAATACCATAAATTAATAGCAATGAGGCACTGACATCTGCATGAGTTAATATTTGGACTTATAGTTTCAGTAGTGATTTAAGAAAGGAAATAATCTACTTGATGAAACTTGCAGTTCAACAATAAATTAGGAGGTAATGCAAATACTAGCGGGGATTGAGAGAAAACAAAAAAGGCTTGTGTCAATTAGAAACGTGGGCAGGACATAAGAGAATAGAATTCAGAATACTGTAAACTAATGGTCTGTATTGGGAATAAATTGAAATAAAGTGGGAAGGGGAAATCCTGAAAGCGGTAATAGCGAATGACACTTGGAGGTGATTGCAGAAAGGAAGAGATGTTTGATAGTGATTTGGAACTCAAAACAAAAGGTCCCTATATAAACAAAGACTGAAAATGTGGCTTCCAACCTAGATTTATTGTTCTTCATGAACTGGATATGCAGCTACAAGTCTTTAATTTTTGTACCAAAAAGATCATGGTGCATCACAGACTTCAGAGAAGAGCAGCCGCCATGCAGACAGTAAAGTAAATGGTTTAAGACAGAAGATTAAAAGCAATAAAAAAAATCTAACTAAAAGATACCTAGGCACATTTAGCAGTATATCACCAAATATTTGAAGGGTATTAAAATACCATTTCAAGTCAAGGAGAAGAGTTATTTAGGAAAACTCCAAGACACAGAATTAAAAGTTATTAATTGAATGAAAAAAGTAGAAAATCTAGGCTGAATACCAGAACTAACTGCAACACCTGTTTAGATGCAGTATGATTTTCAAAGCTGTGAGCGTGAGCATCATCACAAGATATAAATTAATTAATTACAAATAAAATGAATTATTCCTAGTACGCTAGCGGGGGCTGAAGCACTTGGGAAGGGAGGGTTAGAAGGCAAAGACCACTCTTTCTGAAGTTTATTGTCTGAGTGTGCAAGCTTGAAGAGACAGCGGTAAATATGAGCAAAAGAGAAGGGTATTAAATTAGAATCATAGAATTATGCAAAGTATGGTAAAGTTCCATGCAGCACTTCTCCTTTTTTCCTCAATCCATTATACAGAGGCCTTCTCTACTCAGCAAATATATTATAATGAATTGCATTATATATATTATAGACTATAATTTATATAATGTATATCATATATACACATTTATATGTACTTATTGTGCTTTTTCCATTCAAAACACTATGATCGGATAGTAAAGGATTTGTATATTCTCATAAACAGATGTGTTAATAAAAGAAAGGAAACTTTTGTCCTCCTGAAGATGAAATAATTGAGACATGGTAGACAAAGTAAGCTAATTTAACTCCTAAATTAATTTGGTATTTTTAATGACAGATAAGGATGACCTGTGAGTGATAGCAGGACCAGTGAGTGTGAATGACATGAACCTAAGTGTGGGTAGGAAGTTTAATAGCTCATGGGTTAGCAAATTGGACCAACTATCACCGTTGCCCCAGGGTGAGCCTTTCTGTTCATTGAGTTTTCTGAGTATTAAACTGTCATTTATTTCAGAATAGAAAAGCAGCTCAAGAATTACATATTTCAGTGCTTACATCAAGACTGAAATGGAACCTAATCCGTGCATAGCATTTTTCCTAACTCTCTGTTTTAAGGTGGATTCTATCCTAAATATCTCCAGAAAACATTTTGGACCTGTAAAACAAACCTAGCCTTTCCAGGGATCACTGTTTTCTCATTTGAAAAGCAGGCTTACTTCATCCTAGAGGGCTTCTTAAGGGGTCACAAGATATACAGAAATCCAGTTTTCTTTTGCAGGGGTTTCTTCGCTGCTATTAAGGTAAAGGCAGTCTTTCAGTCAGCCTCCAGCACTTTTTCTTGTTTGTCTTCTCAATTTCTCATTGCAGGATTGATTCCTTCAAGACTAGAGAAGAATATACTCTGGGGAAAGCCTGCGATGATTTCCTGTGTCACCACTAGGTTGTCTTAGGGCTAAATACACCAAGCATGTCACACCAAAGCAAAGAATTAATTCCCTGAGACCGAGATCTTGGTAAAAAGGATTAGACAGCTATAGGAATAAAAGAGAACATCCCCAGTTATACAAGAGAGGAGCTTAATTCTTTTCTTACAGCACAAAATAATTACTTTTTAGATGTTTGGAAAGAGCCTGTCTGGTTTGGATTTCTTCTACCGTCATAAGGCTTATCTTCAATTTAAAAGTGTGTTTAGGAGGTATATTTTTATATGTTCCAAAAATCATCGCTAAAGAAAACTTTACATTCTGACATGCATCAGTTGAGTTGTATTGAACTCAGAAGGCTCGCTTTCTTAGCATATAGAAAGTTCAAAAACTGTAATGCATGCTTTATTAGTTTGGAGCCACCCTTAACATATTTTAAATTCTTGTGAAGACAATTCTAGTAAGAGGACACTAAATTAGATATAACCTTGTTAGACCCAGTATGGTATTTCTTACGCACCTATGAACAGATGCATGGTGAGGTATTTGAAGAAAGAAGAAATGTTTATTAGAAAATACATTACAATAGATTAAGGTCATGTATTTGTTCACAAAAATGTGGCTTTAAAAGGTATACGTATTTTTTCCCCCAAGGGAATGTGAAATGCCATTTATAAGGACACAATGGCCTCTGAAATGAAAGGAGTATAAAAGATGGAAGAATGAGTCCTGGAAACAATCTACTTTGATATTGTAAGCACACAGAGAGCTGGTTTCTATAGAAAATTGTAACTTTTCTGCTATTTTTACAGTACCTCATTCAAAGGACCTGCATATTTTTCAGCTCTTCTCATACACAAGAAATAAACAAACAATACTGATTTTCTTTCAAAAAAAGCTGGAGTCTTTTGCACAGTAGTTTGCTGGGGAGACATAAAAATAAACTTTGTGCCTGGAGGAATGTGTTAGAGTTTGCAAAATGTCAAGGAAATTTCTTTTAATTTTTTTTTCAGCATGCTGTGTTCTGTACAGAAGAACCATATAGAAATTTCTTAATTTAAGAGAAAATAGATCTTTCTGAAGTCTTTGCTACAGATAAATGCCAGATCTCATCTTTTTAGCAGATGTCATTGCAAAACTCTTTCCAAAGAGAATTATACTTTATATTGAGTACCTCATTTACATACATAGCTAATTAGACCAGCAGAGAAACATTGAAACAGCATTTTGTATATATTCTTGGTTTGCACAAGACAAGTTACCTTGCATTGTTTGTTCTATGTTTATTCTTCTATAGCTCAAGAGAACAAGGAAAGAATGAAAAAAAAATCCATGAATGTTAATACAGAACACAGGTAAATGGAAAGAAATAAACAAAACCCCAACATTATCTTTGAGAAAAAGCAATAAATGTATTCTTTCCAGACTTAGACATAATTCAATAACAGGTTCTTTTTTTCCTGTGTATCTTGGTGATTGTCTATAACTAGAAATCCACTTCTGTATTGTCGATGTATTCTCAGATATATCCTATCTTGGGCTTTTGAGTATGAATTACATTTCTTCAATGATTTGTCTGCAATAAAATTCTGCCTTTCACTTTAGATTCTATCAGATCCACAAAACCAATAGAATAACAGACTTTTGTACCTTAACAAGCTCAAGACTTTATGTCAAATATTATCTTACATATGTAACTTTATTGCATCTAAAAACATCAGTATATTTATTAATTTTTATATCAATTTCAGCCTTTAGAATGTAAACCTCCAATAAAAGGTCTGATTTCAATCTATTCTACCGTTCATGATACTCAGTCCAAGAGAAACAGGCTTTGAAACATTGGTGACATTGGTTTTATACAACACAGTATAGATGGATTTCTTAACCTTTTTATTGAAGAACATATATTAAAAACACAGTAAGTAAGCAAAATTAATCATTGGAATAGTGCACAAGCTGTAAGCTTACATAATACTAAGTCTGCTGGCATATTTTATTTCTGGATGCAGTTTTTATCAAATCCATTTCTAAACAAGCATCTTATGCCATCATTTGATTGATTCATAAACAATTTATAATAAAAGTCTCGGCAATTTATGAATCACATTTTTTATTCTGAAAGGTTTTGCAACCTCCAGAAGTATTATATAATCATTTTTTTAATAAATCCCAATGCTATTGTAAACTGCTCATTCCTCTTTTTCTTCCCAGTAAAGAAAACGATAGTGGATTTGATACAGTAAAGTACCAATAAAATAATTTAACTTCTTACAGATAATGTTTATTAGCACAATTCAGGGAATACTCTTTAATAAGCAAGTTAATTGGTAAGTTTAACCCATCCTTCTCAAAGCAAACTTGTGACCCCGTCAGGATTTTATTAAATGTATTCTTTTGTAAATGCTGTATAATGATTTTTATTATCTGTTAATCTTTAGTTTGAGCCATTTGCCCATTTGTGTTTGCTTACATAACAAACATATCAGTTCTTCTCTTCCTTACTTGAAAGAATTTAAAACTGTTTGAAAAATAAAATCAAGTCAGTTCAACCAAACCCTTTAAAATCCCAAACCAAGAATGTGTGAATTGCAGTATCTGTGTAGAAGACAAGTGTATTTTCATTTCACAATCTAAATCTTCATTTCTGTGTTTGTGCAACTTGTCTTTGAAAATCCTGAGACATGAATTTTCATGGCTGTCATTCCATCTATCTGACTCTGACTTCTAAATAAGCAGTAGTAGAAGAAAATCTTCAGCTTAACCTTGAATCTGATAGAAGGAAATTGCACTATGCCTTACTTTCTTCAAAACCCCAATCCTTTAAACTTCAGAGTGTCAGTACATTGAGCTTTGGATCTGTATCAAAAATTATTGTAAAAATGTGGTCCTTTTAAAAGCAACATTGGTATCTCTACTCTTGCACCCATAGAAATCCCCTAGTTATTCTATACATAGTGACACTTGTCTGTGTTCAGCAGATTTCTAATTCAGAGGTTTTCAGAAAGTAAAACGTGAAGCTATTTTTGGGCGAGATTTTATGTTGCACTTTTTTTTTTTTTTGTTACGTGCCTATTTTATAACAATAATGGCATTTATCCCAAGGAGCTGCTCACTAGAATGATTAGATATTTATCAGTAAAATATTTCCTCGAAAAATGGTAATTCATTTTAACAGGAAGTTTTGGGGACTAAGTTTCTGTCACAAAGGTTGGAGTCCTCTTTGGAACTGGACAGAGAAAGAATGTAGTAAATAATCAGGGAAAGCAACTGGGATGTGGGAGGCCCATGTTCAAGGACATGAGCTTTAATCTGCCCTGTCCAAAAGGCACTAGATTTCTGGTAAATTCCTTTCAATTTTTACTGTTAAAACTATATTCTTTTGTAAACAGAGATTACTTGTAGGGGAAAGACAATAACCCCATAGTCCAATAATTGGGCATCTCACTTATGGTGAAAAATATTAGCGATTTAGGGGTGTGAATGTGGTCTCCCATATTACCCAGGAGTACTACAACCAAATGTATGACAGACAGACATACATTTTCCATAGCAGATGGACAATCCTATATTGTCTGTCTGCTATGGAAAATCTGGGGATGTACAGGTCTGTCTTGTCCTCATGTACGAGTTGGAAAAAAAAAAATTAAAAAGTTTTAGTTCTTTGTGTACACAATGCTCTGAATTCAGATTATGATTTCATTATATTGAGTGAAATTTCTCATAAAGTTGTTTGAACCAATCAGTTGATTGTCCGAGATCTCTTAGATACAGTTTATAGACCACAGAGTAAGGGTAAAAAATAGGTATATTACAGTGCTTGTGTTCTAAATTCCTGTTCCTATTTGTTCGTCGGTTTCTAAACAGTGTATCAAGGCATGTTATGGGATGAAAAATTTTACCCCCTTCATCCTAATTAATACTTACATTTCATCGAAGTTGCAGGAGAGAGGTGTTCATGGTGTATCAAAACAAACTGCGCCTTTCCTTTAAATGGTCATGTTTGCAGTTCTGACTTAGCAGCTATCATGATACGTTATTAAGGTCTGGGTGTACTACAGGTCAATACACTTTTTACTTCAAACTAACTTTGAATGGAATAAGTACTAGAAGAAGCATGTCAGCAGTTGTTTATATTTTTACAAAAGATAGAATGTCTTCTGCGTTTGATCTTTAGTACTTCACATTGTAATACCCAAAGTGCTTTCACTACCTGAGCGAGTTGGTTTAAACTGGATTGTCTAAAACTGTCTTTGATTAATAAAAGAGCTTGAGAGCACCTTGGGAAGTCATTGTATCTTTCCTCCTTCCCCCCAAGAAAATTCTGAACTATATCTAAATCATTCCTGAGAGATGTGACTAACCTGTTCTTAGTCACTGCCATGAAAAGCCACCCATGAAAAGCTATTTTTCTAGCTCTCCTTAAGAAAAGATTTGGTTTGGTTTGGTATTTTATTTATTTCTAACAAAATGTTTCTTATTAACCAATTCTTTATTAATCTTTGTGGATATGAAGAAAAAAACCATTCCCTTCTACTTAGTAGGTACCTTTTATGTAATTGAAGACTCTGATCACCCTGGACAGAACCTTGCAAAAACCTGTTTAGTAAATCTTTCCATCCGTAACTCTTCCTTTTTCTAATTATCTCCAATTTCTGCAGCATTTCCATGTAGATCACTTGCTATAGCTTTATAATTCCTCTTTTCTTGTCTGGATTACCTCCAAGTGAACCACCTTCTGCAAGAGCAATTCTCAAAGCAAGATGCAGAACTTAAACCAGCTGTTAGTTCAAACAGATTTACTCCTCGTGTCTCACAGATGACACAGATGACAGGTATAACATTTAGCTTTCTGAGAACTATTGGGTATTGCCGAGTCTGGTTTAGTTAAGATTCCAACATGACCTCCAGATTTCCTCCTGAAGAATTGCTACCTAATAAATTGTTCCTCTAATGTCTACGTAGATGTTGCTTAAATGAAGAACACTGTACTCGCCCTTACTCACCTCAAGAAAATTGTGCGTTCTTACTGTTTTCTACCAGCTTAGAATTATTGCATGTAATCTTTAGAGTATTGTTATCCAGTGTTATTAAAAATATGAATAGAACCAGAGCCCAGACAGGACCCTGCAGAATTCTGCTTAATAAATCCTTCTATTCTGAAAATGATCCTCTAATCCACTGAGTACTTTTTCTATTAAGCGTTGCATTTATTTTACCGTATGTTAGTTTTATCTGGACCTTTTTCTTTCTCCAGCTAATTTATAGAATCACAGAATCAAAGAGTGGTTTTGGTTGGAAGGAACCTTAAAGATCATCTGGTCCATCCCACCCTGCTGTGGATAGGGATGTCTTTCACTAGATCAGTTTGACCAAAGCCCCATCCAACCTGGCCTTGAACTCTTCCAATGATGGGGCAACAATAACTTCTCTGGGCAACCTGTTCCGGTGTATCACCACCCTTGTCATAAAAAATGTCTTCCTTATGTCCAATATAAATCTACTTTCAGTTTAAAACCATTGCCCCTTGTCCTGTCACTACACTCCCTGATAAAGAGTTCCTCCCCATCTTTCCTGTAGGCCCCCTTTAAGTACTGGAAGACTGCAATATGGTCTCACCAGAGCCTTCTCTTACCGGGGCTGAACAACCTCAACTCTCTCAGCCTTCATTCACACAAGAGGTGTCCCAGCCTTCTGATCATTTTCATGGCCCTCCTCTGGACCTGCTTTAACACGTCCATGTCCTTCACGTACCGGGGGCTCCAGAGCTGGATGCAGTACTCCAGGTGGGGTCTCAAGAGAGCAGAGCAGAGGGGGTGAAATACCTCCCTCAACCTCCTGGACGTTCATCGTTTTATGCAGCCCAGGGTACAATTGGTTTTCTGGGCTGAAGGTGTCCATTGCCAGCTCACATCTAATTTTTCATCCACCAATATCACCAAGTCCTTTTCTGCAGGACTGGTCTCAGTCCGTTCATCCCCCAGTCTGTATTGACATTGGGGATTGCCTTAACCCAGGCGCAGGACCTTGCACTTGGCCTTGTTGAACTTCATGAGGTTCACATGGGCCCGCTTCTCTAGCCTGTCAAGATCCCACTGAAAAGCATCCCTTCCCTTAACTGAATCAACTGCACCCCTGAGCTTGGCATCATGTACAAACTTTCTGAGAGTGCAAGTTTTATCTTAATAAAGGTATTGAACTTGGTCCCTGGATAGACCCCTGGGGGACACCACTTATTACTTATTTCCATTTGGACACTGAGCCGTTGACTGCAACCAAATACCAAATCGTTTTGAATAACAAATAAGTTTTTTTTCCCAGAATGAAGGGAATTGAAAATTTTATTTTCTTACTGTAGATGTTGAAGGCAGCTTTGTTAATACATGTTTGGGTTGTTTTTTAGGTGGTTTTTTTTTTATTTTTTCATTTTTTCCTACCTGGTAAGCATTACAAGTTAACATATAAATCCACAGACTGCATTTTACCCTGTCCTTATTTCTACATCAGCAGAAAGAAGCTCTGTCTTAGAGAATATTATGTAATTTTCTACCAAGTTCTGCAGTTGTTCTACTGGTATCAGCCAACTGGTGGCTTTCTCCTTCTTTCGCCTTAGGGTACTTAACCAGTATACAGAGAGGTGGCTAAGATTTGGCAGTCCTAACTGTTGGCAAACATTTTGAAAGGTGCCCAATTTCCTCATTCTTACAGTTAGTGTGGCAAAATTAACAACATGTAGAACAGCATATGAATTTTAAAAAAAAAAAGTATGCAATTTAATAATATAGTTTGAACTTTAAGAAAGGAGCAATATCCTTATCAGTTGTATAATTTTCATGTAATGGGTATCCGTTTGTCACGGTATCCCTGTTGATAAGTAATAATTAATATGTGATTGATTAAGTAACATTTATACAGGCCTGAATACACTGCAATTTATGTGTTGTTTAAGCTTTTAAGGTTAATTCCTATTTTCAGTGAAACCAATTATACTATAATTTAGGAGCTGTTAGTGTGTAGGATGTGTACTGACCCTCTGCACTAGAGTTTTATTGTACCCTGGTTGCTCTCTTGTGAAAACCATCACAGTTGTACTGTCAAAGAGCAGAAACAATGCCGCGCGACTTCAGGCACATCCGCATGAATGGGTGCGGGGGGACCTGAGCTCCTCTGCGTACACTCGGAGCTCTCTGGGTATGAGCCAGCTCTGATGCAGAAACGATGTAACCACGTTAGCGAATTTCTGTGCCTTTTTGTAAAGTCCCTTTGCTGGAATGTGGCACTGTTCTACTGTGACTAAAATTACTTCTGGCCCAAAATGGGCTCATGCCTGACTATATGGAGTGTGAATGGCATTCTGTCTGCATCCATCCATACAGACAAGACCTTAGGTAACCAACCACATACGTCAAGTAGCAAATTGGGAACTGAGCAAATCGTTTCCAGAACCTATTAATCTGAATGTAATGAGCATAAAGCAGTTAATTGATTCCTATGAACAAAAGTGAAGCTTGAAAACAAAGTGTGATGGTTTTCTATCCCCTCTCATAAAATGCATTTTTTCTTCTATTTGTCACAAAAGCATCTTTTAGTAGGTTGCATAGATATTCAGAATATAATCAAACATGATTTTTTGCTCCATTGATATTTCTGGGCATGGTTATGATCAGGCTTTGACTGTGCTTGTTTATTCAAGTAAGCTGTTTGGGTTTGATTTCTTTATACATAGGAAGAGCTGAGCTAGAGGAGCGGAAGTGGAAAATATTGGTATTTTTAAGTGCTCACAAAGCAATTTCTCTAACTTACAGTCTTGATCACCACTGTACCTCTTCTTAGTAGGGATAGTTAACAATACTGACAGTTGAAATATCTAAACTGAGTTTTGGAATTAGCAACTTAAAGGAATATACAAGGTCATTTGAAGGTACTTTTGGATTTGTTTCCCCCTTATTCCCTAGATTGTCTGGACAGAGAGTTAGACATGCTATATTTGTTACGTTTGATTTCACTTCTTCATGATTTCTTTGCAGCCACAGCGCTTAAAGTCTCAGGGCTTAGTGCTCATTCCCTTTACAGCTGATGGGAGTTGTTTAATATGTAATTGCTCACTGGCTGCCTATTAGCATTGGCTAGCTAGAGGTTATTGCTTCGGCAGAAAAATGGAATGAGTGATCAGTCTCATGTGGGTTTTTTGCCAGTTAAGGTGTGAAGATGGTACTGTCCTGTTAGTGGGCAGTGACAAATAGATGGGAGTAGTAACCTCTTCAACAGCTTTGGGTAGATCCAGAAGAAGATGCCAAGCCTTTCCTTTCTGCTATTTAAGCAAATGCTTTGATGGGGTTGGGGCAGGAGGAAGCAAGTGCAGGGAAATGCTGGTGTGTCTTAGCAGCGTATATCTATCCAATACAACACAGGTTTATGAAGAGTGAATATGGTTTAAAAACAAAACCCCAAATCAGTGTTGGTGTAGAGAGACTGGTGTACAGCAACAAACACAACCCTACATTTGTACTAAATAATATTAATCATAAAAACTTCGATAGAAAGGGAAGATTATGGCACTGCAACATGCAATAGTTTTCATATTACGGAAGCTTGCGCCCTGTAACCTTGTCTCTTTGTAACCTCTACCTAATGTTATCTCCCTGCTTGCAGGGGTTCAGCTCCCTGCATTGCTTGGGTCCAAGGGCCAGTTTTGGTATGGCCCTGCTCCATGACTTTGGCTCAGACAGTTTGGGGAAATTGTGAAATGGTGAGAGAGAGGCCTGAAAAAAGTCTGTAGTAAGGTAACGTAAAGTTACAGTTGGAGGCAGGACTTTTTTGACTGGGTTCTTAGAAGTTCAAGGGTTCAGGAGTGCAACATCACCAATGTGATGTTGCAATTGAATATATGCGTACGTATATATATATTAGAGATTGCTGCAATGGAAACATTCAGAAGACCGACAAGTCAGGACAACTTTCAGCTGTAAAACTGGATTTTACTAAATTCATTAGTTAGCAACACACTTCTTGCTAATGGTCAGTTCTTACATGATATTAAACCATCTTATCACTGCATATACGAGACTGTTAGTCTTTAACACTTGTATCCTAGTTTATCTGTGAATATACAATGCCATGGAGCTGAAGCTGTTTTATTAGAGTTGATGTCTATGGCCGTTGGTGGTTGTGAGTCACAGAGGCCCAGGAGATCACTCTTGAGACCTCATTGACAAAAGAAGTCAGAACTGAAGTGAGCTTGCCTTCTTTCTCCTCTGATTTTCCTTGCTTAAACCTGATATTCTTATGCTGTTGCCCTCCTCCCCAAAGGATGGTCTCCTTTGCTCCTGATACTGCTTATCTTGAGGGTTTTTTTTTGTCTTGCCAGTCATCCTCCTCATGTGTATGGGAGCATATCCCACCTATTTGCAGTCCCTTGTGCTTATTTTGTCCTCTCTCTAGCAACATGTGTTACTTGGATGCCTACTAGCTGCAGCTACACCTATCTTTGTTTTCCTCTCTGGTGATCACACTGCTCACACACTGTCTGGCTATGCCGTCACAAGATACCTACATACCACTATTAGTTGCACTATTTTAGTCTACTGATATTCAGAACCAGGGCAAGTGAATATGAATTATGTCCTGATTAGTAGACTTATAATTAACTGTTGTCACAGGCCTCTGTGTCTGCAGCAGTGGAAAAAAAACAGTCATCAGTCTGATCACCAATGTCATTGCTGTGGACTGGATGGGGCGGATGATGCAACATAGCGACACTGAGGATTTGTCTCTGAGATCAGCAGAAACCATCCTTTTTTCCTCCAACTAATGCCTGCCATGCCAGCAAAGACTCTTGAGGTGTTTTATTGGGTGTGGTGAGCATATTAATGCTTAGCTTGATAGCTTATTAAATCCAAGATATCTTTTGCGTCTGTTAGGCAATAAATAATTATTTTATACTTTCAAGCTGTATGTATCCTGCTTGCCAATTTCTTTGCATATGGTTAAAGATGTCTGACCAAGCTGATCCAAGCAGGGATCATAACACATCTCAGGGAAAAAAAAAGCTGTGAAAAATTTAGCCAACAAGAAATGTGAGTAAAATGGCTTTCCTTTGCTGCTATACAGAAATGAGGGAACAAATTTTTTTTTCCTAATGATCACCTATGATTTTTATATAACATAACCAGTACTTTAAAGTTGCTATTTCCTCTTTCTTCATGAAGGCCTAGGTACAACAAATTCATTTTTTGCAGCATTCACAGTGGTATTTGTGGACCGTTTCATTGAATTTATAAAAAAGGAGGACTGAAAACATCCTTCTTTTAATAACTGAAATCTTTTCAACCTACTTGATGAAAATAATACTGTAGTCTAATTGTTATTGCTTAATAGTGTGTAAAGGATGCTGAAGGTTTTATGGCAAGTGAATTATTAACTTATTAAAATAAGGAAATTTCAGAAATAAACCCCTCAGATTTTCAAAGTTTCATAAAATCAACTAACTTTTCTATGTTAATTAAAAAAACACCACCAACAACCAAAAACTCCTGTCAGTCTTCCAAGAACTCATACACAGAAAAGTGATGTAAAAAACTGAGAAAATGAGTGGAGGAGGTAAAAAATGGTGTTGGTGGTTTGTGCTCTGTCCAGGGGAATCCTTCTCTTCCGGAGATGTAATCACCTGCATGTCAGCAACTCACTAAAACTGTCCATGGCAGAACTGGGCAGGGACAAGGTCATGGGACAAGATGGCCAACTGATTGGTAAAATGCTGGTTGAAGTTGAATGGCGCTGCTTTGCAACAATAACTTTAAAAAAAACCCACTTTGAAACCCTAAAATTCCATTTCAGTGCAATTTACCTTATGCAAGTATCTGTTCAGCAGCTAGAGAAACTGTGTTAGCATATTAAGAACTGCCACTTTTTTGAACCTGAAAAGCCAAATAGTAGAAGGGAGACAACTTGGGTTTCATTGCTCATTCCACTCTTTTTTGGTTTGTCCATGTACTGGTTAATAACCAACATACCCCTCTTCCTAATACCTAATTCCACATTCCTTCCCTTGTTTATATATAAAAAAGAGAATTTTGGTCAATTCTTTTTATTACTAGAACTATCAAAATCCCTATCATGAAATACACTCAGCCTTGCAGGTATGAGTGAGGCCTCTTAATGTATGCAGTGGAGCTACTCTTCAATAGGTTGGTGAGTGGAGCTGTGTCTTAGTGGAGCTTTTGACCTTCCATTGCTCTCACTTCTGTCATTGTCATGACCCCCTGATTCTGCGGGAGATTATCCCTACTTCCCACTCCTGAATTTAATCTCTGGGAAACTAGTGCCACTTTAGACAAGGGGCTGGTTCAAAGCTCTTTTATGTTTTCCTGGGATAAATATGAAAATTGGCAGGTATGTGCTAGCAATATCTTGCAGGATGATCCAGACAGCTGAGTGGTTGCTTAAGGATCTGAATGACAACTAGGGACAGCTTAATGGATGTTGACGTTACCGCTTCCAGCTCTTTTCACCACCTGCACTGCACAGATACTGGACTGCCTGTCAGTCAGCTGATGAACTGTCACTGCTTCCATCACCTTATTTTACGCTGAACCACTGCTGTAAACCACTGGGGTTCAGGATGTGACTGCTAAACAGCTTGGAGACCCCAAGAAAACACAGGCTGAAACCTCACCAGTCACTGCAAGTTAAGCTGTCCCTAATTGTCACTCAGTCCTCAGTCCTGGTCATCAGAGAAAATGGTCATTCTAGACTGAGAAGGACGTCTTGGAGGACAAATAGGTATTTCTGCCTTGCTTTTTCATCAAAGCAATAGAGACAAAAGGGTGACTTTCATAGGAGCCATTTTACCTCTTACGAAGCTTTTAACTCATCCGAAATGGAAATCAGAAATTAAACTAATGCCAGAATTTAATGTGCATTTAGAAACTTCATTGATAAATCTATAAATTATAAGAAAGTAACAAAATGTACGGAGATTTTGGAGTACTGTGAACTATTTTATCTACTATACCTAATAATTTTTTATAAATTGCAAGGTACTCAGAATAAAACATCTGCAGTAGGGAGGTTTCAGTGCAGTTTAATTTTCCCTAAAAGCACAAGAGTCAATAGCAAAATTGCACTGTCAGTAAATTTTACTTGAAAATCCTTTCAAGAGATAAAAGGATTGTAGAGAAACTAAGCAAAACTAATGGAAGATTTGGGGAGGGGTAAGAATGTTAGTTATGCGACCTAATTTGGTGAGGTACAATCACACAAAGAAAATGTTCAATAATGAAATGCATTGTTTTGACTGTTCAGTCTGTTCCAAGATTAACTTAGGTGGTGTCAGTAATTTCCATTCATCGGAGAAAACAGGCCAGTCTCACACAGACTAAGCTTTGAACTAAGTGTGATTCTTTAGCTTCTCTAAAAATTAGGTGTTTTTTTCTCTTTTATTAAAAAAAAAAAAAAGAGAGGGCAGTAATCTATCAGATGCTGGACTGGGGTAATGGTTGGGAGACATTGACTTTTTAATAGTAGCCTCTTTACAGAATAAAATGCAGTTAAGTGAAAGATTTTAACCTTTTTTTTTGTACTGTTGTTTTCTTCCCTTTATCAGCTTTAGACTACCCGTAGGCTATTCCAGGATAATTTTTAATCCTCTATTTTTCTCTTGTGGAAGAGCAGTGCAGCAGTTAATAATACCATGGCCTTAATTAGAAAGCTGTGTTTAATTGGGGGACATTTTATCCCTATTAACAGCAGTGACAGAGTAGCAGAAGGTGGTATTTTAACATATTTCTGTAAAGGTAACTGCCGAGTTGCAGAATCTTCTGAATTTTTGTAGAAGTGCAAATGGATGTATGAAAAAGACTTGAACCCATGCCAGAAATCGAGTGGCTTTTGTGGTATTCCTGGCAATTTGTCCTAATGTGTGGCTGCTAGCTCTGAAAAAGAAAACAGGAACAGGCCATAGTTAGGTGATTTATATACTTTTAAATTTTATCACAACAACAGAAGCTTCTATCAAAGAAGTAAATAGTCAGGAAGAGCACGAGAGTCAAAAAAAGGCCAGAAATGGTAACTTAGCACCACGAGCTTACTGACAGTGTCTCCATTAACTGAGGTTACTATTTCTTTATAAGAGACATTGTTTATGATCAGATTCACATCTTTTCACTGAGAGAAATCCCAGCTAAAAGGCTTTCATAACTAAGACCCAAAATCATAAGGGGAGTGAAATGCTCCCATTACCTTTGATGGCAGTTGCACATTCTCCTGTCTCTTCAGAAGTATTGGCTAATTCATCATTTACTTGCTTTCCCTCTGAATTCTGCTTTCCAAGTAGGTTGGTTGTTTTATTTGGGAACGAGATCGAGCATACTCTTAGAAAACTGAGAAAATCAATTTGTGTTAAGAGTGATCTACAAGGTAATTACTGTGCCTAGAGCAAATTGGGATATACAGTAAATGTAATCTTAAAATACATTGTGCATCTATACAATTTATTTTTTTTTCAAAGAAGAAAAGGATTCTTGGTATTATGAAATTAGTAATAGCTAGTGAAGTCTTTAATCCTAACTACCTGTTATCCTTAGCATAACTTGCCTTTTAAAACAGATGAAGTTTTAGGGCTTTTCCTGGAGAGCTGAGAGGAAAGGTATCTCTCTATATATAACAACAAACAAAAGATGGTTCCATTAAGGCATCCAACGGGTCCATTTAAGCATAATTACCATCATGGCATTGTGGAGGTTACCTGTGTCAATGTGACTGCAAGCTATGCTGCCTGGATTGTAGAATAAAATAAGAGAAACAAGAAGTACATTTTCTCCTTTAAATGACACAGGACTTTTTTTTCTTGTCTTTGTGTGCTACATAAGAAAGTAGGATTTCAACTTCCCTGATGTGAGGTGAGAGGCAAAGACCAATCTACCGAAAAGTGGGTAAACAGGAAAAGGGAGAGTAAAGAAGAAAAAGTGAGCAGTGGGCTTTATAATGCTTTGAGATTTTTATCAGAGACCAGGAAAAGTGAATGAGGAAATCTGTAGATAACCTTTTGTGATCACCTGTCTCCAGGAGATTTCCCAAATGTATTTGTCAGCTTTGGATTCCCAAATGAGCATGGGAAGGTTAAAGAAAATGTAAAACAAAAGAAGGAAGGTGTATTATCAAAAATGAGACTTTTTCTTGTTCCTCTCTAAACCTACCTTGTAAATCTCATCAGCTATTGAACCACTGAATGAAGAACACAGATGAGACTAATTTATTATGGAACTAGTCAGTGTAGGAACAAGAAGGATGAGTGAAGTGCTCCCTCCAGGCAGGAGAGAGAGAGCACCTATACTAGTTATTGCCATTTAGCGACAAGGACTCCCTGTGTGTCTGGCATGAGAAAATCAGTTTATCCAAATAGGCACCAGTTACGATATTTGATCTGCTGGAACTCTGTTGCTATAAATTTCCTTTGACGGCATACACAGCCACAGCAAGTAATTGTTTGTGAGCTACGAACCCTATGAGTGTAGGAACCTTTGTCCTTCTGCCAGAGCTCAGGGGAAGATACTGCTATTCTGGGAGGTGGGGTACGAAAAGGTTTAGTAAAAGGTCAGTGGGAAAGTTTGGAAGTAATTGATGTTGAGAGAGGAAAGATATCATGAAGACGTGAGGGTGATGATGTGTCTGTGCTATAGAATTTTTTTTTTTTTAATTTAACAAGGAGAAAAAGGGGAAATAATGGCTTTGGAAAGCAGAGAGGCAATAATTACTCAGAAATCTTTAAGAGTGTGCCTTCTAGTTCAAAATGTAGACATATTATTTATAAAATAAGATTTGATAAAGGGGAACTTTATTCTCTTTCTACCAACTTGTGAAAAGGTTGAGGTTGTGCTTGGAGGCTTGAATTCTGGTAGCCAAGGTGGTACATATATAATACATTTTTTGTCAGCCATTCAAATGAAGCCATTGTATCAGAGATGCAGTATCTTTTCAGGCACAGGTGATGCAATAGCTTGGCTTAGTCTGGAAGAGAGAACAGTGAGAAACTTCATTGGGAAACAAAACATCTCAATGTCTAAGTGGAGACCAGTGAGGAGTGGCTGTCCTCAGGGGTCGGTATAGGGACCAGTGCTGTTTAACATCTTTGTTGGCGACATGGATGGTGGGATGGAGTGCACACTCAGCAAATTTGCTGACGACACCAAGCTGTGTGGTGTGGTTGACACGCTGGAGGGAAAGGATGCCATCCAGAGGGACCTGGACAGGCTGGAGAGGTGGGCCTGTGCAAACCTCATGAACTTCAACAGGGCCAAATGCAAGGCCCTGCATGTGGGTCAGGGCAATTCCAAGCACAACTACAGGCTGGGTGGAGAATGGATTGATAGCAGCCCTGAGGAGAAGGACGTGGGGGTGTTGGTTGATGACAAGCTCAACATGAGCCAGCAATGCGTGCTTGCAGCCCAGAAAGCCAACTGTATCCTGGGCTGCATGACAAGAAGTATGGCCAGCAGGTCTACAGAGGTGATTCCGCCCCTCTGCTCCACTCTGGTGAGACCCCACCTGGAGTACTGTGTCCAGCTCTGAGGCCCCCAACATAAGAAGGAAAAAGACCTGTTGGAGCGAATCCAGAGGAGGACCATGACAATGATCAGAGGGATGGAACACCTGTCCTATGAAGACAGGCTGAGAGAGTTGGGGCTGTTCAGCCTGGAGAAGAAAAGACTCCGGGGACACCATATAGCAGTCTTCCAGTACTTAAAGGAGGCCTACAGGAAAGATGGGGAGGGACTCTTTATCAGTGATAGGATGAGCAATAAGAGGGTAGATTTAGATTAGATATTAGGAAGAAGTTGTTTACTGTGAGGGTGGTGAGACACTGGCACCAGTTGCCCAGGGAAGTTGTGGATGCCCCATCCCTGGAAGTGTTCAAAGCCAGGTGGATGGGACTTTGAGTAACCTGGTCTAGTGGAAGGTGTCCCTGTGCATGGCAGGGGTGTTGGAACTAGATGGTCTTAAAGGTCCCCTCCAGCTCTAACCATTCAATGATTCTATGATTCTAAGTATTTTGACAGTTAGTTAATGCTGGTGTTTATAGACACATGCTAATGTAGGTTGGGAAGAATAACTTGAAATGCTGTTTTAGTTTATTACATTCTAAATGGACTGTATCTGCTCAGAATAGAAAAGAAAACAAACAACTAGCTTACAGTAAGGGTTACTTTGTTAAGAAATGAGGGGTTTCGGAGTTATGTTAAACTGAAAAAAATGAGATGTAAGCCTTTATGCTTTAGTACTTCAGCAAACTGCTGACTGAAGGAGACCAGGAGTGAGTACTGGGAGCTTCTGACATTTTCATTCTGAAGCACAGGGCCAGAATATTGGACTAAAAGGATACTTATCTGTGTCCCAGAAAGTTTGCCTTGCTCTCCGATACTTTATTCCAAGGAAATCCTGAGCTCTTAGGCATGCTGTGACCCTCTATTGGCAGATTGTCTCGCATCACTTTCGAAGCCGTGGTCATGCTTTTCCTGCTTCTCCCTTGATCCCTTCAGTTTCTGAGAACTGTTTTACTAAGGCAGAGCATGCCTTAGCCCATTCAGAAAGGCAAGCGGACAGAAGGATGTTACCTGCCACATTATCATCCTCCTCTGTTTGTCAGTGCTCCAGAGAGGAGCAGTGCGATGTGCTTTAAGCAGCTGAACGTGCCAAATGCATGCAAGCTCCCGACTCGTACAGCCCCGTGTTCCTCTTTTGGGTCCTTTGCGGAGTCTCACCCCTTTCCCTACTATGATTTCACACTCCTGATGTGACAGACCATGATGGTGTGAGGCTACAGAGAGAGTGTTTGTTCCTTCTTCTGTATTTGTTCCTCTCAAATGCTCTAAGTAGCTGGGGGTTAAGTAGACTATCAAACATTAGGAGATGTTGTAGTGCCATGATAGTCTCCAGACAGCAGGGGAATTGCAGGAGTACAAGGCATCATGTTTGTAATTCACAATAGGAGGCTACATCTTCTCTTTTGATCGCCATCTTCAGGAAAAAAAAAATTAAGATAAGAGCTCTCTCTGGTTGACAGCTGCAGCTCAGTGACAGGCAGGGACAGAAACCTGCTCCTTCTGGAGTAAGAAAAACCTTTTGTAGACTCACAGAGTTTGCATTTACTGAGGTACTCTAAATTCACAATGCATTCCCATTAGCTGTACTCTTGTCCTTATATTTAGTGTTTCGATAACAAATACATGTGAAATGATTACACCAGAATTTATGTAATGTTATAAAATTAGATACATTTTTAACTGATTAGCTTCTAGACAAGTGTATGATTAAGTGGTACTTCAAATACTTTTCAGTTTCCACATCACATCTGATATTTAAACATCACATTTGTACTGTATACTGATTTTTTTTTCTTCGTTTAAAAGCTTTCATTATCTTCAACAGTTTAGGAATTTACAAAGCCTTTTCTCCTAAGGGGCATATTGTTGTGTTGCACTTATTAATGAATCCTGCTTACAACAGGTTGGGGTTTTTTTGAAAGGATAATTTTGTACATTTGCCAACCAATGTAAGAGGACCTCCTCAACTAATAATTAAAATTATTATTTTGTTATGCAGTCATTAGGAATGTGTGCTCTCCAGGGGTATTCTAATTTTGTGTGTGACAGATTTTCATGTTTCTGTTTAAATTGCTTTTGATGGCATTTGTTTGTTCTTAGCATTTTGCGTCTGTTTACTTTTCTAGTTTCTAATTATTTCCATCTATATTTTTTTCAGTGTGGCCTACCTATGTTTCTTTTTCTTACTTTAATCTTTCTACTGTTTGATGAATTGCAACATCTAACATTACATAAAAGTTATATTATTAACATATGATAAAAGCTTATGTGATGAAAGAATATCAAAGATTAATCCTTGATCTTCCTGATTAAAAATAACTTCAGTTGTACGGATGATGAGATCTTATACACTTGCAAATTATATACTGAGGTAAAATAATATGCTGTCAAACCTTTTTTCTATTTTTCATCTTAATCAAAGTTTTCTGACCTTCGAATTCTTAAACTGTATGCCTCATGTAAAGTAGCTGAGCACATTAAACCTATGAGAGTAAATAGAGTTTTTTATACAGTTCATAGTACTGGTGTCTGAGGATGTGAAATACATCCTGAGAATATAAAACCCAAGAAATACAGTTTTGCAGAAGGTAATATAAATATAATATATTCATAATAAGTTCCTTAATGAAGAACACTGGGTCTAACCTCTTGATAACAGGTTAAATTCTCAAAAAAATTGTGAAGTAACTGGCTGAGCTTATACTCACTCAGTGCCTAGCAACACTGTTGAACCTGTGCAAGGAGCCCTAATGTCAGATTTACCATTGCCTCATTCTTATTCAAACTATTGATGCTTCTGTTTTAGTTTACACATTTGAATGTTTTTGTAATGCATATGTATTTCAAGTATAAAGATAAGAATGAGAGCATGGGTTTATTTTCAGTTATTCATTTATAAGCAGCACAAGTTCTATGGACTTTTAAACTAATTTTAAAAGCCTTCTTAATGTAAATTTTTAATTTGAGGGAAACAAAGTATTGTTCCCTTTAGTGTGTGAATAGATGGAGATAGATTAAAGATACGCATTCTAGGTACATTTCTAATTAGCTAGGTCCACATGTCTGTCAGTGGAACTGAGGCACCTCAGTGACTAATACCCTTTTGAGTTTGCACTTAGAAGCTTTTGAAAGTTCTTCCTGGTGTAAAACCATTATTTTCTTTTGGAAGGACTCACATAAATCACTACGAGCTAAATTTACAGTGCTGCTCCTGTTGCAATACTAGAAGACGTTTTGCCTGGTAGCATTGTGACATCCCTGAAAGGGCAGACGTGTAGCAGCCATCTCCAGCACGGCAGGCCAGCGGCTATCAGCACGAGGGCACGGGAGGGCTATTGTTCTGCATCCCTTTATCGTTCCCGGTTTGTATGTTGTTCTTGAGTAGAGAGCTTGGCAGCAGTCCGTATATTCCCTTGAGCGCTGGCTAGGACTGCTGCAAATTCTGCATTGCATTTGCAGAGGCCTTGGAAAAAAGAGGAGACTCCTTATTCCCTTCCCACTTGCCGTTGCTTGAGGATTGACCGGGTTCCAGATACACAAAACTCATAGTGGTGGTTGTTCAACTAATGAAGCTCGTATAGTACTGAACATGTGTTTGTGGTTTGGTATAACATTTGAAATCATCTTGACTGTGACACAGCAAAAATGCTAAGTATTTTTCCTCAGATTCAGAATAAATACTTTCTTCAGCCAAGTGATTGTTAAAGACCAGGGCTGAAATGAATTGAGACTATTAGGTCTGAAGTAGTACCCGATTCCGAACCAGAAGTGCTACGCCATTACACCATAGAAAGTGGGTAGGGTAGGAACTTGCCGCAAACTTGTTAGAACTGAATTCTGTATGGTTCAGTTCATAAGGAAATAGAACATGTTAATGCAGCAAATCTGAACAGATTAGATTTATTTGTCTAAAAAGGACCTTCTATAGTAGCTCCTGTGCCCAAATCCATGGGTCATCCAATACCTTTATGTCTTGTTGTTTGTAGGTCCTTTTGGGGTATTTGAAAATAATAAATGCAGTGAACTGTGTTTACGGCAGAGCCTATTAACTTTCCAAATACAGATATATCTGCTGAACATAGAGCAAAACTAATTTTTTCTCAGCGCGTCTGATTAGTTCTGTCTCTGATTTGCTCTGCTTTTGACTTTTGCTTTATGCTCCATGAAGGAGACAATCTGGCTCCTTTCATAACTTTTACTTTCTTTTTAAATGCTTCAGTTTCAAGTGTAGCAGAGTTATTGATGAGAGCATCAAAAGATTTTAATTGACTCCATTTCAGCACTGTCCAAAAATATTGTTCAGTAATTGAAAATAAAAAAGAAATTCTTTTCCTGACCATCTGAGAAGTGAAAATTAACATTGTCGATCCTGCGAAAACGTGATAGCACTGCAGCATGTTACCTTTTGCTCTAGATACACTCAAGCGTTTTAAGGTGTTTCAAATTCTGATACAATTTTGTAGATATGTGTGTGCGTTTTGTCAGATAGGTGGGTTTGGTGGATGCGTGTAGTGTAATGGAAGTGGCTACAGAACTAATGACTGAAGAAGCCATATACAACTCTGACAGACTGCTGCAAACACTAGTACTTCTCCCACTTTATATATTCCATGTATGATATTTATGCAAAGATAATTGTTTAAAAAAATAATTAAAACATTATTTGTTGTCCATTATTACTCTGTAATGCTTCAGATGCCTTAGTTTTCAAATATACAACTGCAGACATCTAACAGGGACATGTAAAAATCATTGTGTAGTGTGTTTATAATGCTATATTTCACAGACTAAAGGCTGAATTTATGACTATTTTTAATACTGGAAGTAGGTATTGTATAGCATGCTGAGACTGGGATGTTCCTCTTAAGGGTAAAAATTTCACCTTGAAAGGTTCGTCACAAGATTTCAAACCTGTCATTTTATAAGCAGTATATATTGACCATTTCTGCATTTTTAGTTGAGGTGTGGGTTTTTTTTTTCATTTATTTCGATTGCATGTTTGAAGACTGGAGTTCCAGGCTGGGAAAAAGAGAAAACCTGTGTCAGTGCGACTGTTTTCCCTAACAGAATGTATTTGCAGGACATCCCCAGATGATTAGAATATCAGACACCACACCTACAAGCAGTGGTCAGACCTCAGATAAGATAGCCAAGGATGAATGAGAGATGTTCCATGAAAATACCACGCGCATTATACGATGTGTGTATAGACTCTGTAATTTTCTTGTGGGCAGAGACAGTACTCCACCTATAATATGTAACAGATAGTTTGTCTGTCTTATTGTAGTACTTTGTGCCACAGTCTGACACAGCAATCCAGTAAATATTTGAAAGGAAAGGTGTTATAGCTCAGAGATGACAAGTCTCTGAGCTATAACACCTTTAAAACATTTAAAACTGTAGGTAGAACAGACAAGGAAAATTGTATCTAACCTTAGGGGTTCTTCCCAAGTTTTATTTTGGGTTCATTGGATTTTTCCATAAAAGACATATCCAAATTACATATTCATTCTATCGTAGCTTTTCACAGTGGGTACCTGTAGAGTGAGTGGTAAAAGTCTCCCACAGCATGTTCATTTTTAATGAGAACAGAGCACTCACATTGTGTATCACAATCAAATCACTTGTCATTCTGTAATAGGACAACTACCAACTGAGCCATTCTCACAGAATGCCTCTTTCCTTTGGGCTAAGAGGTAATCTGTGCAAATCACTCATCAGGTCTTGGTTATTCCCTATGTACAAATTGCATGTCTAGAAAAGAACCATACCATCAAGCTGGTGTTCACTTTGCCTATTACTTAGGGTTGTCTAAATAGAAATTAACGTTCTCCTGTCATTTTTCGGGCATTAATCACTTCGTTTTCTCTTACATACATGGATTGTGATTGAGTGCTTACTACTGATATTAGCTCATGCTCTAATTGTACAATTAGGACCAGCCTTTTGCTGGTCTAAATTGGTATAGTTCTCTTGAGGTAGTAGAGCAAGTTGGTATCAGTAGAGCAAGTTGGTATCAACTGAAAAATCTGAATCTAAATAGTTTTATAAGATTGTAGAGCCACGAAGGGATGAGACACAGCTGCATAGTGCTGTGGCATCTAATTCGTAACCTGCTGACATCTAAATCTATGTTACTAAAATTCAAAGGCTTCCTGTACAATGTGTATCAGAGTTTGGTGTCTCAGAAAAGGGCTTAGAAAAAGCAGCGCGCTGAGCAGGGAGCCTCTAAGTTAGCCAGCAGGAAATGCTGAACACAGAAATACATCTTAAATTACATATCTCTGTGAGATTTACGTACCTTACTCAGCACTACTGGGAAGCATTACCATCCTCTTGGGATTTTAGTCCTGAGTCATTTTCTGACCTAAGTGTTTCTTCAGTATATTTATTAAATAAATAAATAAATAAATAGACTTAACGCTTTCTTTCTGGGAACCACCCTCACACCTTCCCAACTTTCTTCAATAGCCTAATGTTTAGTTTGTTCGGAAATAAAAGGAATTCAAACCCATGTTCCCATTTTCCAGGAGAACGACCTAATGATCAGGCAGCAGGTGTGTCTGGGATTGGGCTGAATTGTGTGTTCAGTGCCCCTCCTGATGAGGCTGATGCGCTCCACATACAGGAATTAAAGATCTGTTGGTCAAAAGAAAACTGCTGGGGGACTCAGTAGGGGTATGGAAGACCTGCAATCTGAGAAGACCTTTCCATCATCTGCATGAACTAAAGTTTCATTACTTTAGGTTTAAATATCCCTGATTAAGTTACTGTATTGAATAAACAGTAGTGGCAATGCCAGTATTTTTCAATCTACTTTTACTCTTTATATAATAAAATCAGTATAATACGTAGAGAAGAAAAAAAAATCTCCTATAATGTTTCTAAACCCATTTTATATTCCCTTTACTCATTTTTAATCAGTGCAATGCAAATCCTGTACTATAGGCTTTGGACAACCCCCCCTTGTCTCTTGCATCCCAAACATGCAGAGTTGTTCTTTTCTAACATATTGTGCAGCAGCAGCAGGTTATTAAAACTTTTTCAGTCATCTTCTTAGCCCTACTTTGATTTACTCATGGAAAGAAGTTGACAAAATGACCACAGGAAAGCAGTTTTCTGCTCAGGACAATAGAATGAGAGTTAATAGATCTGTCACAGAAATCCCATGTAAAGGTATTTTGAATACTCTTTTCCTTGGTATCCTGACTGCAAAATTGGATGCTTGCTGAAAAGCTGTGACAATAAATGCTTAAACAGTGAAGGAACTGCTGTCTTCTCAGGAGGTCACAATGTCTAGGCAACCTATGCAAACAGATGTGCCAAAGAAAGCACCCCCTCCCACCCCCCCAAAAATAAAAATCACCTCTTTATACAAAAGACTTTCTTATATGCCTTCTAATACATATTCCATTATCAATATAATTCTTCCAGAGTTTGGAAGTAAAAAGATTTTGAAAATTAACATTATGGAGATTATTAAAATTAGCATACAAGAAGAGTTCAACCTCAATTTACATAATGAACAATGATTTTTTTTTGTCATGAGAGCTGTGCTGCATTATTCTGTAACCTGGCTGGTGGTCATGGTTGTGCCAAGGTCATTGATGTCCCTTGTTTTGGCTGAGCTGGTATTTTCCTACTGCTTCCTTAGACAAAGAAAACGTATAGCTGATACTTTACTAAGGCAGTTTTATCTGGAGGACCCATGATTTGCTCATTACAATTGAAGAGATCATAAAAGCAAGCCTGAAACCAGAATGAATTTGCCACCTTAGTTTGCTTTGTTTTTCTTTTTAATGTTGCTCACAATGTAGTTTTGAAGACACAGGTTTTATGACAGTTGTAATTTACAAGGGAAGATATTTGCAACCATTTAGGAGTGAGTAGACCAAACTAAATTATTACCATTTTCTGAGTCATTACTTTCTCGCTTATCAAATGGTGCATAATACACTAATGCAGGGATCTTGAGGCTCCTTAGCCAGGCAAAATTCCATGAAGAGGAAGTTTTTCTGTGTAAGAAGTGAGCAAATTTTTTAGGATATGAACTTAAATACAAACCCATTTGATGGACCTTGAACCACTATTCACTGAAGAAAACTATAACAAGGGTTTTCAAAAATACCATTTTGCAAAACCTTTTTTTTTTTTTGAGGATATAAGAGTTTCAGCAATTACCTATATCATTTAATTTTAAGGCAGTGTTTGTTTTTTTTTAACAGGGTATCAATTATAGCTGTGAATTGGAATGTGATTTTTTAAGTCAAAATATTCTTACTATTGCTCAATGTGTTACCAATTTAATGATACACTTTTTGTTTGTGTTATTCCTACCATGATGTTTCAGTAATGTAATATCTCAAATAGTAGGATGTTAAAAGGATGATCCTTGAGCCAGATAGACCTAATCTCAGTAAAGCAAATGAAAAAATGCTGGAGGAAATTATGGCAATTGATAACTTAGCGTATATTTTCCCAATAAAATTCAGTTCAAGAGATTTTTAGCAGATCATATCTACAAATATATTTACATTAATTTTAATTATACACAGATGATTAATTTCTTACATATACCAAAAATGCACTAATATTTCATACATTAGTACAATGTAAGAAATAACATGTACTTATTCAAGAGAGGTATCAATTTTGCATCAGTTTTACAGGTTAAGAAGCAGTTACTGACAGCAACTAACTGTAAATCTATTATTGAGAGCTCAGCTGCAAATTATAAAGAATTTTCAAAAAATTCAGTAGACATTTCAGTAGACATTTTGGCTTGTAAAGAAATATATTTACCTATAAAAAGTGGTTTAGCATATATTACAGTAACAATCAGAATTCAGCCAAGAAATGAAACAACATTTATAGACCTCTCAAAGTAAGAATAGTTTTCTGTCGTCTTTTTAGTTTAGAGAGTGGTTTTGCTTTGAAAAGTTAATCCCATTGCTTTAGCTTCATGAAGCATCCCTAGTTCTGTGTTCTGTCAAAACAGCCATCTTATAACATGAAAATAATTTCTTTCAAATAACTTCTTTCCATTTTGTCCTTGTTGGTGAGTAATCTTGGGAAAAAAAATGTCTGCTGGGGTCACTGTCTCAAAGTATGGATGATTCCTTTCAAAAGAAGTAATACAACTCTTGAATTACATTTCTCTTTGAGTAGAGAAACTTCATTATGAAAGTGGTAGTCAGGTCAAACCTCTTCTGTCATCCTGTCAGTCATTAGGTTATATCATGCTTTCAAAAAAAGCTAAAGTAAACCAGCTACTGAATCCTTATGTAGGTGCAGACTGTGGGAAATCAGTGAAAATAATGCAATTGATTTTATTTTATCAAATTAACAGAAAGATAACAATAAGTCTTAGATTATATTTATTTGTTTGATATATGACTTCCATTTATTTTCGTTTTCTTGATGTATAAACTAGCTGGGGATTGATTTGACGTCATGAATGCCTCATCTGTATTTGGTTTGTTTTATAGCAAATTCATAAATATAGAGTGTTTGTAAAAGATGTGCTTAAAAAGTGCTTCTTTTAATGTGCTTCTGATGGCTTGCACCCCGTTCTGGTTTTTATGGTATTCCCAGCTCAGGATTTAACTTGTAGAACAGATGGAATTTCCGACAACAGCAACATTTGGAAAGTGTATTTCAACTTAATTTTGCTAGTCCCAGAAGTAAATTTTATTCCTATATATATGTAAATTGGATTGTTTCCCCATTGCTTACCAAAGAAAGTCGGATGCTACTTTTTTTTTTAAAACTGCCCTTTCTTGGGAGAAATACAATATTGATAATTCCGGTAGGACTTTTTCCAGAACCCACTGTGCAACTGGCTATGGGCTGTGTTGAGGCCTTAACTTAGAGGAAATGAGTCTCCAATGAGATCCTTGCTCATATCTGGCTTTACTGGAACCCCAACAGCAACACATCACAGACCTCTTATTAAACTTTCTGTTCAGTGCTCAGTTGTTCGCAGGGTCTGAAGACCTCTCGTGTCTTACCTTTCTCTTCTGGTGCAGATAGACACTCTGAGCCAGCACCAGGTTAAGACTGTTTCTGAGAAACGTTAAGCAGGACTTCTGCGGCATCCTGCCTCCTGCCAGCGCTATGGCAAGAGCAACCTTCATGCATGATTTGTGGAGTTATGAGTCACTGGTTATAGAATGACCATTCCTGCCGTGAGGACTGGGAGGAGAGAGCAGCTGTTGAAAATCAGGCAGCCTCCTGCATAGCATTAAATCCCCAGCTGGAAGTTGCACTGGAGTTATTCCTGCTTTAGGAAAAAAACAGGGCAAATGGCAAGTGTTCTTCTTGGTCTCAGTCACAATGAACAGGTTGAAATTTGTGATATTTCTTTTTTTTTTTTTTTTTTGAACAAAGTTTTTACTTCTGACTATCTACTGAAATTATGGCATAAAATACCTGCAAAAAAAAATTTGGCAGAAATTCTCCCTATCTTCCTATAACTCTTGGTTCCGTTTTCCAGATCGTCTCTAGATCTAGGCATGGGCTGAATTACTTACCTAGAACAGAACAGCCACAGTCAGATTACTGCTGCTTCCTCTTCGTGTAGTTGAAGTGAGTAGCATAGTGACCTTTTCCCTTTTGCTGTTATTTATTACTGGATGGAAGCAATAAACAAGCTATGCCCAGGTTGTAAGTGAGGGCCGGCTCTTCAGCCCTGGAGAATGCCATAAGAGGGAGCAGGGTGGCAGAATACTCAAAGGTTTTCCTTGGGATGGAGGGAAGGAGGAAGGGAGAAGCAACTTTGAGTGCAAACGCAGTGAAAATTCAGGACACTCTGGGATACTATCATAAAAATGGAGGTGCTGTGATGAGTTTTGGGTTGTCCATGCCGCTGCTGTCCCCCACTGGTGGACCTGCAAGTGGTTTGAGCAGCAGCCATGATGCCACTGTTCAAGTCCCTGACAGCCCGTGGCTACAACGTCCTGTTTTCTGCCAGTCTGAAACGTCTCAGAGCTGTACGGCACGTTTGTGCAAGAAATACTGCTTGTGTTTGCATTTCCCTCTCTGAAGCATCATTTTGACCACTGCTGATGCCACTGCAGCAACAGTAACAGTTTCCATAGCAGTTAATACTGCAGCTAATACTGTTAAAAATCTGATACAAAGGGAGAGACTTTAAAAAGGCTGTAATACTTCTGCAGAAATCCCGTTCAGTACGTTTGAGGGTTTCGTTCGTTTGTTGTTTTTTTTTTCCTCAGAAAACTATTAGGGAGATGATTGGGCTTTTTGCTTCCTGCATAGCTACATCATTGAGAACTGGTGTATGCTAAAACCCCATTGAAATTTGCATGAATTACTTAAATATTTTTCTGCTCAAAATCTTGTCTAGGGCAGAAGGAAACGCTTCATACATTTGTGGTGACAAGGATTTATTTTAGCCTAACTGAAAACTGAACAATCGCGTTGAAATACACCAAACAGTTGTTTTGTCCGACTATAATAATGCAAATGCTTTTAGTACCCAAGTAATACGGTACAGCTTTATTAGGAATAATACCCTCAAAGTTATTATACAATAGGACTTATGAATATCTACCCTTTCTCTGCGCTGCTCTGCTGGTCCTTCTAAAGTACCCCTGGGTGCCAAGGTTGGGAGCACCAGTGCTGCTGGAGGGGGATGCTGGGGCATCTCAGGGATCTGGGTCTTCCCCAGGAGGAGCTCAGCAGCCTCTTCCCTTCCAACCTTGCATCCCCCTGCAGCTATTTTTATGTTTCCCCGTCACAGCCTGCACACACAAAAGGGTATTGTTTGTCAGGCAGTGACTGCCAGGGGAGTGAGGATACCACTGTCTTCTTAAGACCTCCTGTGACAGAGAGAAGATATAATTATATGTGGGTAGTCTGATAGAATTGGCAGCTTTTGCTCAAGTGAGGACTGCTGCTGGACAGCTGTAAATCAAAAACCTGGGATATTGGCAGCAAAATAGAGAAATGAGTATGGCACCCCTTTGCAGTTTTGACATTCATTTTTGCGAGATTTACCCCATTCTGATCCTATTATTCTGGACAATTTAGGTTTGTATTTGTCAGATACGGATATATCTGATCCATTGAACTGCTCTACTTGCTAAGCAAATCAAAGGTATTCAGTACCTAAAGGGGGCCTACAGGAGAGCTGGGGAAGGACTTTTTACTAGGGCATGTAGTGATAGGACAAGGGGGAATGGCTTCAAACTGGAAGAGGGCAGGTTTAGATTGAACATTAGGAAGAAGTTTTTCACTTTGAGGGTGGTGAGGCACTGGAACAGGTTGCCCAGAGAGGTTGTTGAGGCCCCATCCCTGGAGGTGTTCAAGGCCAGGCTGGACGTGGCCTTGGGCAACCTGGTCTAGTGGGAGGTGTCCCTGCCTATGGCAGGGGGGTTGGAACTCGATGATCTTCAAGGTCCTTTCCAACCTAAACCATTCTATGATTCTATGATTCTATGATTCACATCATCTACTCTTTTAGAACTCTTGTTTAGGTATTCTGATTCACTGTTCTACAGGGCTTCTGTCTTGCTGTGTGAGGGTGCAGGGAATTTAAATTCCTAATTTCTCTTAATACAGTCTGCAGTGAGCCACATGAGTGCCCCGTCTCTCTCCTCCTGTGAGTGATTCACACAGTTTGATGGAAGTTGCTGAGTTAAGGTTGCTAACACCTTATCAATTTTGTCAAATAAGTTTTCCATAATTCATTTCTTCTATGACCATCCTGTACAATTTTAAACCGTGATATTGCAGTCTGAAACAGCGTGATGGGCCTATGCATTTTTTGCAGAGGTTCACTGACTTCAGAATGAGTTGGAAAGTGTATAAATGAATAAAAGTCCGTCTTCATAGATCCAATTGGAAAATCTGAGTGAAATTCCTTAAATATTGATTACTTCCAATTCCTTATGAATGTGAAACTCAGAAATGGTATTAGCAACCTGGGATGGAATATGGGTGTTTATAATGTCTCATTATCTTAGATTCTACCAAAATCAAAATTAAAGTAAATTATTAGTGTGACACATGAACTAATATGTTGCTGTAGCCCCTTTTTTTCAGAAGGATATTGCAAAACAACCTGGAAAAAAAAAGGGATAAATTAGTTATAATCTGGAGAATTTGTTTCTTGCTGTTTCAAAATCAGAAGCTGTATGAAATATTGTTTCAACAAGTAGCAGAAGGGACAAATAATTGCCTAAAATATTATCCTTATATACTCAGTGAAAGGAAGGGGAAAAAGAAAATTAAAGATAAAAGTGAAAGATTGCTTAAAAAATAAAAGCTGGACAGTGTTTCTGACAACATGAAAAAGATAACACCTCTTGTAATGATGTCACCTTTGGGGAATCAACACATCAGTATGCATTGTCTAACAAACTGTGGAGGAGACATTCATCCAAGAGAAATGTCATGCCCAGAGGTGCTGCAGTTCTGACAGGCTGAGAAAAACGTTGTAATTCAGACAGGAATGCTCACTATTATGGAGCAAGAAACTTCTAACTTTTTAGCTCCTCTTCTTTATACCTAATAAGTAATATTAACAATATTTAAATATTTAGAATGTTATGCATTTTTATTTGTAGCTGTTATTGCAAATTATGGTTGGAAGTAAAAATATGTTACTTACTGAGATTAAACGGTTGTGTCCTGATAGATTGCTGCTATTCGTGAAGGAAAATGAAATTTTGCTTTAGGCAGGCAGAAGAAAGGTGAAAGAGTCAGCACTTTTTTAAGTCAGACCGTGTGTCTTTACTGAAAGCCATGCCACAAAGTTTTTAATGTGAGCAGTGGTTCCTCACAATGGAGTTGTTTTGTTGTAACAACTACATTCAGCTATTCACAAAACAAACTTTTTTGACAGTTTTTTTTTTCCTCAAAAGAGTTTTGAAAAGGTCAAAGCTTTTTGACCTTTTCAAAATGAAAGACCTCACTTTTTTTCACCAGGAAATGACATTTTGAAAAATAAGCTAATCCTAGTGAAACAATTGTCTTAAAGGTCATAACCAAATGACCTAGACAAAATTAGAAAAAAAAAAAAAGGTTTGTGAAAATTTTAGATGTTTACTCTTTTACATTCTGTTAAAAGATGGGAAAAAATATTTGAGATTTTTGAAACATTCATAGGATGACAAGAGAATTCCTTTTCCAGCTGCACTGTAAACTGTTGAAGATTCAGGGTTTAGACATGTTAAACATTTATTGTTTCCCCACCCAAGGAGACCAATTATATCAAGTTGTTCAGGGACTTTTTCAGCTGAGTTTTTAGTATCTCCAGGGGCATATCTCCACCACCTGTCTGGATAACCTGTTCCATTGTTTCAGCACCCACATGGTGAATTTGTGTCTAAAGTTGGAATATGACATGTTTCCTATGTAGAAAAGCTGAAAGAGTTGGGATTGTTCAGCCTGGAGAAGAGAATGCTCCGGAGACACCATATAGTGGCTTATAAGAAAGATAAAGACTTTTTGCCAAGATCTGTAGTGGCAGGGCAAGGGACAATGGTTTTAAATGGAAATAGGGTAGATTTAAATTGGATAAAAGGAAAGAAAAAATAATATTATGAGGGTGGTGAGGTGCTGGTTGTCCAAGAAAATTGCCCAGAGCAATTGTGGATTTCTTAGGTATGGAATGCCCAGAGAAACTGTGGGTGCCCCATCCCTGGAAGTGTTCAAGGTCAGGTTGGATAGGGCTTTTGAGCAACCTGATCTAGTGAAAGATGTCCCGGCCCTTGGCAGGGGGGTTGGACTAGATGATTTTTGAAGGTTCCTTCCAACCTAAAGCATTCTAGGATTCTATGATTCTATGTTGCCGCCTGTGTCTGTTGTCTCTCATCATACCACTGTCTACCTTTATTTGTCTCTTTATTTGGTGTTGTCTGTAAACTTTTCAAGAGAGAGCTCTGACCCATCATTTGGGTTCTTAAAAAAGCTTTAACTACTGTTGGCCCTACTGTAAATCCCAGGGATGCCTCTAGTTAACCAGCTGCCAGGTGAACTTTGTGCCACTAATTGCAACCCTATGAGGCCAAAGTTCCAGCCAGTTTTCTACCCACCTTTTTACACCCTTATCCAATCCCTATTTCAATTATTTGGCTACAGAGATGTTGTGGGAGAGAGTGTCAAAGGGTGCCTTGTTAACATCAAGGCATGGGACATGCATTCTGCTCCCGTACTTGTATCATGGACCACATGATACAGTCTGTGTTCAAGAGCATGATAGAATATTATAACTCTTACGGAGTCACAGAATCACAGAATGGTATGGTTTGGAAGGGACCTTCAGAGATCCTCTAGTTCAACACCCGTGCCAAAGCAGGTCACCTAGAGCAGGTTGGACAGGAATGCATCCAGGCAGGTTTTGAATATCTCCAGAGAAGGAGACTCCACAAGGCAGCCTGTTTCAGTGCTTTGTCACTCCCAAAGTAAATAAGTTTTTCCTCATATTGAGATGGAGTTTCCTGTGTTCCAGTTTGTGCCTGTAGCCCCTTGTCCTGTTGCTGGGCACCACTGAAAAGAGTCTGACCCCATCTTCTTGACACCTGCCCTTTAGATATTTATAAGCATTGACCAGATACCCTCTCAGTCTTCTCTTCTCCAGGCTAAACAGACCCAGGTTTCTCAGCTTTTCCTCATAAGAGAGGTGCTCCATTCCCTTGATCATCTTCGTAGCCCTCAGCTGGACTCTCTCCAATAGTTCCGTCTTTCATGAACTGGGGGGCCCAGAACTGGACACAGTACTCCAGATGTGGCCTCACCAGGGCAGAGTAGATGGGGAGGGTAACCTCCCTCGACCTGCTGGCCCCGCTCTTTTTAATGCACCCCAAGATACCATTAGCCTTCTTGGCCACAAGGGCATATTGCTGGCTCACGATTAACTTGTTGTCCACCAGGACTCCCAGGTCTCTCTCTGCAGAGCTGCTTTCCAGCAGATCAATGCCTAACCTGTACTGGTGCATGGGGTTATTCATCTCTTGGTGCAGGACCCTACACTTGCCCTTGTTGAACTTCATTAGGTTCCTTTCCACTCAACTCTCTAGCCTGTCCAGGTCTCGCTGAATGGCAGCACAGCCTTCTGGTGTGTTAGCCACTCATCCCAGTTTTTTGTCATCAGCAAACTTGCGGAGGGTACACTCTGTCCCCTCATCCAGGTTGTTGACGAATATGTTGAATAAGACTGGACCCAGTACTGACCCCTGCGGAACATCACTAGTTACAGGCCTCCAACTAGACTCTTCACTGCTGATCACAACCCTCTGAGCTCTGCCATTCGACCAGTTCTCAATCCACCTCACTGTTCACTCATCTGACCCACACTTCCTAAGCTTACCTATGAGGATGTTATGGGAGACAGTGTCAAAAGCCTTGCTGAAGTCCAGGTAGACAACGTCCACTGCTCTCCCCTCATCTACCCAGCCAGTCATGCCATCATAGAAGGCTATCAGATTGCTCAAGCATGATTTTCCCCTGGTGAATCCATACTGACCACTCCTGATACCTTGTCTTCCTCCATACACTTTGGGATGACATTCAGAGTGAGCTGTTCCATCACCTTTCCAGGGTTGGAGGTGAGGCTGACTGACCTGTAGTTTCCTGGGTCCTCCTTCTTGCCCTTTTTAAAGACTGGCGTGACATTAGCTTTCCTCTAGTCCTCAGACACCTCTCCTATTCTCCATGACCTTTCAAAGATGATGGAGAGTGGCCCAGCAATGACTTCTGCCAGCTCCCTCAGCACTGGCGGGTGCATCTCATCAGGCCCCATGGATTTGTGGCTGTCGAGTTTGCCTAAATGATTTCTAACCCAATCTTCCTCAATCAAGGGAGAGTCTTCCTTACTCCAGGCCCTCTCTCTTACCTCCAGGGTCTGGGGTTCCTGAGGGCCAGTCTTAGCAGTAAAGACTGAAGCAAAGAAGGCATTCAGTAACTCCACCTTCTCTGCATCCTCTATCACCAGGGCACCTACTTCATTCAGCAGTGGGCCCATATCTTCCCTAGTCTTCCTTTTGCTACTGGTGTACTGGAAGAAGCCTTTCTTGTTGTCCTTGACATCGCTTGCCAGGTTTAATTCCAAGGCGGCCTTAGCCTTCCTTGTTGCGTCCCTGCATATTCTGACAACATTCCTATATTCCTCCCAAGTGGCCAGTCCCTTTTTCCATGTTCTGTAAACTTCCTTCTTCCATTTGAGTTTTTCCAGAAGCTCCTTGCTCATCCATGCAGGTGTCCTGCTTCCTTTGCTTAATTTCTTACTCCTAGGGATGCACCAGTCTTGAGCTTGGAGGAAGTAGTGCTTGAAGATTAACCAGCTGTCTTGGACCCGCGTACCTTCTAGAGCATTAGCCCATGGGATTCCTCCAAGTAGGTCTTTGAAGAGGCCAAAGTTAGCTCTCCTGAAGTCCAGGGTTGTAATCCTACTTATTGCCCTGCTTCTTCCACACAGGATCCTGAACTCCACTATCTCATGGTCACTGCAGCCAAGGCTGCCCCTAGCCTTCACATCCCCAACCAGTCCTTCTTTGTTTGTTAGTACAAGGTCCTGCAGCACACCTCTCCTCATTGGCTCCTCTGCCATCTATGTCAAAAAGTTATCATTAATGCTCTGCAAAAACCTCCTGGACTGTGCATCCCTGGCTGTGTTGCATTTCCAGCAAATACCAGGATGGTTGATGTCCCCCATCAGAACCAGGGCCTGTGATGTGAAGCTACTTTCAGGTGTCTGTAGAAGGCCTCATCAACTTCCTCTTCCTGATCAGGTGGCCTGTAGTAAACACCCATAACTGTGTCACTCATATTAGCTGCCCCTTAATTCTTACTCATAAGCTCTCAACACATTCTTCATCCACCCCTAGGCAGAGCTCGATACTTTCCAGTTGCTCTCTCACGTAAAGAGCGACTCTACCACCTTGCCCTGATGGCCTGTCTTTCCTGAAAAGTATGTAGCCATCCATGACAGCATTCCAGTCATGTGAGCTATCCCACCATGTCTCAGTAATTGCAATGAGATCCTGTGATTGCACACAGATCTCTAGTTCTTCCTGGTTATTCCCCATGCTGCGTGCGTTGGTGTACAGGCATTTCAGAGAGGTAATTGAGCATGCAGGTTTCCCTGGAGGGGTGCAAGAGGATCCACCATAGCCATACACACCCTTGAGGTGGTTGGCCTTCTGGATCTCATCTTGGGAGTCAGCTAAGGAACATTTGTTGCTACTCTGGTTGGCCTGGTTTATTGCCCAGTTGGATGCGATGGCATGACCATTGCTGTCTTGGATACCATCCCTGAGTCCTTCACTTTAAAACCCGCCTCACCAAGTTGGCCAGCCTTCTGCCAAAGGTTCCCTTGGCCTTCTAGACAGGTGGATCCCATCCCTCTCTAACAGGCCACATTCATCAAAGAATGTCCCTTTGTCATAAAGGCCAAAACCCTCACACGTGGCACCAGACACGTAGCCAGGAGTTGATATGCATTATCCATCCATTTCTGGCTGATCCCTTTCCTCTAACTGGTAAGATGGGGGAAAATGTAACTTGGGCACCATTTTTTTTTGCTTGCACCCCCAGGGCTTTATAGTCTTCCTTAATTCTGCCCAGGTTCCATCTTGCAGTGTCATTCATGCCCACATGAAAGAGTAACAGTGGGTAGTAGTCTGTACTCCTGACAAGTTGTGGCACCCTCTCAGCAACATCTCGAACCTTAGCTCCCAGAAGGCAGTGTACCTCACGTGACTCCCTGTCAACCTGTGGATGCTGTGTGCAAGTACTTACCTTTCCACCAGTAGTTTTGAATGCATAGTGCTGCACTGAAGTAGTTTGGTGGAAGGCAATTAAAATTTTTCTATGTAGATCTTTATAACTCATTTCAGCTCTCTAAAATGTATTTTTTTTAAATACAATCAATTTAAAATGGGACCTCAAAGAAATAACCTTTCAATATTTAATTAAGCTGCTTCTGAGGATAAGTGAGCATTGGAATTACAATGAAAGTTTGTAAATTTGTGAGATGTGTATCAGTTTTATAACTGACTTCTTAAAGAAGGATAGCAAAATCTATTTCTACTGCACTGAGAACTATGATATTACCAGAATTGTAGCAATAGTTTTAGTGTTCAGGGCAATTTAACTCCAAGTCTATATGGCTTTTGTGTTAGACTCCAGTAGTGGCAGTGTTCATTATGATCCCAGTAAGAAATGCACTCAGAGTCCATAAGGTATTGCTGAGAATACCATTTATTGGAGCTAACAGAAAAATGAAAAAGAGGGTAGGTAATCTCATGGTCCTTCACATGTGAGAACCCCAAGTTGTGCAGTGTCATTGGATGGGCCTCCAGTCTGGGCATCCCACACAGTGCAGATCCTGCCATGGAGAGGTTCACCANGTACGGTACGAAGCGTGAGCTTCCTGCAGCCTCCTGTGTTACAGTTAGCCATCTTATCCCGCAGCCAAGGGATAAGTCCAACACAACACAGGCCTGAAAGCTGTGCTGTGTATGCAGTGTAGTACAGAACAGCACAGGCCTGTGGCTACTCGCGTTGCCTCTTACGTGGATCACTAACTCCTCCATGTACAATAGTCTTCTGGGTAGGGCCACTACACCTCCCACACTCCACTTCATGTTCTTTGGGCTACTTCCAGCCATTGCTGTGAAATAAGCGTCCTTCTTCCAACTAGAGACCAATAGGAGAAGCACCAAATGCAACTGAAGTACAGACGATTTGTAATCTTCAGCCCTCTCCTTAGAGAATGTTCTTACATCATTGCTGTGTCTTGTCTTTATGTGAAATGCTAAATAGATGTCTGTAATCCAGAACAGGGTGTTTTTCACCTGTATGGAGAAGAAATGAATACCGAATGAATGCTACAACTGGTTTTGGCACTCTACTGCCTATAGAGAGGGGTGGATACACACTGAATGGCTTCTCCAAAGAATAACCAATGTTAAAATGAGAAAAAAGGAATTGGAAAAGTTCTGTCATTTCCTAATCTGTAACAACAGGGTAGTTACCAAAAAATCCAAGAAACAGACACAGATTAAATTCAATAAAGTAGAAAAAGTGTGGGCTAAATTTTTATTCTTTTTGCATTACCATGAATCTGCTCCTGTCAGGTTAGTCACTGTAATTTACACACTATGGGGAACAGAAGAAGGAATAGTTGGAGTCAAGTTTAGTTGGTAGCAGGTTTATTTTTCTGTCTTCTCTTTTGCTCCTTCCAATACACTTTTTACTTTCCCAGTAATTAACTTCCATGGGTATTTAATTTAATTCTCTCAGCATCAGCCTTTCTAGATTATTGTTTTTCCAATATTTATTCCCTGTATGATGGCAGTCCTGGCTTGTTCAATTATCCTTAAGGGTGTTTCAGTTTTTCTTACTTTTTTTCTAGTGCTTTACAGCCAAGTACTACAAGTTTGATTAAAGTGGTAGTTTGGTCTGACTCATTTATGGGCTTTATGTGCCTTTTTCTCCAAGTGCTACAACTGAAAGCTTTTTGTGGAGGGTGGAAGGGGGGGAATTGTCTATTTATTTTGAAGTGTACAGACTAAATTTAGTCTTTATGCAAACAATCTTTAACTGAGATTGATGAGTAAAGACTGCAGTATTTGTATCCAAATTAATGGATTTTTCATGTTTGTGCCATCGGTAGTTATTAAGAACCATGAAATAAAGTGTGCTGCAAATGAAAAATTATATGAAATATTTCAACTTCCATCCTTATGGGTTTGATATCTTAGGATGCCATAAATTCCTGTCAGAGGTACCTAAGGGGGAGAAATCCAGGACAGGATTAGGCTGGAGCAATAGAAAGTAGCTGCAGAAAGAACAGGAAGACAAAGGCTAGCGTGAGATTCGGGAGATCACAGCCTCTCTTCAGCCGTTTTTGGTGACAGATACCCTGCATTGTTCATACTGCAGTGAAAGCTATCCCCTTCCATACGGTAGGCCTATGGATGTCAATCCCTCTCTGAAAAAAGAAGGTGAATTGTTAATATATCTCTGCCCTCGATCTTCTGAATCAAGAACATTGTGCTCAAATGAAAAAAGAAAGGCTCTAATTCTCTTCTAAATGAGGAATAATTCTGAAGAAGGAACTGGAAATGCAGAAGTGTCTGTGAGAAAACAGAAGAGTTTTAGCTGTTCAACTTAGTAACACATATACATTTAAAGGTTAAACTTATCCTCATCTTAGCATGTACTTTTGCTTTTATTGTTCAAGTCTCATCTTTTATTACGGACAAGTTTTTTTTAATATGTTTGTTAATTTCTCATTTTTGTCTTCTTTCTTAAAAGCCTATCTATTGTGCAATAAATGCTGAGAATAGTCTCATTCTTAATATCTGAAAAATGCTACTTAGTTTGTGAAGGAACAAAATCACATCTGCATATTGAGTCCAGAGGCTTAAAGTAATGACTTGGCATTTGGTTGATTGGTGGACAAATGTTGAATGACTGAATCATTGCCCCTTAAGTTAAATACAGAAATGCTGCAGATGTAGCTTTTGCCAGTTATGACTTTCAGATATTCCTTGGGACTCCTGTGCCTCCAAATGCAATTGTGAACTGACCCAGAAATATCATGGCTGTTTATGTAATTAGGCAGTTCACTCATGATGGTATAACTGCCAGCAAATACAATAGCACACAGAATGATTTTGTTTAGTTTGTAGTTTTAGCAAGGGGTCACTTGAGTAGCACATAAGAGTAGGGACATTTTCACTTACCCACAAATTTTTTCCATGACAGATCCTCTTACAAACATGTATGAGCCAAGCAACATTTTGGACAGACCTCAAAGCAGAGGTTTTTGGAGAATAAAAGTTAAATGCCATGAATTTTCTTGTGACTTCAGAGTTTGTTTGAAATCAGGAAGAAAAAAACACATTTTCTGTGAGAAAAATACTGAAAAAATCTTTTGACAGTTTGAAATGTTTAGTTGTACTTTGACCTTGATAAGAAATCTGGGCAGAAGGTAATTAAAATAAAATTGAAAAACTTGATTTAAAAAATGACTTCAAAAAGAATGTTTCAGAGTTGTTCATTTGCCTCTCTCATTCTGAAAAACACTGCAGTTACATTGCAAATCATGACTATTCTGAAGAGAATTACTTATTATCAACTGCAATTCTGACTTCCTTATGAAGAATAAACAGGTAAAGAAAATGTTATAAAAAGTTTTTTTTAAAAAAGATGGCTTCTTTATTTACCCACAGTGGGAAATATAATTAATATAAAGCAAAATAAATAAAGCATTTGAAATGATAAAGAAAGCTTAAGAAGTAATCATTCTAAAGGATGGGGAAGCTCATATGTGTTGAAGTGCTTCCTCATCAAACACAGAACATCAGTCTTTAAAGTGTGTTGCCAGACGTGAGACCTGAGTTGAGGTATGATCTGCAACTTAAGCTGTATGTTCAAATCTCTCCCACACCACCCAGGGAATGGTCTTTCATCAGATTTTATATGTGTAATTGTAAAAGATGTTACTGATCAACTGTGCTCTCAAACCAGAGAGTACTGAGGAGGTTTTTGTGTCAGGTGGACTTGGACGGTGAATGAAGGTACCTTGGAAATACACAAGAATTCCATGGCCATGACACTGCATAACTGAAGCTTGTGGGACCAAGGAGGACCAGCACTGGTAGCTGCACATATTCATATTTGAAAACTTTACCAAATCTGATGATATGTCTTTAGGTAATGACTATGTCTTCCATCACTTCCATTTTGCAGTGCGTATTGTTCATATTTTTGTATTGTTTTCCATACCTAAAATTATTTTTTTGAAGAGAGTTATAAGATTTTGATGGGTTTAAGAGAACACAAAAAGTGGAGCTTTAAAGAAGAAAATATCATGTGAGACTCCCTGTAAAACTGCAGGAGTTTGGAAAACAGCAGGATTAATGAATAGCCTAATTCTAATTTGTGATGGTAGGATCTATCAAAATGAATGGCACTTTTATATTTGTCAGGGGATTTTCTGGGCTAAAGAGAATATGTTACAGAATTACTGATGCTGATTTTTCAAAATGATGATCAACAGGATAGCAGCAGACCCTGGACTTGCTCTCCAGTTTCCACTGCCTGTACTAGCTTCCCAAGGGCTATAATCAGAGTTTAGACACATCACTCAAAAGTAGACACTTAGATTTGCATATTCTAGTTTGGAGCTGAGCCCTACACAAAGTGCTGAGAAATCCTAACTGCTTTTTTTTCTTGTTTTCAACGTTAGAACATGTGTGACACCATTCACTGTTTCAATGTGGGACCCAACCTTGCTGTTCTCCTTTGCCGATGGGCTTAGATCATGCATATTTCGCAACCACTTCTAAAGGAAAAATTGCTTTCTGAAATATATGAGGAAGGGATTTTTTTTTTTCCCCTATTCCAATTTTTAGAGGTATTTTAGCCATGGAGATGGATCAAGCTCTTCCTGTTTTCTTTTGTTAGTTTTCGTCAAGTCTGCTTTTGTGGTTTTCAGCTGTCTAAGGTTATTCAACCAGAATGGCCCCTTACACAAAAGAATTGTTTCCTAGGGCTATGAATAGCAGGACGCAGACCTTGAACTGGACTCTGAATTCAGAGGGAACTAACACAAAGAGAATGCAAAAGTGACATGTCTGTGACAATCCGCTTTGCCAAAGCAAAATGGATTGCAGTTAAACCGTAATGTTTTGTACTAAGTGGAGCCTTTTTAAGGAGCTTGTCTCCGTTTCTGAGTATGAGGTGCAGTAATCAAATCTACAAACCAAGAACGAGTGGATCAGCCTGTGAGATATTATTTCTGGGTCAAGAAAACTGAGCAGAGTTCTGTATAACATGTGCCTTTTTCTCTCCATCGTGTCATCTTGTCGTCTCATCTTTGGTAGGCTCAGGTTTTTTAAGAAGATGAAATGTGTTGGAACAATGGAGTAGCTCTACATATGTTTGACATTTTAGCTTGTGTTATCTCATCATCTTTATTGGCTCCTGCACTTATCCTACCCATCCTCCTAGCCATGAGATACACTGATCTAATTACAAACTTGAACTATCACCAAGAAAAGAAATAAGTTCTTCTTGTTAACATAGGAATTTGAGTGTGTACTTCAGAGAAGCTTATTGGGTTTGTGTTTAAATTTTAGGCACATTCATTGTACTGAGCATTTTAAGATCTTTCTTTCATTTTTTATTAGGATAATACATTTTATGTATGGAATGATTTATTTTTTGTTTGTCTATAGTACCAGCATGCGTGATATCTATGTTCAGTTTAATGGTATTCATCCAAAATGTAACAGACTTAATCAGTGGGTAGTGAGCAGAAACTGTTTGAATTAATTAGGAAATAGGTATCTAACCCTTGTGATGCTGCCACTTTTGCTGCCTGAAGCATACTACCTGTGTATTTTCTGCTGCTGTATCTCAGAAGTGGGAGGAAAAGGGGCATGCAGTGGATCTTCACATGCTGATTTGATGATAATTAATCAAAATCTTGTAAGAAACGCAGCTTATGTTGACTAACATAGCGATGAGTAGCAATGGTCTGCTAAGTGTCCCAAAATACTGCTAAAATCGCAAGACATATTCTGTTAATAGAATACAGTGAGATAATATTCAGAGAGGGAAATATTCAAATTTCTGAAACAGTCAAATTTCAACTGAGAGTACTACACAGAGCCTTACTGCACCTGGAATTGTGTTTGCCAAAGAAAAGAAAAATCTGAAGGAAGAAAATACTGGTGTATAGCCTATCTAAGGAGTCCCTCTGAGTCTGACTGAAGAAACTGCATTTCAGTGACCCTCAGAACGCTGCCAAGGTCATCCAGTCATCCAGCCCTCCGCTTCTGTGCTAGAGCCATTCATGCAAATTAAAGCCGCCTGCAGGCCTGCTGCAACTTGCAATATGCACATAGCTCTTCAAAGATTTCTGAATATGTGCAAGTAGATTATTTGGGTTAACTTTCCTTTCCGGTTCTTCTTTTATTTGTCATTTTAAGATTGGTGTTGCCTCTACCCTTCTTCATCTCATACCATGCATCCAATTTGCACATTCTACAAGAACGAATGACTTTTTTTTGATGCAAAGTGAGATGTGGTCAAAGGGAAAAATGACATCAAGGGAGGAAGAAAGCCTGGAGAAAGCACTCGGATGCGGCTGCCACAAAAGCCTAGCATATATTCTAGTTTGTTTGCTTGAATGGTTTTGGTGTTTGTTGTTGCTCTCATAATTTTGTTATCACTGCAAGCAGCAATGTAAGCAGCATTTTGAATTTCACTTGTTATGAGCTATGCTATAATTGTGTTGTTGCTCATTTGTGGTTGCGTAGTGACTGAAACAGATGTGGCTTTTTGGGGTGAGCAGTGCTCAGGGGCTTATATATTTGTGATTGCCCAGGGGGCTAATGGATTTGAAGGAAGTGGCTCAATGTTACAATAAAAAAAAAACTTAAGCAAGAGTGAGGGCAAAGAAAGAACACTATAGCTCCGAGTGCTGGGGCTATCTTCTTAATATGTGCTCTTTACTCTTTAATCCGCATGTGTACTCATTTCCTCATGTCCCTGTAGAGCTTCACACGCAGCAGAAATCATAATACAGCTGCGTTCCACAAGAGAGCTGTCAGGCAGCCGACCTCAGCTTTTTGTGCCATTTCAGGAAACGTTTGGGGCAAGCTGTCAATGAGTTAATCAAATCTTACCTTCCAGTGAGGGCAAGGTAACCTTAAGGGCACTCTGTGCTTTTTTATAGGTGAACGAGCTTTCATTTTTTGGCTAAATCATACAGTTATGAAAACTTACAAAGCAAAAGTCACTCTTCTGTCATCATCCCCTTTTCCCTTTTTGAAAAGCTGGGACGCTAAACAGTATGAAAGAAAATGAATACCAAAGAATGGCTAAAACCAGATACATCCAGTTAAGAAAACAGACTCTTGGATGGAGGTCAAGGTTAGACAACGTTAACTCTCTTGAGAGAGAAGAGGATTAATTTGTTTCTGACTGGACATCTGCTTTGAGCTTCCTCTGTAGCTCATCCATCTAAGCCTTAGTATCTCAGGGCATCATAAGATGGAGTCACCTTCTGTTTCCCATTTGGGACTGTGATAAAAGCACTGCTCCAAGCCTTATTTCCTTTAGAGTCCTCTCCTGCAGCGAGCTTCTTGTAACTGATGCAAAGACATTTCTGAAAACATTATAAACTGTTCTTGTGGTACTTTGCCCAAGTAATTTCCAGTGGATCTTGGCATATCTCTATATAAAGTGATCACTACTTATAAACATAGTCAAGAAAATGCCAGCATAACTTCACAATCTGAGCATTGCTTCTTGGGGGTTTTGTCAGTGTTTTGGAAACAAGCTCTTCTGCCTTTGCCAGGCAAGAAGGCAGCCCCTGCAGCCTGGGAACATGTGCCTGGTTCCTTGCCTGCTCCCCTTCTTGGAACTCAAGGTTTCAGGTAGCCTTCTTTCCTCAGATTTTGCCGAAAATTAACTTGGTTTCTGACTGCTTGTAATACAAACTGTAGCAGATAAGGAGACTGGAAGAAAGTATATCCTTGGCTGTATTCCTGTTTTATTTTCAAGCTCGACGAATGTCAAGCTCTAAACTAGTTGAGAATTTTATGTGTAGTTTTTAAAAGCAGAAAGTAGAACTTGGGCAAAACTAGGTTTCCTGAGGAAAAAATTGATTTGTTTTTCTTAAATTAAAAAAAAAAAATCATTAAAAAACACTTCAAGTCAGATGGAAGGCAAGTTAAGTTTTGACCTGATATACCAAACTGAAATGTTTTCCTTTAGATCAGTTGGTCAGTTATTTATTTCTGTTTGAACAAGTATTTCATGAGAGCTAAAGCTGCGTTGCCTTCTATCCCTGGACTTTATCTGTCAAAATCCGTTGTAGTTTTTGAGCTGGTTGAATCACCTCTATGCCTTAAGGGCAGGCTGTGTCTGATGCAGCACAACTTTTGCACTTCTGAGATCAGAAGTGTAAATGGTTCTCAGACTGCTTCTGCACCATTGTTAGTAACTCTCTGGTTCATACTGTTTGCTGTAGGAAGTCTGAAGACCATCAATGACAGTGACCTAAGTGGTTTGAGAGTTTTGTCTGTTGGAGGGAATAAATGTATAAGGAGTCATGGTAATTGGGGCTGACTTGAGCCTTTACCGGTTGAAACGAAATATTTTAAACTGGAAAAAAAATTTGTTCAGTCAAAAATGTCAAAGTGGGATACTTTGTCATAATCATACTGTCATTAAAAAAAAAGTTTTAGATTAAATGAAATGTTCCATTACCAGGATTTCCTACAGGATGGGAGCTCTTACTCTTTATAGATTCCAGTTGCATACTTCAGCTCAACTGGCTAATACTAAAGGAATCTGATCTTGGGAATAATAGCCAATTACTAAGTACTTAATTATCGTCACTGGTGTAGGCTTTTTTGATCAGATGGTTTCATACATGACATTTGAAATTATTTCAGAAAATACTTAAATCTGCTGTAGCTTACATTTGCTGTTGTTGTATGATGTCAAACATACTGCAAATTGAAACAACACACAAAATTATACATATCAAAAGGTTTTTCTAAATTAATTGTGTGATTTTTTTCGTGTGTTATTGATCTCCCTGTCTTGGGGAGTATCTTTAGTTGACCAAGGGGAGCCAGTATTCACTCAGGTGCCTAATCCCACAAATGCAACAGACTGCTTGAATAGCTGGTTTAGGTCCCCTACTGCATTACTGCTAGTCTGTACAAATAATATAGGTGTTACGGAAGACACTGTCTTCTCTTAACAAAAAAAAATCAAAAAATTACTTGACTGTTTAAATTTTCAGGTTCATCTTAAGAGAGTCGTATGCATTAAGGTGCGCACACCCTTCAGACTAATCTGTTTGCTTTTCTGATTTTAGAGAAGAGTGAGACTTCACATATCACGCTAGGGCAAGAGGGAGAGATGCTCAGTTGTCCTGGCCTGGTAAGAAGTGTTAGGCTAACGAAGTCTAGCAACTTCACTTGTGCTTTGTTAATGTAATTCTAAAAACAAGCTAATATAGACAATCTGTTTAAAATAAATGTAACATCATACTTTTGTTTAAATGACAATTCTGTATATTTAGACCATAAATTTTATCTTTTAAAATTTAAGGCTTTCCTATACAGCAGATAAGATGTACCTGCTTTGTCGACATGTGCATCATTCTTTCTGCTACTTCAGCACCCCTTGTAATTTAGCACTCTCCCCAAACCTGTGCTTGCATCATCAGTGATGTTTTATTCACGAAATCTAATGGAGATTTCCTATTAAGGTACAAAAACCTTTTAGATTTTTTTCGTCTACACTCATACTGCCAGATCAAGTACAATACACCCACAGCCTTTCTACACAGAGAGGAGAATTTGGCTTATCATGAAAAGCAGAAAAAAACCCCACAAAGCCGGAGCAGTGCAGTGAGGGGGAGTGCCGGAGCTGTCCGGAAGAGAACTCCGGCAAATAAATGCTTCCCACGCTCAGTCTGCTGCGCCCCTTCTGCTCGCTCCAGTGGGGAGAGGCAGCGATGGGACAGCTCTGGCCAGGAGGGGGAATAGTAATGTAGAAGAAAAAGTATCTTATTGCGATATCATAGAAGGAACAAAGATAACTGAAATTCTTTATGTTAAATATTGAATAGTGTCCAAAGTCAAATAACAGAAACAATGGACAGTACCTTTTTCCCAGTTTGTAAAAAAACATATATTCCTGCTCTGATGATACTCTACTCGTGCATTAGTACGCTTGTGCCAGAGTTCCCATGTTGCCTAGGGCACTAAATGAGTCCTGCAGAAGTTTTCTTCGCTGTTTCATTGAGCTTCCTTCGTGAGGAGAAACTGCCTATACTCCACAAGGCAAAATACAATCTTTCTACCCATTCAGGAAGAAAAAGAAGGAAAAAAAGAAGCTTGATGTGTAGGAAGTAAATGATATAATCCATTTCTGCCCTCTAATTTGAAGCTGTTAGGAGAAAAAAAAAAAAAAGGACTCTGATGTAGCCAGTGACAATCAACCGTCTCTGCAACAAAATGGCCATGCACTTACTAACCTGTGGGCTTATTGTCAGATTTCCAGTTATGCTTTCAGGTAAAAAAAAAAATTCAATTTCTGGCCACATTTCTATTATAGAAAGTAGTAAACTAACTAGGCAGAGGACAGTGAGTGTAGGTAGTCGGTTCCCATCTTCCTTAGTTGCATGGTTGAATAAGCATGCACACATTTAGCAAATAACAGTGCTGGAGCCATGAGGATCTAAGGATAGAAATGTGGGAAGGTTTGTAGGAAAAGGTTATGTCTTTTATTGTACAAGCTAAGGGGACTGGGGGGGTGGGGGAGATGGAGCTGAGCTTTTGGGCATAGACAGGTCTAAGTGAAGATGGGTAGTATTGCTGTAAGCTCAACTTAATTAGATCGATCAGTGAGGCAAGTTAGCACACATTTAAGTGATCATTTTAGTGCAGGTTGGGTGTACGCTTTTGGATAGGATCTCCCGATCACCTCCACTTACTGTGCTTGATCCATGGCAAAGAATGAGCTCAGAATTCATACCAGGTATTCCTACGGAATGAAAGCAAACCAGAAGATGAGCTCCAGTGCATACTTTGGGCCTTCCGTTTTCTGGATCATACTAAAACTAATCCAAAGTAGTCCCTCAAAATGCATATAGTGCGGACACTGAGTCCTTTGTGCTAATTATTTTGTTCAATAGTTCAGCTTCTACTAAACTTCTTTTTAAGACAGATATAAACTTACCATTTATTTAGTGGTTCACGGCATATATTTTAGTTTTAAGCTTAACGCCTCTGCTTCCAGACAAGGTTTACATGCCCAAAAACCTAAAGTTAGGGAAAAAATAGACATCAGTTTGCATAATAATCATAACAATAATAATAATAATAATGTCTGCCTACAAACTTTGTTTTGCATTTCTGACTGGTTAAAAGGCACTCTTTCAAAAGCTAATGAAGAGCAGTGGTGGAGGGGTTAAATATGTACTTTCACAAAAACATTGGCATTCTTCACTCTGTGTTCTGAGACATGCCAAGGTAAAGAAATGTGTGAATTATCTTTCACTGGTGTGAAACTAGCAAGAAAGAAGAAGACAATATGTTCAAAAAAATCAGTTTAACAAGATTTGGAATCACAAGCTCTGAAAATCTTAACAGAAACCAAATGGTTTCTTTGTGGTGTTACTACAGTACAAGAATTTAGATTGCATGGGGATTATGCTGTGTGTTTCTCTCTTAACATACTTGAATTTCTTTTCAGTTTAACCTTCACATTGACTTTTGGGGATATTGAAACAATTGTAGTTTTTCTGTCATGTGCTTTATCCTAAGTTTCTGATACGTGCTCTCAGCTGTAACTGACTTTTTTTTTTCTTTTTTTTTTCTGAGGGAAGGATAACAAAGGTTATAGCAGAATTGAAAAATGAATAGTTTTCATGAAGGATATATATTAGTGTGGACTAAGGGCATAATTGAAGTTGGTTTTGATGCAGTTGGAAACAGCAGAGTCTGAGCATGCTGTATGCACATGAAAGCTCTGTTTCTTACAGTTGTGCTTACTGCAGCACTATTCATTGCAGCACTGAAGTACTGGCATGTCTGAAGTACTGAGATGTCTGAATTTTACAGCAGAGAGAGAAACCAGAACAGAGATTCAGTGGGCATGGGAGCCTGAGGTCATAGATCTTGCTATACAACAAATACGATTATAAGGGGAAAGTGAGTGTGTTTCTCTAAAGCTTGCCTTTGCTTCAGTATTGGGAATTGAGAGCTTAAAGTACTTGTACAGATCCTTAAAAGAATTCAATGCAAGTACGAAGGAATAGAACTTCTGTACATTGTGAATAGTTCTTGTCACATAATGTGGGCATTTTAAGGAAACTCGTGTAGGAGACACCATTCAAAAGACCATCTGGTCTGAAAAAGGAATCTAATCTTACATCAGTTTTAACATACAAATATATAGAAAGGGAAGAATGAAAATCCTGGAAAGATAAGTAACCAGGACAAGTCAGGTGTTAGCTACACCCCCCCCCCCCAAAAATATACAAATTCCAGTCAGGATTCCATGCTTGTAGGAGTTACGTTTACTGAGACAGAGGACATGAAGGCATGGAAGTGCCTTGTTGCAGTGAGAACTACAGCAGCCTCAGATGCAATAGAGACGAGCCAGGGAAGGATTTCACCAAGATTTTATGTGTAAAGGGTGAGGTATCAGAGAATGGCCTCAGGTTGTAAAGAGGTGGGGGTCGATCTCTTCTCCCAAGTAACAAGCGATAGGACAAGAGGAAATGGCCTCCAGTTGCACCAAGGGAGGCTTAGACTGGATATTAGGAAAAATTTCTTCACAAAAAGGGTTATCAAACATTGGAACAGGCTGCCCAGGGAAGTGACGGAATCACCATCCCTCGAAGTATTTAAAAGATGGGTAGACATGGTGCTTAGGGACATGGTTTAGTGGTGGTTTTGGCAGTGTTAGGTTAATGGTTGGACTTGATGATCTTAAAGGTCCCTTCCAGCCTAGACTATTTTATGATTCTACATAAAGACTAAATAGTCTGAACAGGAAAACTTCTGGATATGAGTCGAAATTAAACCAAGAGTAGTAGCAGTAAGACACCATCAAGTTGTGCTTCAGCTAAGCAATCCAGTGTGACTCCTCAAGGATGAATTAGAACCAGATACGATTATTTAAAAAATATCGTAAATCCAATCCAAAAAAGAAATAAAAAGGGCAAAAAAAGAAAGAAAAAAAAAGCTTTCTTACAGTGAGTAACAGCCCAGCAGTAATTAACAGCAAATTCTAGAGAACTCCAATGGGAAATGAAACCTGTAAACTAGAGATTGGAGACAACTCATGAACTTCATATGTAATGTACAAGAAATCAACTCTATACAGCCAGGAATAAGAAGCCATTTTCAAAGGAGATTGCTCTTTCATGGCAAAGCTGTGATTTGAAGTCTATGAAAGACCATTACTGTAGAATCAGAAGATAATGTTACTGCATATTGGCTAATCATTATGGCGGTTGTAAAACAACTGCACAGCAAATTATAGATCTACAAACAACTGAAGGTACTGAAATGGACACTGTTGTCACTGTCTGCTTCATATATTGATGATAATCTTGTGTGACCTTTCCAGAGAGGGAATATTTATATCCTGTGGAGTCGTAAATCTGGCACCTGACATTTGGCTTTTGCACATAGAGCTAGATGAAATGTTCAGTACACTGATGACTTTTGCAATGCTATTTTGTCACTACAGATGTCTCTGCACAAGCACAGAGGAAAAGAAAAATTCTGGTGTGTTTATGAGAGTACCCATATCCGTGCAGGAGAGGTTCAGTGGGATGAAAACTAACATCTTCCCTGGACATGGCATAAACCGTGACAGTGTGGCAGAAAACAGAAAAGGACAGCAGTGCTTACAAAGAGGGAAGGACAAAGAACTAAAATTAGAGAACCCTTCTTCCCAAGGTAATAGGATTTGGTAGCCTATTTATCAGAATGAAGAAAGCGAAGGCTGATTCTAGTGGGTTAGGGCAGATAAAAATAATGCCTGCCCCAGAAGTGGTAGTGGGGAACAACAGTGTAGCAATATTATGACACCTATCTAAATTTTGGCCTCATTTGCAGGCAGAAGAATGTAAACGAGTTTCTGGGCAGGAATAAGGAATAACAGACCCCACCAGTAGAGCATGGAGCATTTGAAACTGCAAGATACGTGACTGATCCCATGATATTCCTGCTCTGAACTCCTGGACAGGTTAAGACATGGAAAGAAGTAATATTGATGGCAGGATAGGTAAAGGAATAGTCAGACGTTTATGGAAGTGTACTGTTTAGCTGGATTCAATGCCCCTAAGGCTGTACCCAAATATAGAAAAGTCTTTTGGCATAATTATTTGGGTTGAAGTGGTACTGCCAGCTTAGCAGTGGTTATCCTGCTGTTAAAATGGAACCCTCAAATTACAAATGTTCATTAATGACAACTATCAGCAAGACTTCCAAAGGGATGACATAGTATGTTGTTATATGTCAGCGCTGGGAGATTTGGATGAGAAGATAGCCGGTGTCCTTATGGTAGTTGCTCCACAGCCTGAACATTTCTGGACAATGTTAAGTTGCTGAAAAGGTTACTGTGCATCATCCTGATTGAATCAATTTTTCAGTTTTAAAAAATAAGCAATAAGAACTCAAAATAGCTATTGAGTGACATGACTGATTAGCACAGCAGGCATAAGTCATGTAGAGCAGAATATGCAAAAAGAGTATTATATTTTCCGAACGCAGAGCTGTAACTCTGGGACATCTTAATCAGGAGGTACTGCAAAAGCATATGTGTCCCACTGGGATTTGCTATTGCTGGTAAGATTCAAGAGGGTTAGCATGAGTGCGTGCAACAGTTTTTGATATGTTGTTTAAAAAAAAAAAGAAAAAAGCAAGTTTTTTGGTAGTCAGGTTGGAGCAAGGAAAGCCAAAGAAGGGCAAATATATTAGAGGTTTGAAAGGGATCTGTTACAGCTAAATGCTTTAGGAAACTGCAAACCAGAGCTAGCCAATAATCAGTAGAAACACAGAAGTGATTGCAAGCAGTCTACCAACATTTAGTTGTGTTAGGGTCAGAGAAAGACACAAGTTTGAATAAAAGAGTTGGGAAATGTGTTGTGGTATCAGCATATTAGATGTGTACAAAATAATCTGTGTGAGACCATCTCCTCCTCAGATTGATGCAAAATCTGCAAGTTTGCAAGAGAATAAAATGTTACCAGACAGTGATGTTTGATGTGGTTAGAAAGAATGCAGCTGAAGTTCACTTTAAAGTAAACTGAAGTGAAAGAAAACTTTATTCTGACAAGAATTCTCTGGCCTGTAATCACTTTGTTGGGTTGAAAATAAAAAATGAGGAAAGGATGACAGTGATGAAGACAGAGGAAAAAAACCTCAGGTTTCAGAAAGAGAAGTATTTGGAGCAAGGTCAAAAGTCAAAATGTAAACTGGGTAGGAGAAAAATAATGTGATCATTTAATGGTAACCTCACCATATTTTGTAAAAAAAAAATATTTAAGCCATCTGCCTGTGACTGTTCCCTGATGCTCAGGGAACAAAGCACTTTTGCTGTAGTCCTGAGTCATCTCAAATTCTGTGTCAAATATGTGGAAAAAAAAAAGAAAAAAGAAAACTTTCAAAATTTAAAATGTTGTCAGTCTCTAATGGCCAAATAGAAATTGTCAACTTGAAAAATAACAAGTGTTTCAAGCTTTTACAGGCAGCAGATATGGCTTAGCAAATGGTACCAATCAGTTGCAATGTCTCAAAGTAATCCTTAGGGAAATAACTAGTGTGGGCTGAGGTGCTTATAATAGGTTACTTAATAATGACAAAATATTGTCAATGACATAAAAAAAAAATAATTACTTTCTTAGGGAACATCTTATCCTGGGTTATGGATATGAGTGTTTCAGGGCTGTAACATAGTTATGCAGGAACATCTTCATGAGCTTTGGGGGAATTTTAAATTGCAAATCAGAATAATAATCATTTATTTCAAAGTTTCCAGAGAACACTTTATAATTCAAAATCAATTATAAACCATTTAAAGAGTATTATTTTTTAAATAATATATGTTGAAGGCATATAATCCAATAGCTATTAGTTAGGAAATAAAATGTTAATGTTTGTACACAACATTATTGAAGGAATGGTTTTTGCCATCTAGATAAATTATAAATGGACCAGAATACTTTCATTAATGTGGAAGAGAACTGAAAGCTTGCTGTGACAGACTTTTCTTCTTTCTTTGTCTTCAAATTCAGTGAACATTTACATTTTAAATCATGGCCAGATACAGCTTAAATGGCCAAATGCAGCAGAAGAACTCTTAATTAATGCTTGCATTTATTACCAATTTTTAATTTAAAACCACTGCAATTTGTAAAAATTGTTATAAATCACTTGAGTGTATACTCTGCATTTGGCAGAATGAAAATGCATTTAACTTTCAGTGATGATAAATTTTTAAAATAGTTTGTTCTACTTTAAAGCCCAATGCTATGGACATTTTCAACCTATTGCCTCATTAACTGCATTCATATTAAAATGCCACTCCATTTAAATGAGAAGATAATTATAATACCTTGAAGCAAATGAGATGTTATTGCAATAATTAAATCTGAAATGAGATGCAGATAGTTTGGACCTGCTGTTTTCCTGGCTATTTGGTACTGAATGCCATTTCCATTGGTCACACTGAATTACAATATTGCATACCAATAACAGTGTAATACCTGTTAGATTAAAATTGTTCCCGCAGACTATAGGATGAGAATTTATTGACCTCTGGATATTTTGTTAACCGTTTACAATACATCACTTCTTTTCTTATGTAGATTTTGAGTTGTATGATCCCTTTCTGTGTAGAAGAGGGAAAAGAAGCAAGATGTTGAAAAGTTTATCTTCTTTCTTTCATTTTTGTAATCATGGTGATGCACCTCTGCCTTGAATGGCTAAGGGTGAGAGTGTAGGAAAAGTCAAGGAAAAACTCACTTTCTATAGGTTGTTCCCTCCACATTGTCTCAAAACAGAATATACAAATCATGTCTAGCTCAAGCGGCATTTTTTCCTGCATTTTTTTTCCCAGCTCTTAGACACACCAATGTGGGGTTCAGAGTCAGGGCCGTTTCTACGGAAGAGCAGTAATCCACACATTTTTACAAACAATTGCTCTTGTACACCATAAATTTGGCAGTTTCTTTTGTCTGTATTCTATCCGTAAATGGCTCCTGTCTTCAGGAGAGGAAGCAACAGAAGATGTTTTTGCAATTGGACATAGGGAAGGGAATTTATCATTAGCAAAACCTGCAGCCACCTTTTTTTATGCTCTTTCTTATAAAGCATACAGTTATACTAAAAAGTACAGGCAGATAGATTATATTCCATACATTAGTTGTTGATCGTAATTGTAGTGCAACTGATCAACATTGCATAAAGACACTATCAGAAAATTTTGCCATCTTATTGCACACATATCCTCATAAAAGTAGTTTGTAACTCAAAATCCTGTCAGATTATAATACCAAACATTACAATAGCTTGCAATAGATAATCATAACCTGATTTTTTATATGACTGGTTATCTAACTTCTACCACATATAGGGCAAACACATTAGATAGATAGAAAAAAAAAACCAAACGTAATCCATATTTCTTGTATTGTATATACCCTATTGCCGGATGTCTGCCAGCATTATCTTTTGATGCTCAGAGCATTATTGTTTAGCATGAAAGGTAAAAAAAAAAAAAAAACCCCACAAAAATTACAAGCAGAGATTAAATGGACAACGTAGACGGGGTTTTTCAGCGACGCAATTTCCATTTGGCAGAAGGCTACTGCCTTAACAAAAGATGTGATTTTCCCCAGAGGCAGTCTGCCATAAAATCAATGTTTGTAAAAGTTTTATCATTTCGCAGTTCATGGCAGAACTGTGAATATGCAGGTGGTATATAAACCACGTGTACTACATTTATACTGCTTTAACTAATAGGCAATCTGGTAAGTATCAAAGGAGAATTCATATCAGGTAGGCAAGTGCAGCACGTCTGAGTTCCCTGGTGGCACAGCATAAATGGCACATTGAGACATCATAGAGAATTAGCTTTCACGTTAGAAGCCAGTTACTCTCGGTTTAAGGCTGTATCTAGGCAATCCAAACGCCCCCTGCTCAGCAGCTGTCTAACCTGGGAAGTGCTTAAAACTCATTACGTGTCTTTCTGGTTGGCATTAAAATTCCCCAGCAGTCAGTCTGCAGCTGTGCTCTGCTGCCCGGCCGAATTTCATCGCCAGGCACAGCCAGGTATTCTCCTCCTGCCCAAGTTTCAGTAGGGTCCACGGGATGGGCAGAAGATGGCTGTTGCTCCTGGGCCTCCCAACAGGAGGATACCTCTCTTAAAATTCATCCACAGCTGGTTTCATATTGCAAGTAGATTCAGAGAGAAAGGAGAATTTGCTGTGCTCATGCTGGAACAAAAGGATAAAAATCACAGTGATTAAGGGGCCCCAAGGCCAAGGAGAGCTTCGAGTGAGGCTGAAGACGCATCCCAGAGGAATCTGGTCATAGCAGCGTGGAGCTTGGTGTGTCATGGGTTTCCCCCCACCCTGTGGAACAAGGCTGCTTTCCAGAGTGGCTGCAGCATTACTGGAAGGAGGAAGACAGGAGAAAGCACAGGACTTCATGCCTGGTGGTTCAGGACGTGTTTGAAAATATCCACAGACCATTTTGTCTTCTGCTGCTTTTGGTGACTGGAGAGTATTTGTTTAGGAAATCCCACTTTTTTTTCTGTTTACACACTGATAATTGAAATCGTTCTAATCAAAGCCAAGAGCATGCAGTGACATGTGCCAGTTACATGGGAATATGTGCTTAGATGTCATTCATTTTATTCATTGCAGTAATTTCATGGAGTCTCTTCTGCTTTCTTTCGGACCAATTGCACATATATGACAGATTTCATGATACTGAACAAGGCTACAGAATTTGTTTCCTTGTCTCACTTTTTACTTCTACAAATCTCATACTCCTTTCACCATGTTGCTACAGCTTTAACAGAAAAAGAAAACAAAAGCATGCTCTCCTGTGCCTAAAACCTTAGGATCACTTGGTGGAAAGTCAATGCACCCAAGCGAGGAGGAGCACAAGCAGGAGATCAGAAACACCTGCAGTTGCCATTTTTTACTGGCTGGTGGAGCAGAGTTCTCTCTGCAGTGTGCTGGGTATTTTTCCAGTAAACTCTTCTGAAGCTGTTAGGTCTCCCCTACCACTTGTGGAGACGCTCGGCAGGTAGCTTTTGGAAGCTCAAACCCACTTTACAGTTTCAGTGTCTGAGCGATTTTGCAGTTTCAGACATGCGAGAACCTTTCATTAGATCTACCTGTGTGTTTCAAAACACGGTCAACAAAGATTTCTTTCATGTACTGGAGAGCTTAATTGGATAATCCTTTAATGATGAAATACATAACAGACTGAGAGGGCTCTCTGAAGTCAACTGTCATTATTTTATCCTGTGCTATGGTGTGAGGATTAAAATTTCAGATTTTAGGGTGCAGTTAAAATTATAGGACTCTCCCAGAGAGCCTGTACTCCTTTATTTGCAGGATACGAGTAACTTGCATTGATTGGAAAGGGATGGTAGAAAACCTCTGCATGTTGTCTTTTGATTCAGATTTTTTTGAAACTGCTTCATCTTGGATCTTAAAAACCTCAAGATCTCAAACTTTGAGGCCTGTCACTTTTCATTTTTGATGTGAATAAAAACAATTTATTTTGAACACAGAGCTAAGTAAATGTGTTTGTAGTGAACAATTAAACTTTCAGTCGCTTTTAGTATTTTTCTCTCCAAATTATTTTTTAAAAGTTTAAAAATAATACAGTGTGAGTCCACTGTAAAACTCTAAAGATATTTACATTAGTTATAAGAAAAAAATTAAAATGGGAATGTTTTATCATTGTAACGGAGGCCCTGTGAGGTAATTCTGCCTAAAAGAGAACATTTGCAAAATTGCCTCATCTCAGGTTATTTCTTAGAGTTGTTTCTTTGGCCCAAAAATGCACAGCCAGGTAGACGGCATATAAAAGAAGGAAAGCATATTTTCAAAAACGAAAAAACTAATAATAAAATATTAGAAGCTCAAAGCACACAAAATATACATTTTACAATATACTTTTCATAATTTTATAGCATATAGTGGGAAGATGAAGATCAGAAGCGAGCTCTTAAAGGAGTTCTGGGCGTGATAATTGGTCTTTTAGTGAGAAATGGTTATGAGAATAAGGCATCTTGCATTTATTTTGATGTGTCACACATGATAATTCATGTATCTGTTTATGCTATTTCTTTAACTCACAGTTGGCTCATCTGTGTGTTTCTAGAATTTATGTCTTAAACAGCTCATGAAATTAGAATCTCTGAACATTCCCTCAGTGAAAAATCAAAAGTAAATGATTATTACTTTTTAAAGTAGGATTTACGTCTGTTATGATAAACCTGATACCCTCAGAAAGTAACCCCAAGAGGGGCCTATTAATTGTAAATCAGCCTTTCCTGTTCCCTTTTCCTCCTCCTCATCTTCATTCGAGCATCCTTATCTTACTCAGCTGGCAGAGAGATACTACAATAAAATGAGATTTCAAAGGTAGTTACGGTTGGACTGAAATGCATTAGTTATTGATGCCAGGAAAGGTGCTTGGACTGAATTATACTTCCTAGCTTGTACCTGTATTGTATGTCAATCAAGACTTTGGCAGGGACCATTGGCACCACAGCTCCCCCACAGAAGATATTTGCCCTGGGTCAGAATGGGCAAACAAACACGAATCTGTGTAGTATGAGTGACAGAAGCATGAAAACCCCACTGCAGCAGTGTAAAGCCCAACCTCACAGTGTGGAGGCACCTAACAAAGACTTACTGAGTCGTTTAATAGACCTTCAGAGGCTCAGTAAGTGTTTTCTTGTTGCTGTGTGTTCACAATGTCAATTTTCATTTTAATTATTTTTAAAACTTTTGGAAATCAATAATTAATCACAGTTAACCTCCTGCGATTGTTAAATGAACAGAATTCTTTTACTTTGGGCTCTGAATATCAGCTGTAGCTTCATGGCTGCAAAAATGTGGCAAAAATGTTACGCAGAGCTTCGTGTCTTGGGATACCACATGAAGCAAGAAATAACCTAATTTTTGCTTATAGGTTTGAAAGATAGCCTATTTCCTGTTGTGCATCTTTACCTTTTTGAAGACCATCCTGTACAAAGCAGCTGCCCTTTATGTGAAAAATAGATGTTTCATATTGGGTTTCTCATGGGACTTTTTTTCTTTTTTGTAATAGTTTTTTCCCCTTAAATTGAAATCAGTAATTCAGATGTGAAAGTATATACCTACCCTTNAAAAAAAAAAAAAGAAAAAGAAAGGAAAATCCCTCTTCTTTTCACATATCAAATGCCCCTTGGCCATTGATAATTGATTATTTTATTCCAGTCTCAGTCCTTTCTACTCAAGTCTGCTTTCACTAGCTATTTCATCAGCTGGTTTTTACTGTCACCTTTTGTTCTCGTTTCAGCGACTTCGTTTTTTGCAGCTGAACCTTTTACTGTTCAGGATATAGCTGCCTTTTTGTTTGTTTGTTTTTAATTCTGAGACTGATAAAAGCATATTAAGGTTAATGAATGCAAAAATTCTCCATCAGTTTTCAGAGATGAGAATGTCAGAGGTTCAAATTGGGTAAGCTCCCTAGTAACAGAGACATAATAAACAACATTCAGAATAATATAATCTGAGGTTGAAATCAGTAATGATAAATTCATTGCAGTGCTTTAAAGTGCAATCCTTGTCTTTCCACTAGCCTGGATTTCTTTCCTTTCTCCATCCTATTTCCAGTTATTTGTACTTCCCTATTCATTACTGAATTGTGACAGTACCAGTTATTATTGCTACCTTTGCATTGACGTGATCTGAAGCTTTTTTTTCCTGAGCCATTGTCGTCTCGGAACAGATTGTTCTGGAACATCATAATACCAAAAAAATGAAACCTTGACGGCCATAGCTGCTGCACATTTTGAATGTATCATATTAGACCTGCTCCCTGACTGGCTTATGGTTCTGTGGCCCCTATATACAAACATGCAGTAGCATGGGGTATTTTGAATAACATAAAGCCATAGGGGCTGGTTCTGGGAGGGTCACTGAAGCAATGTTGTAGCAGTCCGGTTTTGTGGAATACGTACTGATATGTTTAGACTTATTAGCCTCAGTTAAAAACTTCATTTAAAAGTAAAAGCTTTCTTAATTGTCATAGTTGATATACTCCATCTCTGTCTATATATATGTCTGATGCCGTTATCCCTGCTTTTCCTGCCCTAGTATTTAATAATTAATATTGCTCAATTTTCAGAAATGTAGAGGTCTAATTAAAATTAGAAACTCATAAAATAACAGTTCAGGAAGGCAGGAATCAGAGAGGATGAGCTAGATGCCTTAGTGCACTTCTGTGTCCTGCTAGTGGTGAGCTACTGGTAAAACTGTAGTGATGTAAAACTAATTTAGCGAACTCAGAAGGGTTTACACCATAAAACCACTGAAGGCTCCCTACCTCCCAGATTACCTTTAGCACCACAAGTCTACAGCTTTACCACTGGGGTGCTTTTTCTTTCATTGTGTTATGACCCTCGAGTCTGTTCCTCACAGTTTGCGCTGTGGGATTCGGAGGTTAGCGTTCGGAGGAAAGACCCCCGAGTTGCCTGTTGGCCAAAGTCCTGAAATTTAGGAAGCCTTTTTACATCGGTGTAAGCCTTTTAACTAATATACGGCTGCTGGAAGAGGAGTGAAAATGTTAATTCTTGTGTCAATATAACCCATGAAAACAGCCTTTTCCTAAATGCATGGTACATTACACTTCTGGCCAAGCTGGAAGTAGTGAGAATTAAGGCTCACTTCTCATCCTGGGACATACCGGAAGATCTCTTTGAAGACAAAGATGAAATTAAGACTTAAAATGTACAGCTGTGCACAGTGAAATAGTCATAGGTCTCCACTTAAAAAAGAGAAAATTATTGGCTTTACTTTAAGCAAAGATTTTAGCACGGAAAAATAAAGGCTTACTTTTACTGATTTTATTTGTCTCTTACATTACGATTAACAGCTGCACTGTACCTTCTTTGTTTGTTTGTTTTAGTACACATACACTATGAAGACATATGTCTCACAGCAAAGATCTGTCATTAATTGTCTAATTTCACTCATGTTTACATAGTAATCCCAGTTAAACAAATGATGCATGGAAAGATTTTCCTTTCACTTTACTTTTAGGCTGCTCCTGTTATGGATGATAGGAGACACATCCCATTTGGTCTTCTTGTTGTCCAGGCTGACAGCTTTATCTATCTAACTTCCTAACAAACCTCTTTGTCTAGATACCCAATAATTCTTTTCAGTACATACAGGTTTCATTTATTAGAGATGTAATGCACAGTCATAAAAATATTTTTGAAGAAGGCATCAGAGGCCTAGTAGTTTAAACCAGGAAAGAAAAAATTAGTTCTTAATGTTTTTATTTTATTTAAAATTAAGATAAGCAAAGTCACCTTGTTATGACAAAGTCTGTTCTTCATCATTTAAGGCATTTTCAAGATAGGCCAATTCAGGTATCCCTCATCCATTGTGACTCAAGTATGACACCCTAACCTTAAACCAGAAGAAATTTTAAGCCTGAAAAAAATGTTGTACCACATCAGAATAGGCTAAAGAAATTAAATTGAATTCTGTAGCAAAGCCTGTGCATTGGTCCAGAAGCAGGTCAAGGCCAGATCAGCTCTCCACCTCTTTGTGACCTGTGGCCACAGAAAAGGCATGCCCGATTTTGAAAGGTTGTTGAATCCACTGGCCATGTACACGCCAGTCTTTGGGTCTTTTACTGCAGTGCCAGTAATTGTCAAATACAGTCGTTTGAAGTAAGAAGAAAACCCAAAATGTCTTACTGTGTTTTATCAATAAAATTTAATGGATAAGATTGCTTTTGTCTGGTTGAGAGGCACACCTGAATAGCCAGAGTTAGGTTTATTTGATTTAGCTTTTTTGTGTTATTGTGTGACAGTGTGACAGCAGTGTCAGTGCACCCTGACAAGCAGATGGGGCTTCAAGAATTCGAGAGATGCAATAAACGTGTCAGTGGTGCCTCAAAAATAAGTGTCACATGGCTAGTTGTGGCTGTCAAACAAAAAATCTAACTTGATAGTGTTTAGAAGCGATGATGTTTGGTTTGAATTCTCAAGAGTTTGGATGGCAAGAATAAACAATAATAAGAGAACAAATATATAGTACATAATATTTAACTATGATGTATCTATATTTGTAACTGCATTATTCACATTTTAACCCAGCATGTTCACTGAAAACATTCAAGGTCAGGTTGGATGGGGCTCTGAGCAACCTGATCTAGTTGAAGATGCCCCTGCTCATTGCAGTAGGGTTGGACTAGCTGACCTTTAAAGGTCCCTTCCAACCCAAAATATTCTATGATTCTGTTATCTTTGTTAAGAATTTTTTCAGTAGAAATATAACAACTTAGAGAACTCCAATGGGAAGAAGTTATATCATACTGATGCAATTTTGTTGCTGTTGGATGGTCATGTTATGTGGCAGGCAGTTGGACTCCTTCCAAAGAAAAACATTAAGATGTAAGAGACCACCAAAAGCCCTGAGTACTTACATAGCATCATTTTTTTTTTCTGTATAACACTTCAGGCAAAGGTCAAGCTAGGTATGAACTGTAAAATATTTAAGCTGTCCCATTCATTGAAACATTACTTCATTTCTTTCTCCACACACACAAAGAAGAGAAATACTTCCTAAAAGTGTTACTCAATATTCATGATAGTAATATCCACAGTATTCCTTGGCACCTTTCAAACTAATGAAAGACTTTTCCTTTCAATAATATAAGGAGGATTATGAAAAGCAAAATGATTTAAAAAAAAAACACCATGCATTTTAATTCTCTCAGATACTGTCTTATAGTTCCTGCATAGTGCTATGACTTAGGATTAAAACCATTTCTATCTTTCATATGCATTTCTGTGTCTTGATGTGTTTAGATTTCTGTAAGTGTAATTATTATTCTGCTTTGTAATGGTGGGTATTTGAATAATTACAACACAATATTTTTTTTTCCCTCTAAATTACTGATACTCTTAAACTTAATTTCATGCAAATACATGTTTTTCCTGGGAATATATTACAAGCATGAGTAGGTAGATCAGTAATCATCTCATTGCTAATGATTATAGCTTTGTATATTGTATTGGGTCTGGCTGTGATGGAGTTAATTTTCCTCACAGCAGCCCGTATGTTGCTGTACTTTGGATTTGTGACTAAAACAGTATTGGTAACACACCAGTGTTTTGGCTGTTGCTGAGAAGCGCTTGCACAGTGTGAAGGCTTTCTACAGCGAGTAGGCTGGGTGTGCGCAAGAAGGTGGGAGGGGACACATCCAGGACAGTGACCCGAACTGACCAGTGGGATATTCCATCTCTCGCTCAGCAATGAAAACTGAAGGGAGAGGGTTTTGGGGAGGTAGCCGTTGCTCAGAGGCTAGCTGGGTATCAGTCTACTTGTGAGAGGTGGGGAGCGATTGCCTTTGCATTGCTTGCTTTACTTTTGGGTTTTCTTCCTTTTTTACTTCACCTATTATACTGTTTATCCTGACCAATGAGTCTTCTCGCTTTTGCTCATCTGATTCTCTCCTCTGTCCTGCTGCGGCCGGGGGAAATGAGCAAGCAGCTGTGTCATTGTATTTCAGGTTGTATGTTACATCCGTCTTTACGCAAGCATAGAAAACACAGAAATCTACCAAAAATATAAATAGATTTCTAAGGTTAAAAAAAAGAAAACAAAAAAAAAACCCAAAAAACCCCCACCAAACAAAAACCATCAACCCTCCTCCTCAGAAAGCACTGGAAACTCAAAGGACTAGGATGGTAGCAAACAATCATAGAAACATTTAGGTTGGAAGGGACCTTTAAGATCATTGAGTCCAACCACCAACCTAACACTGCCAAGTCCACCACTAAACCATATCCCTCAGCGCCACATCTACACATCTTTAAATACCTCCAGGGATGGCGACTCAACCACTTCCCTGGGCAGCCTGTTCCAGTGCTTGATAACCCTTTCTGTGAAGAATTTTTTTCCTAATATCCAATCTAAACCTCCCCTGGCATAACTTGAGGCTGTTTCCTCTCATCCTATCACTTATTACCTGGCAAGAGAGACTGACACTCACCTTGCTAGAACCTCCTTTCAGGTAGTTGTAGAGAGTGATAAGGTCTCCCCTCAGCCTCCTTTTCTCCAGGCTAAACAACCCCAGTTCCCTCAGCCACTCCTCATAAGACTTGTGCTCAAGACCCATCACCAGCTTCGTTGCCCTTCTTTGGACATGCTCTAGCACCTCAATGTCTTTCTTGTAGTGAGGGGCCCAGAACTGAACACAGTATTTGAGTTGGGGCCTCACCAGTGCCGAGTGCAGGGAGAGGATCACTTCGCTAGTCCTGCTGGCCACACTATTCCTGATACAAGCCAGGACGCTGTTGGCCTTCTTGGCCACCTGGGCACATTGCTGGCTCATATTCAGAGAATAGCAACTGCTTATCATCAAAGTTTTCCCAAGATGATGATGGATGGTTTTGAACATATTTAAGTACGCTTTCTAGAGCAGAGCTACTTTTAGGTATTCAAAGGAATGTACAAAAGGAAGTGAGTGAAAGAGTTTGTCTGTTAGATGGCATTTAGATATGCAGAATGAGACTAATCTCTTGTTCGAATATGTGACTTGATCTTCTGCACCAATTTTATTGTCAATGTCTTACAGAAGAAGAATAAATTTACAGAATCATAGACCAGCCCAGGTTGGAAGGGACCTCAAAAAGATCATGTGGTCCAGCCTTTAATTCTAAAGTGAAGTTCTTCCAAAACAGGCATGTAAAGTAGTTAAGATTAGTTGCACTTTCCAACAGCCTCTTTCTCTTCCTTGATTGTAAAGGAAACCTAGATTGGGAAGTCAAGATGCAGCTATCTACAGCATAGCCATTTAAAGCTAGATTATATGAATCCTGTCCTTAGTGATACAGGGAAAGGACCAAGGGATGCTGAGCCTTACTCATGTGTCTTGATGGTGAGTGAAATATTTAGATTCTGAAACAGGTTGCCCAGAGAGGTTGTTGAGGCCCCATCCCTGGAGGTGTTCAAGGCCAGGCTGGACGTGGCCTTGAGCAGCCTGGTCTAGTGGGAGGTGTCCCTGCCTATGGCAGGTGGGTTGGAACTCGACGATCTTCAAGGTCCTTTCCAACCTAAACCATTCTATGATTCTATGATTTCTATAGAGCCTATGTGGACCCATTGTTTTTGAACATTCTTTTGATAGCTACAAAGAACAATTTCTTCTCCTACATTACATGTTCCCACTTTCTTGTTTTCTGAAATGTGTTTTCTTTTTTTTCTTCCTTTCTTCCTTTTAGACTCCTTTATTTTATTTCAACTAGTATCTACCATATTGTCTCAATGTATAATTCAGGCCACAGAAGAGGATAACTTTGGTTTTAGTCTTGTAAACTGCTCAGTACATTGTTAGTATTCAATAATACATAGTATTAATAAAAAAGACATCATTCTTCTCATTCAAGAATACCGAAATATAACAATTAAAGCGGAACTAACAAGCCAAGTGACATCATAATAAAAGAAACGCAGGTTGTTGTCTCAGAGTTCTTCAGGTGTGACTTAATTAATTTGATGTATCACAGCTACATTATTGATGGTTCCCATCAGTTGCACCAACAGATAGAGGTTTAAAGGATTCTGTTACAGATACTTTCCAGCAGGAAGTTTAAAGAAGAAAGCAAATTTAGGTGAAACAAAAGAAGTATCGTAAAATAAAGAACAGTCTACAGACATAGAATACAGAGAATATTTGAACCATCTCAAAAAACTTTTCTGTGAAAGCAATTAAATAGAAAAATAAATGTCCAATATGAAAGATATGGGAATAAGGAAAATTTTGCAAACTGCTGTCAGTCCAAAGCTAATCAAGATGCCATAAGAGAAGATACTTAACCTGAAGCATAAATTCAGATGTTTGCTACTGAAAATGCTTGAACAGTAGGGGAAGAAATCCATCTGAGCCTCTGATGTTAAAAGTCCATTGGCTCATTGGATTTTTCCTCAAATTAATTTATGAGATTGATTTACAGAAGCAGTTTTGAAGCAATAACTACTGAGGTTTTTTAGCTTAACTACAAATACGCAAAACTAAAGAATACATATTTTTATGTGATTGCATTAAAGTACTTATACCCTGATAAATCTACATAAATAATGATAATATTTCAATACATTCAATTGCTTATATAAGTATTTTTTAAAAATCCCCCTAAAATTTAGAAGTTGATATCTCAAGATAGAAGAGAAATATGGTATTGGCAGAGCACTGGAACAGGCTGCCCAGAGAGGTTGTAGAGTCTCCCACCCTGGAGACATTCAAAACCCGCCTGGACGCCATCCTGTGCAACTTGCTGTAGGTGACCCTGCTCTGGCGGGGTGGTTGGACTAGATGATCTCCAGAGGTCCCTTCCAACCCTGACCATTCTGTGATTCTGTGATTTAAATTAAAATGATTTCAAGAATTTTGATCTGTGACACTGTCTTGATTTTAAATAGAACAATTTATAGCTTTTTAAGAAAACTAAACAACTGATGGTATAAACAATGGGATGGTTGTTAAGAGTTCTTCATTGAAAGGTGATCTATTGTTTTTATTTTAATGTTATCTTTTTATTTTTAATTTCTGCTTGATACTATTTTCAACCTAAATGGATGCTAAGTGTTCAGCAGAAGAAAGAAAGCTGCCATTCTGCCACAGTGCTTTTCAACTCAACTGTGTGTGATCTCAGACACCAAACAGATCATGGCTCTGCAAAATTATCCTGAAACACAGTCTTGTTGAGTTATAATTTTTCATTAAACTTCTATTGCTATCTGAGGTTCTTTTGATATGTTTTATAGCATAATGGATGGAGGCTGATGCCTTTTCTTTTGTATTGCAAATATATGAATTCAGTGTTTTGTGCACTTTGTGCAACTTAAAGATAACTACTGAAGCATTAGACAGTTTAGCTGAACTTTTGCTGTATCTTAAGACCAAAGTTACCAAGGTCATGGTAATAGATGCAGGGGATACTATACTATGCATGTGTCATGCTTCCTACTTGTTCATCTATATAGCGCTTGTTGGAGCTCTTGTTTTATGAACTGTGAGGGAAAGTTCCTTTATAGGGCTGTATCTATACTACCATGTGGGGCAGGAGGCGTTCTCCTCATGTTCATATAGGTAAGTCTCTTCAACTGCAAAATGTGGTGGATGTATCAACACTAGACAATGAGAATGTCTCCTGATCCAAGATGGGCCATTCTGTGGGTTGAACCAAAACAGTACCAGGGTTGGAGCTGTCAGTATAGTTAATCATGGGAATGTGCTTTTTTAGTTGGTGAAGTTTCTGTTTAGTTTATTTCTGTAGATGCTTTCTAGAAGTCCTAAGTAGCCTCAGTGGTTTACATAGCAGTGGCCACTCCTCTGTTGTCTCGTGGCACCTTTCTTTATTATGATTAGCCTCTTCCCAGTCAAAGTAAAGAGCAGTCTTTGCTACTGACAGCATTAAACCCAAGAAGTATCAAGCTTAAAGCACAGATTTTCTTTCTCCTACTGAATTAGACAGTCGGTCTCAAGACTTACTTTTGTTGCCATGGTCTCAGACTGAATAAAGGAAGTAATGAATATGGATTCATGTCAACATAAGCTAGATCATGTCAGCTAGATAAGCTCCTTCTTTAAATCACATGGAAAAAACCAGCTCTTAACATGCATCATTAACCAGATTCCTAATTGAGGGTTGGCTGTATATTATGGTTTTAATTGGTTCAAATACAAAATGACTTGTTTACATAGTTGCCTTTAGGATTATTATTTTCTTACACCATTAGATTTAGATTTTTTTTCTTACACATTAGATTTAGATTTTTCTCTAAAAAGAATAATTGATTAGATTTTACCTGTTATACATAATGAAAATTAAGCCTTCTTGCAATGATAGGCTAAATTCTGTTTCTGTTACACTTACCAAAATTCTTTTTCTAAATTTTATCCCACTTGTGAGACTGACCATGAACTCAGCTATTCACTGCCATATCAGTATTAAATTAGATCCTCAATAAATAGTCTTACTCCATCTTTCATGTTTTATTGGTGCACACTGACCATCAGGTACAGAAAATAACGGCACTAATATCCTTTTTTATGATTACAAGTACTGAGGCGTGTATGGACTTTTCTCCCTCGAAAAAGAGGCATTACTTATGAATGAAGGTCAACAATTACTTGCCTTACTAATCTCCTTCTCTGTGACCTGAAATCTAAACCCATTCCCCTCTTCTCTTGACTTTCTAATCAACTAATGATATGGTATTACTCTCTAATCCTTTCTATTATCCTTATCTCCATTCTTCCATCAGGTTCCCTTTGGGCTGCATGTAAAGCTTTTTTTCGTTGCCTGTAACGCAGAAGATAGAACCTTTGTTTTGGTATTTTTTAACAACTAATCTGTGATATTAATATGAATATATGATCTTGAATTACAGTCCTGCCCTTCAGCGTGTATTGACATTAGCTGGCATGCAATCTACCTAAATCCAGCTGACAACTTCAAAATCCAAGATACCAGCCTATCTGCCCAGTTTTCAGGGCTGTGAATTGCATGTATACATAGAATCGATTGATACATCTCCACTCTGAGAAAATGCTTCTCCCAGGTCTGTTTTTTGTTTTGTACTTAATATTGTGCAATATATAGACTTTTGGAGAACAGAGGATCTGAATTTATGTGTTCCCTTGATGATTACTCTTACCACTAGATTAAGATGCAGGTCAGCTTGTGGCATACTGTGTCTGGACCTATGATTCCTGTATTCTCGGTTGCACATTGCTTTAGTGTCAACAAGAATGAAGGAGAGAGTGAGGTCTAATGAAGGATTCCCATGGGCTTGTGTTTAGGTACAAGAAAAAAAAAAAAGGAATATAACTGTTTAATCTACAATTATAGACAGACCTCTGGGCATCCAGCGCCATAGGTCAGGCTAGGATCAGACAGACTGGATTTCAAGAGGCTGGAAAACCTCCTGTTGACTATTTGTACTCATGCCTGAGTAAACTGGCCCCTCACTTCAGTGGGCTGGGCTTATCTCTGGAGATACCTGAATAGTACTTGAATCTTAAATCTACAATTATAAATTTTCTGGGCTTCTCTGACTGCCTAAGGAAATTAGACCATTGGGTTAGGCAAACAGAACACCCCCTTTTATAACCCTTAAGTCAAATAATTTAAGGTATAGCTGAAGTGCCAGCTAAATTAGATACCACCTAGTTTCTTCAGGGAAAGATTTGAAAGAAGAATGCAGGATTTGATCCATAAGGTCACCATTGCTATTCTAAAATACACAAATTTTTGGATTCCAAAAATAATAAAATGAATACTGTTTGGTGTGAAAGTAATAAATAATTCAGTTTCTTCTAAATTAAAAATGCTGACAAAGACAGTTCTTGCCTGACTGAGCATTACTTCACAAATTAATTTTAAAGGAACTGCCTAGGTGACAATTCCATTCAGTCCATACTGCTTTACCTTTAAATTACCCTGAAATTCAGCAATTAAGGAAAGTTTTAATAGCTACAGCGGTCTACACTACAGTACTGTCTGGTACGTTTCATAGAAAAAGCTGAGTTAATGAGAGCTCATGACATAGAAATCACTTGCTTTGAGCTACTCTTTCTTTTCCCTTCCTTTGAAGAATCATACTGACAGTTTGACTCAATAGGTCAACTTGATGTGGAACTAGCTTTTCACTAAAGATCTGAAAATCCCATAAATATGGGGATGGATTTGACCTCGAACTATGATTGCCTGTAATTCTTAAAATATACTTGGTCATACAGCTGAACAGGAGGAAAATCAGTACAAGTTATGGTGTAATGGCAATGGTTTCTAAATAATTTATACAAACATATTTTTTAAAAGGGAAGAAAGCTTTTTAGGCTGATATGAATGTATGTCAGTAAGTGGAGCCCACTGGCTAAAAAAAAAAAAAAAAAAAAGTGAATCAAAGCAGTGAATCATGTAGACCATTCCTTTTCTCTGACTCAGGCTCTTGGTCTTTCTGAGAATACTACAGGTAATAACTTTAAACTAGACAAGAGATACATATTCAAGAGATCATCTGAGAATTAGTTGAAATATATATACAGCAACTCAAGCTTGAACGTGAAGTTCATATGCCATGCTTTTCCTTATTACAGGGTAAAACAAAAATGTTTGCATTTTAGAGATCCATTTCCATTCTTGTTTGCAGAATAAAAGCTGTATGCAACATGCAGACTTGTCCTGTGATTTACTACATATGAATCAGATTCCAGTGGCCATTAGTTACTGGGACCAGTAATTTATTCCAGTGGCCATTAATTACTTTGTTCCACAAACACTCAGAGCCTTTTTCTCAGATGACAAGATTTCAAGTAAATCAGAATGTTAAATATCTAGGTAACCAAATAACTATTTGTAAGCTTCACCAGCAATGATATATTGTCTAGTAGTTTTCCAGTATAAAGAAGTTTCTATGGGTAATGAGTACTCAAACTATAATTTGTTTATTTGGTGGGGTTGGAGAGGAGGAAAACTGCCTCTCTCTATAGGAAATCTTTATAGTAATCTAGGAAAGTTCTTCACAGTTGTCTGTATTAAAAATGCAGATTATTTTGTAAATCTTTTGCCAAGAAGATGAATTTGCTAAATAATAAGAAGGCAAGGCCCTTCCTTTCTCTGATTCGGACTACTTATTTTTGGGGTTGGGTGAGGGGGCTGTCTTGTTTTGGTTTTTTTTTAATTTCACTTCTGTTGATGCATTTTCAGTGGTTTCTATATCTCTTCCTCTCTTTCTCGTTTTTAATAACGTTGATGGCATACATTTTTATTTCAAAATGAGCTGAAAGTATTTTATTTTAAGGACATTTTCAAGAGCAAAGTGTCTTTATAAGCTTTCAATCCCTGAACTATTCAGCTTTGGTAACACATATGCATGCTATTTTCTTCAAGGCACGTATTTTACTTTTGCACTTACACTGTTTGTTTAGTTTTTATCTATCTGAAATAAATAAAACCAAAACCAACACCAAACAAACACCAGAAAACACCACCCTATAGTTCTAAACGTCTGCATCCATATTTGTTTTGAATCTATGATTTCAGTCCATGTTATCCAAAACCTTTTGAAAATGAAATGTGAATAAACATGAATTATGATTTTCCTTAAACATTTCAGACATGTAAGTTTAGAAGCCTACTGGCAAAATTGGCAAAAGACTGAGCAGTGTACACAGTAGGATTGTGCACAGAAGCCTTTCCAACCATCCTATTCCGTTCAGCACTTTTGGAAACAGATCACTGGAATATTCAGCAGTGTAAAATCTGTCTCCAATCTGTTAAATATTAGTGTTATGATGGTACTGTCAAGACTGACTAGCTGCAAACAGGGAAGTAGATTAACCATAATTTCTTGAATGGGAGTATTCACCTAGCTATACCTCAGCTGGGATCAACAGTAGTATTTATGGATCTTGGGTATGCCATGACCCTTCTTAGAAATCAGCAGCCTTTTTTATCTGTTGTTCAAGCAATGTGTATGTGATTGTGACAAAGCAAAGCAAAGAAGGGCATGCCACCTTTGAGTAATTCAGCGTCACCAAAGGAAGCAAATCTGGCCATATCACAAATATGCAGCTTTACTCAGCACAGGATTGCATGGATCAAGATGAGAAAAATACCAACTGGGGAAAGTCCAGATACAATATACTAAAAGGAAAAAAAAAAAAGATCACAGAATCACAGGGGTTGGAAGGGACCTCTGGAGATCATCTAGTCCAACCCCCCTGCCAGAGCAGGATCACCTACAGCAGGTTGCACAGGACAGCGTCCAGGTGGGTTTTGAATGTCTCCAGAGCCGGAGACTCTACGACCTCTCTGGGCAGCCTGTTCCAGTGCTCTGCAACCCTCAAAGTAGAGAAGTTCTGCCTCATGTTTAGATGGAACTTCCTATGTTCAAGTTTGTGCCCGTTCCCTCTTGTCCTATCCCCAGGCACCACTGAAAAAAGACTGTTCCCATCCCCCTGGCACCCTCCCTTGCAGTATTTATAAGCATTCATAAGATCCTCCCTCAGTCTTCTCTTCTCCAGGCTAAAAAGACCCAAGTCCCTCAGACTTTTCTCATAAGAGACATGTTCCAGTCCCCTAATCATCTTTGTAGCCCTTTGCTGTACCCTCTCCAGCAGTTCCCCATCCTTCTTGAACTGGGGAGCCCCAAACTGGACACACTACTCCAGATGTGGCCTCACCAAGACAGAGTAGAGGGGGAGGATAACCTCCCTCCACCTGCTGGCCACACTCTTCTTGATGCACCCCAGGATGCCATTGGCCTTCTTGGCCACAAGGCCACATTGCTGCCTCATGGTCATCCTGTTGTCCACCAGGACTCCCAGGTCCCTTTCCACAGAGCTGCTCTCCAGCAGGTCAGCCCCTAACCTCTATTGAGGCATGCATTTTCCTCCAGATGTTTTGAGATGATGCCCAGAATAAGCTTTTCCATCATCTTTCCAGGGATGGAGGTGAGGCTGAATGGCCTGTAGTTTTCTAGGTCTTCCTTCTTGCCTTTTTTAAAGACTGGAGTGATACTGGCTTTCCTCCAGTCCTCAGGCACCTCACCTGTTCTCCAGGACCTTTCACAGATGATGGAGAGTGGCCCAGCAATGACTTCCTCCAGCTCCCTCAGCACTCCAGGGTGCATCCCATCAGGACCCATGGACTTGTGGGTATCCAGTTTACTTAACTGATCTCTAACTTGATCCTCTTCAACCAAGGGAAAGTCTTCCTTCCTCCAGACTTTCTCTCTTACCTGCAAAGTCTGGGACTCCCAAGGGCTGGTCTGAGCAGTAAATACTGAAGCAAAGGCGGCATTCAGTAACTCCACCTTCTTTGCATCATCTGTCTCCATGGTACCTGTCTCATTCAACAGCAGGCCCACATTTTCCCTAGTTTTCCTTTTACCTCCGATGTGCTTGAAGAAACCCTTCCTATTGACCTTGACATCCCTTGCCAGATTTAATTCCAAGGAGACCTTGGCTTTCCTCGTTTCATCCCTGCATGCTCTGATGCTGCTCTTGTAATATTCCCAAGTGGTCAGTCCCTTCTTCCACATACTGTAAACTTCCTTCTTCCACTTAAGCTTTTTCAGAATATCCTGGTCAACCATACAGGTCTCCTGCTTCCCTTGCCTGATTTCTTGCTCTTAGGGATGCACCGATCCTGAGCTTGGAGGAAATGATACTTGAATATCAACCAGCTCTCCTGAGCCCCCTTACCCTCTAGAGCCCTAACCCATGGGATTTCTCCAAGCAGTTTCTTGAAGAGATCAAAGTTAGCCCTCCTGAAGTCCAAGGTTTCAATCCTACTTATTGTTTTACGCATACTATAGTTAATCCTGAACTCTATCTTCTCATGATCACTGCAGCCAAGGCTGCCCCCAACCTTAATGTCCTCCACCACTCCCTCTTTGTTTGCCAGTACTAGGTCCAGTAGTACACCTCTCCTTGTGCGCTCCTCCACCACCTGAGTTAAAAAGTTATCATGAATGAACTGGAGGAACCTTCTGGACTGTACATGCCCAGCTGTGTGACCTTCCCAGCAGATATCAGGATGGGTGAAGTCCCCCATGAGAACCAAGGCCTGCGATTGTGAGGCGATTCTCACCTGTCTGTAGAAGGCCTCATCAACTTCCCCATCCTGATCAGGTAGCCTGTAATAAACACCTGCAACAGTGTCTCTCATATTATCCTGCCCCTTGATCCTTACCCACAAGCTTTCAACTTGCTCTTCATCCCGCCCCCAGGGAGAGCTCGATACATTCCAGTTGCTCTCTCACATAAAGAGCGACTCCACCACCTCGCCTCATTGGCCTATCTTTCCTAAAAAGAACGTAGCCCTCCATGACAGCGTTCCAGTCGTGTGAGCTATCCCACCATGTCTCAGTAACTGCAATGAGATCATGGCCCTGTGACTGCACACAGATCTCTAATTCTTCTTGTTTGTTCCCCATGCTGCGTGCATTTCATGGAATCACGGAATTTCAGAGCTGGAAGGGACCTCTAGAGATCATCTAGTCCAACTCCTCTGCCAAAGCAGGACTGCCTAAAGCACATTACTCAGGACTGCATCCAGGCGGGTCTTGAAAATATCCAGAGAAGGGGACTCCACAACCTCCCTGGGCAGCCTGTTCCAGTGCTCTGTCACCCGAACCATAAAGAAGTTTTTCCGTGTATTTGAACGGAACCTCCTGTGTTCCAACTTGCACCCATTGCCCCTCGTCCAGTCACTGGGAACCACCGAGAAGAGTCTGGCTCCACCCTCCTTCAACCCACCCTTTAGATAGGCAGTTGAGCATGTAGGTTTTGCCCTTGGTGAGTGGTGGGCCTTCTGATTCTCAAAAATACTAGCATGCTGCCCCACAAGTGCTGGGCTACTACAGCCAGGCGCCTCTCTAGCGAGCCCAGTTACACCCCCGTCCCCCTTTGAATCTAGTTTAAAGCTCTCTCAATGAGCCCTGCTAACTCTTGTCCTAGAACCCTTTTCTCCCTGTGAGATAGGCTTTTCCCTATACTTAGCAAAAGGTAAAAATCCCATCCCCAGTCTGAAGAATAGAATCTGTGTTTCCAATTTTAGCATTGAGTCACTAACCTTACCCTAAATAATCTCATGGGGACTCGAGTGTCATGTCAAGAACTCATTTGAATTACATTCAAGCCATTAAATAGTTCATGTCATCCTGAAACTGTTGAGAGAAGAATCTGCAAACAACAGTAATCACCTCATTGAAAGAAGAATTCCCTGAAGACACTGAGAACTCAAGAGACAAAGAAATTTAGGGTGGAGAGCAAGGTTGAAGCTGAGACTCCAGAAGCAGATACTGAAGGAACGGCTATACACATCTTGGAGATCACTGATGTCATCAAGCTATTATCTTTTTATTTTTTCCCCTTGAACATGCTTGTTACCTGCCAACTAGCTATTCATTCTGATTGAAAAGCCCGTTACCCCAAACCGACTCCTCCTTTCATAGTTTACTTTTCCTTCTTTCCTTCCTCATTCCTTTTATCTATGTCTTTGCAGTCTTTCAGAAACTCATAGAATTATTTAGGTTAAAAGGCAGCTGTGAAGGTCACCCATTACACACACCCCCCACGCTCAAAGCAAGGCTAAGATCAAAGTTAGATCAATAAGCTCCAACACAACTTTTAATTTATTCTGTCCTTGAAAATAAGCTTTGATGGACAGTCCACACCTACTGACTGTAGCAATACCCTCAGCCTTCCTGTCATGTAGGAAATTGTCTTATTATATTCAAAATGAATGACTACTTACATGGCAATGTCCTACTTTTGTTTCTTTTGCTTCTTATCTTTTCATATAACCTTTATTAGACAATTTTGTCAAATCTGTCAGTGATAAATGTATTCAATAGAAGAAAGTTTGAATGGTCTAAATAAATGTATTCAATAGAAGACAGTTTAAATGGTCTAAATGCTAAAGATTTTGTCATATTTTTGAAAGCCTGTAAAATCTAAAAAGATCAATATTTGCTGAAAGACTTGCCAAAAGCTGCAATGACAATTTGAGCACTTGAGGCTTTTGCTGCCATTTTGTAAAATTTGCATTTTTTAGTTTTACGTTTTTAGTGGTGCTCTTGTACCCACATTTGTGAATAATTGTAATGCTGAATTAGTCTTTTAAAATGAAAACATTATATACTTTGGAAGAATGTCTATTTGGCCAATTCAGCTGTGGTAGTCAAGGAAAAAAGTCATACCACAGAAGTATCAGAATTCATTGTAACGTAATCATTGCAAGAAGATAACATAGTCCTTTGTAGAAGCTTCTGTGTGCTTTACAGAGATGGAAAGTTTTGCTCAGTCTCAAACATGCTGTTAAGACTTATTTGAAATGTAATAAAGCATCTAAGGATCATGAGTAAACATAATGGTACAACATTGAACTGAATAGTGTATCAACTTGGTTTGTCTCAATAGAATGATGCAAAGTTAGTATGTGTATACACCATTTATAATAACCAAAACCCAAGATATACATCCACTGATCAAGCTAACAGTCAGTTCCAGGAGGAATTCCCTGAAAGTATTCAGCAACCAGAAGAAGGCATAGCCATCTACCTGCATAGTTGCAGAAAAGCATTTTTCCAATTCCCATTCTGCCTGCCAAAAAAAATCTTTATGCTGTTCAGTCAGAATTGTCCCTGGTGTTCCTGTTACAGAACATAAATAGGGTCTTTGGGGAGGTTCATATTTTGCCTGAGATATTGCTCCTGTGATTGGCCATATTGTCTGTCCCTACCAGCACAGAAGGTGCTGAGATGGGAGGAAAGACTTCATAATAGCAAGTTTGAAAAAGTTCATTGGCTTCCACCTTTATCCTAGGCTAGTCTGTCTCTTCTGTTGTTAACAGAAGACATGGGTATTCTAAGGCAGAAAATTGAGTATTTTAAGAAAATACAGGAAGAAGCATTAATGACTGGAGTTAAAATATTTTTCATGTCAGCAGCAGTTTCTTCACCCCTGTCAGTGGGAGACCAGAGGCAGGGGAGAGAAAGCAGTAATGATCTTCTGCATAACAGAAGGAAGAGCCCGTAAGCCCTTCTGACAGTCCAGGTGCTACATTCATCTTCAGAACCATATGAGGAAAAAGTGGTATTTCTCTCAGACTGGGAAGTAGATATGGCTGGTTTAACTGTCCGGAAAACTGAGAGGTTGATGAAGGCAGCTAAGTGAATGGAGAATTCTACCCAATAACAGCTGTCTAGTGTATTGGCTTGCTTATTACACCCTGATCACCTGATGCTGGAGTTAGGGAAAAGGATGACTTCCCAACAGCTGCTGCTTTTCCATGTAATGAAGAAGGTACTTCTTTCCCCCTGAACCATCACACAAAGTGAGAGCAGGAGAGCCTCGCGCTGGCTGAGGCCAGTTGTGGCTGATGACAGCTTGTAATGGAGAGGATTGATGATTTGCACAGTACAAGTTATTGCTTGCTAACCCCTAGATGAATTAAGTTAATAAGGTTGTGAACCCAGCTAAACCACATCTGTATACGGTGTCTGTACTTTGTGTGTCAGGCTCAGTGATTAAGCTGCCTCTAGCATTTCATGGATTGGGATAGCCTTTCATTTTCAGCTGCTCTGTTTCCCATCAGCTGCTACACAGTGATAGGTCTCAACATGCAACATGCAATGTGCAGGGTAATGAATGAATGCATGATAACCCTGTATTTATTACTGTGGTTTGTAAGTAAAAGATTAATGAGTGAAATTCACTGGTGATGCAGAGACTACTGTGCCAGGCCTTTGTTCCACTCAGATCTACAGCATATGCAGAGCTTCACGTTGGTCTTGATCTGCTGAGAAGTATCTATGCTTTTGGTCTGGAAATTCAGCTGTTAAAATGCTCAGCTATCTGTTTTTGCCTAGCGTAGTGACTACTCCCCATCATGAATAATGAGCCTTACATATTTATAATCTTCCTCTGTTTGAAAATATGTAAAGACACTATGGAAAGGATTTCAGAATTCAAAACAATATTGTTTAAATGAATTTGAGTTGTATTTCGCACTGGATTTCTGCATTTAAAATGTTTTAATAATGTGTATTCATACAAGTATAAATTTTCACTGTCTGGGACACTCGTTTCTGGTTTGCTCCTGTTTGTTGACAAAAAAGAAATGGACCCAATACAATTTGTGTTATTTTAAGGAAATGTCTACTTGCGCTTAGAAAACTGTCCAACATACGCAATTGCAGCCTACCACTTCAACATAGATATTCACTCAACTGTCAGATGTCTTCCCATTCTAAAAAATCATACATCCGACGCCAAGAATGCCTGTGTACTTGGTAGAACAATGTCAGGGATGACAAGTGTGTGAGAAACTGAGCCCTCCACTGCAGACCTCCTACACCAACCCCAGAGAGCCATGCCTTCTCCCCCATCCCCGCCGGCGGTGCGTAAGGGACTCACAAAGAGTTCCTGCAGTATATGCTGAATGCAAAATTATAGGGCTTTGGTAAATCAGCAAAGCAAGCAAATCCTGAAATTGAAGACCATTCTCCTTGTAGCATCCTCCCAGTAGAGCCAAAGGGCTTAGAAGGTTTTTGCTTCTCTGACTTGATCCCGGCACTGAGCCCTGCTTCAGCAGCATCCTGTGTACTGCCAGTGAAAACCTTTCTGTAATTCATTACTGAGCTACTGCTGCAGTTCATAATGAGGTGCTGTTCTTTCTGTTTTACTTATCCTGATGTACTAGTTCATAAATTTTATTCACATTTATATTTATTTAAAGCACTGACAAAACAAAAAAGAAACTTTTGTAAGCTGTACTCTCGTAGCTCCCTTGCAAAATAGTTACTTGCAACATATTTGTTTGTACTATGCCCAAAAAATAATTACAGCTCATACACACATTTCTTAAAAGTCACCCACATAAAAAACTCTTCAGGGGAAAAAAGTATGATTATCATGTCAAAAAAGGAAATTATATTTTCCATTGCATATAATATCATGACTGTTGCTGTTGTTGAACTAAAGCACGTATTAGAAAATGGACTAATTCACCTTTTCTTCCCTTCGTACTCCAGTGTATCTGGCTGTCAGGTGGATAGCAGTTTGGCCTTTTAAATTTTTGCAGTATCTTAACATATTATAGAAATCTCTTAAAGCTTATATGGTGTATTGTGTCACTAGTTATAAATAGTTCAGGACTCATTACGCCGTCAAAGTTGAGGGGATAAGCCGAGACACATGTATTAAGTTTCCTTGACTCTTTTATAAAGCTGCTTGTTTAACGTGAAAATCTCAAGGACATGCATCCCCAGGGGTGGTTGTCTTATGTTCCAGTAATGGAGATTAAATTCGTGGTAGTTAGCTAGCTAGCTCTTTTTCTAACAAGGAAACTAAAATTCATTAAAAACTAATTAGGAATGTATAGGAGGTTAATACTCCATGTTAAGCCTTATTAATGTGAGATAAGTAATTCATAAAGTATCAAAGGACTGCAATGGACAGAATTAAGAAGAATTATACCACCAAAAACTACATTAAAGTAACATTAAGGGTCTTGTTTAAGCCTGAGAAAGCCAGGAAATTCAGAGTTAAAGCTAAATCCCTGTCGTTAACTCACTTCTTTATGCTGGGGTAATGCACATGATGGTCCTCCATTAAGAAGACTCGGAGTACATCATTAGGTGTTCTTTTTCTACAACTGAAGCTTCAGTATTAATTAAAAGAGAAATAAATCTTACAGAATATGGATTATTGACCAAATGGCTTCACGTTCTTAGGATGCTTAACATGCAAATTATTGGCTAGATCTGAGAAATGTATCTTCAGATCATGCTATTATAGCTGCTTTCTAAGCCACGGTGACTTGCAGTTTTAGCAGTCAAAGAAGCTATTAGGCTGTAATACTCATTTTCTGAAGCATAGTCTTTTGAATCTCAACAAATTTCTAAATTAAAGAATTAATTATTGTAATTTGTTTTGAATGTTGTTTTGTTTAATAATAAGCTGCTTTCAGTCTGACTTTACTGAAGAATTTAAAGTGAACAACATTTCACAAAATCATACAATAAAGCCTAGAATATTCTTCTCATTGTGGTGCTCCAACCTCTACCCATACCCAACCCCAACTGCAACTTCAGCCCTACAGCTGCAGCGGGGGCACATTTGCTGATGCCCACCCCCTCCCCTCCCCCACCAAGCACTTCTGCCCCCTTTTAAATCACAGAAGGTGCTGACATAAATGTCAGCCACAGTCCCATCACACTAAAGCACTTAACTGGAAAGTCTTGTACAAGCTTTCTTCCGCAATGTAAGAAATACTGAAATGGCATTTGGGTGAAGGATTAGAAAACGGCATTTGCAGCATCCTATACTTAGTGAGACCTTGCAGAGTGGGAGGAGAGCGAGGAGGAACAGGGGAAAGAAAGTATGTGCATAACGAACCCTTGCATATGTTCATTATCATTCCGGTGGCAAATCCTGAAGAAGAAAAGCAGACAAATCCAAATGTTTTTTTGACCCCAGCAAAAGGATTTTTAGATCGTGAGTCAGTCAAAAGAACTGCCTGCTCCTGCACACGGGTAGAAATGCCAAGGAAAGCTGACCCACCACAGCGTATTGCATCAGGAAGATTCAAAGGGGTTTTCTACCCAAGCACCTGCCTTCATTAAAAATGATGTGCAGGCAATAGATTTTTTAATTGAAGTGAATTAGCGTTTGTGGGTTTCACTGCAAAAGTGAATTTTAAAGCTGATGTGAATGATAAGAAAGTAAGAAGATTTGACAACTTAAACACATAAGAAATACTTATACCTTACATTTTTAAGTGCTTTTTGTCCCAAAGGAACCCTAAGTGCTTTATAAGCTACACAGATGAATTGCTTCATGCATCACAGAAATGCAGCTACCTCTCCCAGTAGAAAACAGGAGCAGCTCTACAGTGCGCAGCATTAGGATGCAGTTTTGCTAAACAGGCGAAGGAGGATGCAGTAATGGCTCTGAATTATTTCAGTTCTCCTCTATCTACTCAGACAAGAACATCTTTCACACCTCTGTTGTTGTTTCCATCTCCCAAACAGAAAAGTCCAAGGCATTTTTTTTCGATACCGAGAGTGATGGCTGGGCCAATAGATGAGCATGTGCCTTAGGAAAGAGAAAATTGTATTTCATTAAGAACCTGAGTGGCAGCTGCCTGCGGAGGTAGTCTCTCTTACCAGAAAGAGTACATGAAATTGTCTGAACTTATGTAGATGGAGCAGAACCTTGGTTATAGGCAGTCCTGACCTCCCCTGAAAACTATTGTAAATATAAAGATCCTTGGGAAAGTTGGTAGCTTTTTTGATAGTATAGAGGGCAGATGAGATGAGATGTAGGGAGTTCCTCAGGGGGACTTCTCTTCCAATTTTATTTCTTTGTACTGTGAAGCATTTTAGTTTTATGCATATTGCTTAATTTTATTTGTAAAATATTTCAGTATATTGACAATACGCTGTGTGAAAGGTAGAAAAATGAGATGTCTTCAGACTTATGAGTAGGGAGATCAAAATCCAGATCATTATAGCTTAAAATTATCATAGTTATAGCCATTATGACATGTAAAGGTGCTACATATACTAAAGAAACAGGATTTTTTTTGCCACTGAATAGAAAAATCTAATTCAGAGAATTTAAAGTGGCCAAATGGATTTCTGTTTCAAAAGGATTCAAGAATGTTGACAAATCATTACAGAATTTGTCTCTTAATTATTACAAGGAAAACAACATATAATATTCTTTATGTTGTTATTAATATATACACCACACCCTGTTAGTTGTTTGATGTTGAACTGAATTGCTCCCGGTGTTTATTAGGAAGCCAGAAGGGATCCACAGGTTCATTTTGCCTAACTTTTGTGGATGAAAGGGAAAAGCGTTTATCTGTTGCTCCTGCATAAAATCTAATAATTAGCTGTTTAACTAGAGAAAGCTTTAGAGGGGAAAAAAAAAAAAAACAAACCCAAACAAACAAAAATCACATCATCCTCGTTCAAAAATCCAAAAAGATGCAGAACCCATTTCATCACATGGTGATAAACTACAGTCTTTATTCCAGGTATACACGTTATTTCTAGACAAAATTTGTCTCTCATGGCCTTCAAAGACCACAGAGACTTTGACTTTATCCTCCTATAGGGCATGATCAAGTCATCTTTTAGATGACATTCCTCAACATTTTAATCTGATTTTCTTTTTTAAAGAAGTCATTCTGAAGTCATTCTTGTGCCATTTCTCTGAACCCTGTCCAAGTTTTCAATATTTTGCAGATCAGACCTCAAATCAGCATGCAATATATCAGATACGAGCTCACTAATTATGCACGTAGTAGTCTCTTCTTTTTCCTTATTGCTTTAGCCCTTTCAGCTTCAGTTTTACACAAAGTGATGCATTTTACACAAACAGATATGCACATAATACATATGCACAAACTTCTGTTGACAATAGTCGTTTTGCTCATCTTTTGGAAACACAGTTATTGAAAACAAAGCCAAGGAGCAACTCTTAGTTTTACAAACAAGGGAGGTGCTTGATTAACGACCTCCCTAAACCTGTAGGTTTCTCCTGCAATTCAGAACTTGGCTGAGAGTTTTTCCAGAATATTGAGGAGCTCTCATGACCAAAAACCAGCATACCCATTTTCCTCAGCTACACATACAGAGAGTTATCTTGAAGAATGGCTGAAGGATACAGCACTTTAAGATGCCTCAGAGGATCCGCCATCTTAAAAGCTATTAGGTTGGTATTCATGGGATATGGCAGGGTTGTCTGTGGGGTAGGGTAAGTCAGACCTGGCTACAGAAAACATTTTTCTTCCAAAGATATTTGTCTTCAAGAAGCAACAAAGGGTTGAATACTTCATCATACTGAACAGGTTCACCATCTGTATCCACTACATATCAGAACACTTATAGAAACAGGTGATCCTAAATTTGTAGCTTTGGGCATAAAAAATTAAATGTTTTAATTTTTATTCTATACTGAAAGGAATTTAAATTCCATTTGTGTTGTGGAATATCCAAGTAAAAAAATAACTATAATTTGTTTACATTATTTTCATAGATTTTTACTGTAAACAATACAGAAACTCAGCAGCAAGAGAGAGCAACCCCCCTGAAGAACTATGATAAACATGAGCTGCTTTTTTTCCATTGTTTGTGCCACTTGCAAGTAGAGTCGTAAAATGTATTGTGGCACATAGACTGTGCATAGTACTGCGTAGCTACCTGAGAAACACATGAAGCAAAATAAACTTACTATACGCTTGAAGTCTAAAACAGAGGGCTAGTTTACAAATATGTAGAAGTCAGATGCTTAAGGATGCAGATAAGCACTTTTCTCAGGCGTGTTGGATACAGTATTGAAGTAGAAACTCAGACTGTTCAAGGACTTTTGTCAATCCCACTGTGGTCTATGGGCATTTTCAAACGTCTCAATAACTTTGAAAAACAATTGCAGAATAAGTAAAGCTATTGTGTTAATAAACCAGAAATTTAGGAGGATTTCTGCTCCGGACTTTAAGTACCCACAAGACACACTCTCATTCAGTCACTGAAATGAAGGATTTTCAGAGAGAGAATAATATGAGGAGAATATTCCAAATAAAATTTAATCTCTCCCTTGGCTCACAGAAAGCAGACAAATCAATACTTTTCTCAAGTTTCAGTAAGATATAGACTTCAAATTAGGTAGAACAACTCACTGTCTCTTTGAAATCCTTGTGAAGAGCAGAAGATGGGATAAATATACTTTCAGGAAAAAAAAACAAACTTAAATTCTTCCTTTTTACCATAGAAGCTGTGCCCAAAGTCACATTCTCAGAAAAAAAGATAAGCTGCCACAAGAGTTATTGGCTGGATTCAAAGTTTGAAATTAATTTTTTGTCATGACATTCGCACAAAGTATTGTGTGGGGGTGAGCGGTTCTTACTGCGAAGGGTGTTGGCAGAACCTTGACTGTCTCATTTAATTGCCTCTGCATCAAGGGCTTTTGGTAACCCTGTCATCAAGTTGCTTTCTATCTTATATGAAATATATCACCATTCAGTGCAACAACTCAAATTCCAAGTCTAACGTGATTTCTTTGACATGTCTATGACTAAAACTTATTTGCTCAAAATTTGAGCAATACTCACTCAAGGAATTCTGCAGTATCTCTAGAAATTTTTATTGGTTTTTTTCTTTATTCATTTTAAGCTGCACTAAAAGTATTTTGTCGTTAAGCAAGCAGTGATATGCTTAGAAGTTAGGCATCTGCCTTTTGAATGGAAATCAGAGTACTGACGAAGGAGGATTTAGAGTAGAAATTGCATAAACTTGGCTTGAGCAGTTGACCTGTTAACCAGAATATTCAGAATAAAGTTATCTTACACGAGGTCAGGCAGTCAAAACAGCTCACTTCTGGCAAAAGGGAAATTGTCCTTTTCTCCTGGTCTTTTCTCCATTCCTGACATTCACATTCTGTCTGCTCTGTAGCTTATCAGGCTCCTCTGAGAGCCAATTTCATTCACTATCCTGGAAGGAAACTAACCCAGGAAGAAAATAAGGGCACTTTTCCTTGAATTCAGTGAGTTGAAGTAGCCAACAATGGACTTAAGTGAAAACTGGGGCCGGTGTGAGGGAGGAGGTCTGCCAGCATGGCTGGGAGCAGAGAAGGAGGAATAGGAAGATGAGCTGATATGTTTTTGGGAACAGCCAAAGAGACACATTGCTGCCTTTCACACAGAATGTAAATCATACTGCAGAGCCCGTTGGAAGGTGAAAAAATGAGTCCCTATTTAGAAAGTATCCACCTAGCCTAGAACATGGGGCCTCATGATAGCACCTGACTGAGCAGCTCCTGCTCGTTACCTTTTAAGTAGCTGCTGAGGAATCTGGTCACTGATAACATGGAAGTTTCTTATGTGGGCAAGATTGAGTATTTCACAATAAGAGGTAGTCAGATTTCTTGGGTACAGGAACTTAGAGTTTTAGGTGTACAAAGCACAGCCTAGCATCTCCCACACTTTTTACACCTCTCCCCTTAGAGCATCAGTAAAGATCACAGCCTTTTGAGTTGCTCTCTATCATCAAAGTAAGCATTTTAGGTATTGCATGGGGTTTCTAAACTCATAATTGCTTTTGCTTGACAAAAAAAAAGCAGAAGAGACCACAGAACAGCAAAAAACTGGAAGGTGCCTCATGTGGTTCCCAAAGCAACCCAGGAGTCACCAGGACAGCCCCTGGAGGCCCTGCACAGAGCTCCAGAGTCCTCTAAGTCAGTCATTTCCCTGCAAGTTGCTGTAAAAAGAGAATTTTCTCCCTCTACACTGAGAAAAAAATAGAGTTGCCTCTTATCTCAGTAGACACTTGCTGTGTTAGATCCTTCAACTTGAGCCATAAGGGCAAATTGCTGTTCTTTTATAATGATCCAATCTTCTTCAGCCTGATTCCCTGATCAGCTTTCATCAAATGATAACAGGCACCTGCCAAATGCCTGTTACCAGGCAACCTCTGCGCTAATAAACCAGCTCTCCTCAGCTGAGGCTTCTTTATTATCTGGGGTGATTATATTTCAATGGCCTAACACATAAGTCAATGCCTTTCCTTTGTTAGCCCTGTACTGAGACTGTGTATTAATTTTAGTCCAAAATGGAGAGCAGGCACCACTAGGAAGGATTGATTTTGCAGTCCAGGTGGACATGACTGTTTGCAACAGGATGGTGTCCATAGGCTGCTCTTCACAATGGCCGAGGTAACAATAAGTGAAACTAATGTGATTAGTTCAAGCTAGTTTTGACGCCAGTTCTGGTTTAACAGCAAGCATCGATTAAATTCACATGCAGTTGGAGAGCTGAGCATGTGTTTGTGCAGCTGACCTCCACGTTTGTCGCCTTTGGTACCTGGAACCACTCTTTGCCTGTGGTACTTTTCTCATAGACAGAGACAATTATCATATCATTTGGAGGACTCCAGGGATAACCAATGTTATTTATATTAGATTAGGGAGTAATTAGAATTAAGAATAATTCATGCAAAAAAGCAACAGAAAACCTGATTAAAAATCACTAATAGTCCATGTGACTCATGTTTCTACAGGCATTGTATTTTGTTTAGCTGGACATCAGGGAAACTACGCGGCAGGCTGGAAGCTCATTTTGGGGCTCGCTAGCTGTCTGACATTTATAAATGCATGAACTCTGCACAGGTCTGTGTTGCCTCAGCCCGATCATTTCCGCATCCATTCAGCCTCTCAGCTGAAAGAAGCTAACAAGTACCACTTGCAAAGGATTTGCGTGTCATTTGTGAAAACTTGTTTCCTAGGGCCTGAGACCACAGTCGAAATTCACAATCTGAACTGCCTTCTGATAAGCAATAATTTTTGATTATTACTTATGAAACTACCTTGGGGGGAAAAAAAAAAGTAACGCATCATCAATCCAGATAAATCTGAGTGAAACATTATTTTTTTTAATTTTTTTTTTCAGACACAAAATTAGACAAACATATAATTTAAGCAAAAATGTTCATGATTCAGAAAAGAATGTATGAAGAATTTATAAAAAAAAGTCTAATTAGGGAGTTCTGATCTAAGCAAAGCCAGGGGGAGGAGACAGTAAGTTTCAATTCTTCCTTTCAGCTCTGCCACAGTAACAAAGACCACTTTATCCGTGATGGTAGTGCAGGGGCTGAGCTTTAGTTGCTGATTTAAAAGATGGCCAACTAAGTCTGAAATTTGTGCCAGCAAACACTTCTTTTTTTACAAGAAAAGCGGTTCCCTGGATTATATATGCATGTTTGGAAGACTGCCAAAGCATTAGATGTCTATGAACAGATAATAAAGAGAGTGCCTGTATACTCTACCAACTGTAGATCTCTGTCTTTTCTGTAACTTTTGCGTTGTTCTTAGGGAAGGGCGGAAAAGTAAGCTGAATTGTTCCCACTGCCAGTTACCCACTTTCTCAGCAAGTGCTTTTATTGTTAAGAAATACTTGTACCCTCTTGCTTGCAGCCAGCTAAACAATAAACCTCAGACATGTGGGATGCTGCAAAAATGGAGAGATGGAGTGAGATGGAGAAGGGGAGAGACGGAGGATTTGGATCACCATCCAAATGGTGACCGTTGTATATAAGCAAGGACCAAAAGCAAGCTGAAAAATGTAGCTTCAGTTTTATCAATCTCACGTTTGTCCTTAACATGGGAGAGAGATTGAGGCTTTTTCTTCTCCTTTCTCAGTTATTTTTATGCACATATAAACAGTTCTTGTGAAAATGCCTAAGTGCTTGAGTATGCACAGCCGATATTCCCACAGGTGGTTGATCACTGATTCTGTTGCATCTTCTGATTTGTGAATAAAGTGATTAATAAATCACTCCACAGAGATAAGGCAGTTTCTTTTTAGCAACACAAAAATATTAAACTGAAAAGTAAATTAGGAAAATGTTCAAAGTTCACTTTATTATTTTGATCAAAACAGAACTTTTGTTTCTATTATATGTGCATTTTTTAGGAAAGGGTTCTAAATGCTTGACATTTCTGTAGTCTTTTGCACTCAATACTGGAGTGTGAGTAGTTCAAATAAAATATCCTGGCAAAGTTATTACTTATTTATTATACACTGTATTTGTATTTAGTCTGTCAGCATATTGATATAGGTAGAAATACAATGAAGCATAATAAAAATATGTAAAACATAAAGAGTTCTTTAATTTGGTGACTCTGTGTCATTAATTTTGACAACACTGTTTTCACTTGTTTCCACAACTGCTTACATGTTTCTAAAGCTATAATTCAGACTTTTCTAAAGAACAGATTTAAGAAGTGGAAAAATTGCCACATGTCTCTGTAAGCCCTCCTGCAAGGAATTCTTATGATTATATTACTTTATATTGAGGAAGAAAAGGATTGGATGACATGATCGGAATCCTATGTTTCCTAGGCAGTTACATTGTATCTGACATTTAGTTTTCTTGCTTGATCTCTCTTTTTTTTAATTACCATTGTGATTCTAAGCATGAACTGGTACATTTGTTTACCTACCTGTAGATTTTTCTTATGTTAACAATTGGTACACTATACTACAGTGAAACTCTATAAGTTGCTTGAAGGCGTACTGAGGCTTAAAATAAAATATATTTTAAAAACATGTATAGATTATGTGTGAAATAGCAAAACCAAAGCAAAATAAAAATGCTTCCTCTAGCGTCGTTGTGTAATGCTAGAAAATAGAATTGTTGAGCACATCAGTTGCCTGTCTCTCTCACCAGCCATCTGCCAGAGCTGAGATAACAAGCTGTAAATTCTGATTAAGTGGAGTATGGAAAGTGACCATCTCTAGGTAGAATACTTGATTTTTATTTTTTTTTTTAAATCTACTTATTCATGTATTGCACAGAACAAAAACAGAGCTCAAGCCTTGTGTTAAGGCAGATATCTGTGTGAGTGATAACTAAGACAGCTCCTCACCAAAATAAAATCGAAAATAAAAAAATTAGTTTAAAGTGACACCCACAGTTATCAAGTGTCCATTTTATAATGAGGGAGGTCAGTTCGGCAAGAGGCAGCTTTTTTTCCTGATCCTCAGTTATGTATTACAACCGGGAAGAAACAGCGGTAAAACAGTAAACCACACCCCTACCAAAAAGAGAAAGTTAAAACATCAGGAGCGTAGCACCAGGAGAACAACAGCTGCTACCTAAAAGTGTTTTGTCTGCCTATCTGTTGCCTGGGAATTTTTGCATTTCTTCTTCCTTTCTCCGCCATATGTAAGATATCACTGGAGGAAAACCAAGAGAGACTGTAGATCTTTTCATTCAAAGTCATAGCAGACAAAGATAATGTTTTTCTTCTGAAAAGAGTTTTTCCTTTTAGCATGAAAATGTTTTAGGTAGGACATCTGTCCAATGTAGGAAATATCCACACGGCACATTTTAAGTGACTTTACAAGCAGCTTCACATTCCTGTAAAATGCTTGATTACGTCTGTTTGAGGATAGTGTCCTTGAATGCTTTCCTCCCCTTTATCCATCATGCCGTCAATCCTTGACTTCTATCCAGTTTTCCCTTTAAAATATGACAAAATATAAGTATATAAATATATAAAATATGACAATATAATGTGCAGCTTGTTCTCCTGATTATAAGAGAAACTTTGCCACACAAAAGCAAAACAAGAATTATTTGATTCAAAGCAGAAGATTCTAGTGCATATATATATACTCAAGTGTTTTCTATATTTGAACAGCATATTCATGAGTTATCTTGAATTCTCTAGAAGTCAAAAATCCCTCAGATCCAGACCAAAAGTCCTCCAGCTGAAAAACTTCAAAGGTGCAAACTGCTAAATAACTAAGATTTGGGGAACATGAATTTCTGGACTGTTTTATACTTGTTGAATGCATTGGGAATCATTGATTTTATTGTTTTCATTAAGTCCTATATTTTCCTCCCTGAAATGCAGGTGATTTCCATCACTAAAACTTACAGATGTAGTCAATTTTTAGGAGCAGAAATTTAAATTATTTTAAATTCTTTCTAAGAGTACCATCAAATAAGAAATGAATAGCATTTTGTTCTTCAGGAGTAAAACAATAACTCTTGCTTCATACAAGGTTTTAAAAATGTGGAAATGTTAACACACAAATTGCGCAAATCAAGAGAGAAATTTGGAAATCACGCTCTTAACTTCCTGTAAACTTGGAAGGTTGTACTTGTTAGAGTCCTGAATCTTGAACTGATTGAACTACTCAATGGTATAAGAAACAATTTTGTTTCTGATTATAGAATTCTGCCTACAACGTGAGGAAATTCTAAATTAGACACATATATCACACCCACAGAATAGCACCTACATCAAGAGCTTTTATTATGCAACCTAACTGGCCTCTTGTAGGATTTCTAGAAGTATTTATTTTGAAATAATTTCTTGGACACATTGATTAGAATCAGGAGTGCCTCCATAAACTGCCAATTTATAGTATAATTCATAGGAGTGTCACCAAGACTAGAGAAAGCGCAACATTTCTGTAACTGAGAGATTAGGAATTCCATCCTTTCAATCAGTCAGTGGAACTTCTTCATATTATTGCTGGTGGATCTTCTGGAGATATTCTTGATTACAAAGCACTAAAGATATCTAAATTTAATCTGACGAATTCCATCCCAAGAGAATTAGTGCTGTCACATAAACCCCCAGGTTTGTTATGGAGTGAATAGAAGAGGTGGGAATCTTAGGCCTTCAGGCAGAAATTCTGTCTAATTTTGGTATAAACTTATTTTGCTGCCTGATGCGAGAGATTTCAGCATTGATTTATGTTGCTTTTAATGCGAGTCTTTGACACCTGCTTGTGAATATACGCCATTTAATGCCAGTTCCATAGTGGGCACAGTGAAAAAGGGATAAAAGTTAACATGTATAAATTTAACTAACTGGTAACTGATGCCTTTAGGTTTACACATTATCATTTAGCTCCTGAAGGATCAAAGAAGACAGAACTTGAATTTAACATTCTGTCTGAAGTGTATTCCTATCGTGTCATGTGTTTGGACACTTTGCTCAATACTTCTTAGAAAGGATGGCATTCACAACTGAACCCCAGTATCAGATTTTGAAGAGTGAATGTAGGTTATCACAAGGGCTTAGCTTGCTCTACTGGTTGCTCTTGAAATTTAAAAATTTCCATGCATGCAGTGAAATGGTTACTCTTGTGTAGTAATATAGCTCTTGAAGTGATCATCTCTAATGTCTCTTCACTGAACACTGGATCTTTCTCTTACTGATGTTTCCTTTTTTTCCTAAGCACAAACAATAAGCATTGCTATAGGAAAGATTCTGTACTTTTCATCTTTCTCTCCATCTGCTAATCCTCTAGTTTTGAATGTGTTTTTTTTTTTTAAAGTAAATATAATAGAACTATTTGAATTCCGCAGCTTTACATTGCTTCATCTTCATTACGATTCCTTATTTGGTCTATAATCTTGTCTTCGTTGTTTATCAGTAGAATTTGTGGAATAGATGGGTATATACTAACAGCTTTAAGCAGTGACATTTACTGGTAGAACTTCGGTGGAAGAGATGACACATTTAGTAAATAGTTGCTGCTAATACTTTAAAGAAATACGTGTTTTCAGTTGTTTCTGTTCTTAAAAATATTGCAGTTGAAAACACAATGTTTTCCTCTTTTCTTAATGTACTATTTCTCTGCACTAGTTTAAAGAAATGTTCAGATCCATGGACCTATATACTTTCAGACAATACTGTAGCTTAATTTTAGCCCCACTCTTCTCTCTTCCTCATGCAGTATTACTCTTTAATTCGGTAAATAGCTGAGTCTGCTTGCTTTCTGTTACTGTCTTATTCCTCAAACACAAAAATCCATTTGTGCCTATTGGAAGGATTAGAAAACTGTGCTCTCAAAGCTAATCCAAGCAAGTGCAGTATGCTTTCAGGTAACTTACAGTTTCAGGAGGAATTTGGTCTGCTCTTACGTAGTGATGTCTGACTTAATTTTTCATGTATAGGCACAAAAATAGTTTTATACCACAGTTTTTTAGGTAGGGTAATCGCTACAGTTTTAATTATGTGTACATCAATGTACTTTACCTTTAATGCAGAAATTCTTTAGTGTGGTTTAAAACTAGCATCCTTTGGGTTAAGATTTTACTTCTCCTGACAAGAATTGCACTCTTCATGCAGATCCCTGTTCTTATCTTCGAGCATGAGGGCGTTTGTTGGTAACATCACCAATCTGGAGATAGGAATATATTCTGCTTCTATTCCTTCGTACACTGTGGAGGATAGAAAAAGTAAATTGTCCCTGGCAGCTGTAGTTCCAGGAAATTGAAGTCTTTGTGGAGTTACGTATTTATAATGGTGTGTCAGCTGGCCAGAGGGCCTGTAACTCATGTTTGTTCCTGTGGTCTGATCCCACTCTCATGAAAATGTACAGAAAGGCTCGTATTGATTTGAGAAGGAGTTAGCTTGCTGCCGAAATGACACTGCTGACTAAACGGCTGCAGTTAAATTATCAGGAGTAATTTTAAAGAATGAAGGAGGGGAAAAAAACCTGGGAAAACGTGATCCAATGTGGCAATGAGAGCTCTCCTACAAAGTGCATACCCCATTTGTAAAAGTTATGCTGAGTGCCAGAGCTCTCAGAGGTACATTGATTTGCCCGTGAACTCCAATAGTTTCTAATCACAAAGAAATTATTCAGCTTTCCTCTGCAACTAACATAAATATGTGGGAATAAGATTAAAGTGCTATATACAGAGATAAAATTCAGTCAAATTTTTAAATTGCCCTTGGGCCAATAAACTAATAAGATATAGTGACCCACTTAAGCAGCTTGTTTGAGAAAAAATCCTGCATAAAGTCAGCAAAACCCCCTTTCTTTGCTGAGATGGTAGTTGTAGTGTGCTAAGCCTGCTTCTTTTCAGCAGCACTGACTTCTTTAAATGCATGGTTTGGCAGTCTCTTGCACAGAAGCTATGGAGTTAAGCCACCTAATTTACCAGCTATGGAAATGTTTCATTGAAAGATTTGACTAAATGCGGACAGTTTCTATTCAAATGCGGAACAAAGAATATATTTTTTTTAAAAAGTAAGATATACAAAGTGTATACTTCAAAATACAAGATTATGAGCATTCTGTATTTAGGATGAGTGAGATCTGTGGTTAATGTAAATCTCAAAGACAAATACATTTTCAAATACAATTCAATGTTTGCCAATACTTCCTACTTTGTGGCACCGGAGAAATTACAGCTGTGGAACTGTTATAGCTATCATTAATACACACTGCAAAAATCCATGATGAGCTGGACTTATGGCTGGACTCTGAGCATGGCTGTGGAAATAGTAAGTGATACAGTGTGATAGTAGGGGAGAAAATGAAAAAAACAAACAAACAAACAACAACCCAACAAAAAAGTGTTGCATGGGTAAAAAAACAAAACATCACTCTCAGGTGAAATAAATACTACTTCTCCCCTCCTATAACCATAGTTTAAGGATGATTGTCATTAATTGTCAAGGTAACTTTTTCTGAATACCAATGCAGCTAAATGTTGCAGTGCAGGACTACATATAGATAGATGTTAAAACTGTTTAACAGTAGGCAGCTAACGTGATTGCTGAAGGGCCCTGAACTTTACATAGGTTGTAAACTTTGAACTTTACAATGGAGATAGGTTGAAACCTCGAGAGCACATGCCAGGCGTTGCAGTGCGATACTAGTAGGAGCTTAATCTTTACAGTGGACAGACAAGTGACGAGTGGCACGCTACGGGTTGTATCCGTGGATTGGATGAGATGCTACCTCAGTGAATTTAAGAGGGTAACAATTATCTAGCATCTTGTCTTTTGTGGAGGATTTGTACAAGGAGGAGGGGAGATCTCTGTTAGGAGTTCAGGTGCCTAAAGTAAGCACTGTGGTATCTGAGCTTGCCAGTGAGAAAGAATCTCTCTCTCCTCTCAACGGCTCGATGTCCAAGTGGAGACCAGTGACGAGTGGCGTTCCTCAGGGGTCGGTGCTGGGACCTGTACTGTTCAACATCTTTGTCGGAGATATGGACAGTGGGGTCGAGAGCACCCTCAGCAAGTTTGCCGATGATACCAAGCTGTTTGGCGAGGTAGACACGCTGGAGGGGAGGGATGCCATCCAGAGGGACCTGGACAGGCTGGAGAGGTGGGCCCAAGCCAACTTCATGCAGTTCAACAAGGCCAAGTGCAAGGTCTTACATCTGGGTCGGGGCAATCCCAAGCACAATTACAGGTTGGGCGGGGAATGGCTGGAGAGCAGCACTGAGGAGAAGGACCTGGGTGTGCTGATCGACGAGAAGCTCAACATGAGCCAGCAATGTGCGATCGCAGCCCAGAAGGCCAACCGCATCCTGGGCTGCATCAAAAGAAGTGTGGCCAGCAGGGCGAGGGAGGTGATTCTGCCCCTCTACTCCACTCTCGTGAGACCCCACCTGGAGTACTGCGTCCAGCTCTGGAGTCCCCAACATAAGAAGGACATGGACCTGTTGGAGCGTGTCCAGAGGAGGGCCACGAGGATGATCCGAGGGCTGGAGCACCTCTCCTATAAGGAGAGGCTGAAGGAGTTGGGGCTGTTCAGCCTGGAGAAGAGAAGGCTCCGGGGAGATCTTATTGCGGCCTTCCAGTACCTAAAGGGGGCCTACAGGAGAGCTGGGGAAGGACTTTTTACTAGGGCATGTAGTGACAGGACAAGGGGGAATGGCTTCAAACTGGAAGAGGGCAGGTTTAGATTGAACATTAGGAAGAAGTTTTTCACTTTGAGGGTGGTGAGGCACTGGAACAGGTTGCCCAGAGAGGTTGTTGAGTCCCCATCCCTGGAGGTGTTCAAGGCCAGGCTGGACGTGGCCTTGGGCAACCTGGTCTAGTGGGAGGTGTCCCTGCCTATGGCAGGGGGGTTGGAACTCGATGATCTTCAAGGTCCTTTCCAACCTAAACCATTCTATGATTCTATGATTCTATGATTTTCCTTTGTGTTCATACAGTAAAAGTTATCCAGAAAAAATGTCCACAAAGACTTTTCAAATGCAGCGGTGCCTTCCAGTTGGTAAATTACAAGCTGAGATGACCCGAGAACTACACAAGGATTTTGAAGAAGAGTGAAATGCACACAACTTCATTAAAATTCATTCAAGTAATAATACACAAGATAAGCTGCTGATGTTTCTAGAACACACATATCCTCTCAAAAATTATATCTTGCCCTGCAGTGTGCAATTTGGCAGCACCTTCTTTAAACAATGTCTTTAGGGTTATATCTTTTACTTAGTGCATAGAGAGTGGAGCATGAAAATTCCATTAACAGTAATAGGAGCTGTGTGCCTAATTCCTCATTAACAGTTCTGGTTAGTGTACACTTTTTAATGTTAAGGTATGGGTTAGTGTATTTGTCTTTAATTACAAAATGCTTTCCAAACCAATAAAACCTTTACAACCATTACAACCATTAAGTCCTGTACTTCTAAAATCAACTCACCTGTAGATAATATAATTTATAAACTTTTCCTTGACTGGCATTAAATTACAGCTTTAGATACTGCAGATGGGTAGTGTAAGGACTGATCTAGAGGGTGGCCATGTTGAAAAGCTTTGGTTAACTTTCTTGCATCTTAAGCACAAATAAATTTGTTACAATCTGTTTTCATTTAAGAATTTTCTAAACTTCATGTAGTCATTTAAAATTCTGTGTTTCATATGACACAAAGACTAAAACCTTTGAAGTGGAATTGCAAACCTCTGTGTGTACATAAAGGTATACGTGTACTATATCTATATCCCCTTGCCTTCAGCTATGTGCCGGAAAAATATTCATCCTTTCTGGAAGAGGAAGGAGTACTTACAGCTCTAATACAGTCTTCCTTAGTCACCTATTATTTATGAGACCGCTTTAGGCAAGTGTTTTCAGACATAGCTACCCAGAGCTAGTCATATTTTCTGTATGTAGGCAACTTGACAGCAACCTTGCTTAGAAAAGTGACTGCAGTATCCATTGCATGTGTTGCTTTTGATGCAGGAGAAAGTAATAATTGTTTTGTCAGAGGACTTCAAGCACAGACCGAGGGCTTCTAGGTCCCATAGGGCAATTTATATGTTTAAATATGCCTGGAAACTTTACTTTCCTTGTTAAATTCTTTCCACAGATTGTTACAAGCGTTTGAAATAAGGACTCTTATTTCAAACTACTATCCTATCATTTTATGTCTGACAAATTTATTTTAATATGGATGCCTGAAATAGTGATGATTATGAAAGGGAGAGCATCCAACTGAAAGTTAACCAGTCAATAAAAATATAAGTGATGGGACTGAACTTTCCTAAGACAAGTGGTACATAACACTGCATCATAATAATGCCTTATTTTTATTACATCCACCAATATCTTTTCAGATAAAAGGCTGAGGAAAGAATTAATGTGTCAAAAGACTATGTTTTGCAGCCCATAAAGCAACAAAGCATTTATTCCAAGGGTCAACCTTATCCTATACTGTAGATAAAATTGCACTGACCTTTTATCTATATTGACAAAGATTTCATTCAACAGAACTGATTTCTGACTTTCATACTTGAAAAAGTTGTATACTTTGACACCATGGCAATCAGACCTTTTCAGCCCAGACAAAATACACAGGCAACTGAGGGAAGATGTTAGATGCTCTCTTTGAAGATCAACAGAGAAAGGCACTTTAGAATATTGACAGACTTCTAAGCTTTTCGTACCACCGTGGTTTTATTCTGATTGTTCTTCTCAATACTTTTTTTTCTTGTGTTTTGGTTTTGGCTTTGTTTGGTTTTGTTTAGGTTTTTGTTGTGGGGTTGTTGTTTTTTTTTTTTCAAATAGGGCATAAATATGCTAGGATTATCAAGGTTTATGTACAACTGTGAAATCTGAAGTTGATCTGATTTTTTTTTTTTTTACATCTGTATGATAATGGCTAAGCATTAATGTTTCTTATTCCTTAGACTTCTTTCTCAGGTTTTCAGCTATTCTAACTGTATCAAAAGCATAATTAAATTGTGAAGCAGAGAACAGGCAGATATTATTATCCATCAACTTGTCACTAGATACCAAGCAGAGTTGAAGCATAATCTACTTTATGTGCTGCTAGCTTGTCTGTTGTCAATCCAGTGCCGACATACCCTATATTAATGAGTCAGACGAAGCCCTTCCTTCTGTGATACCTGGTAACCTGTATTTTCACTTTCTATATACTTTAAAAATGTATTTTAATAGTACATGGATTGTTCAGTTTCCTGGAAAACTGTTTAGTACCTGTCATTATATGTACTGGTTTAACAGCCAGGAAATGGTTTTCTATGTCTGCCTTCATCACTGATTCACACTGTTACCTTAGATATAGAGCTGAACTACAAAATGTTTCACTTTCCCATCTTTAAAAAACAAGAATACTTTTGAAAAATGTTAGCTACAGTAATTTAATGTCTATAGATTGGATCTCCCTAAGAAGTGCTAGATATTAAGCATGGTTAGTTTCACCTCATGGAAGCTAGACTGGGGCAAATGCTTATTATGAATATTGTTTTAAGCGAAGTGCTGCAATGACAGACTGCTGAATTGTAAAAGTGGTTTTGGTCACTTGAGTGGAGTTTTTTTCCCCCACTCTCTCCTGCCTTATTTAGTCAAACAGTAACTGCTACTGAGTTTCTGAAAGTCTTGCAATAAAATCTAATCTGTTCTTACGATTCCCTCATTTGAAATGTTGACAAATTAATTTGGAAAAAAAGAATTTTGAATTACATAAATATTTAGTATCTCAAATGACAGTGATAATTCTGTAATTTGTCTGGGTTTACATCCTTCAATACTTATGCCCATAGTTACTGATTGATGAAGAATACTCTAGCATGCAACTTAACTTGACATATGTAATGGAAAGTTGTGTTAAAAACATATTATTAAGCTAGGTCTTTTTTAGAGTCAGATCCTCAGCATAAGAATATTATGTAAATCAGGTCAATTCTTTCCAAGCAGTGAAATCTAATGTCAGAAAATACATATTTTAGCATAAATTATTTAGTGAAAAGTTCAGTTCCTTTATAGTAGTGTGCCTGAAGCATTTGAATATGGGCATTTTGTCTGGCCATTGTTAACCCATGCCATAGGAGATTTCACTTCCTTCCAGACATCAGTTTCAAGACTTGCCATTTGACAATTTTTTTGGTAACACAACTTTTCTTCCATCATATTTTCCTTCTCTGTCAACATTCATGTATTGTCATCTTGCAACATATATCACCAAGTGTATTGGCAATTGCATTTTAAATTGTTCAGACATTTGAAAGTCTGTTGCAAAAGCACTGTAAGTCTTTCTGGGAGAACAGAATGAGAAGAATGAAGGAAGGGATCGCTGAAGGGTTGCAGGGATAGTTTGTGTCCTTTCTACTGTTTCCAACAGGAAACAGTCTTAGCTATGTACCGAGTTCTTAGTTTCTAAAAAAAAAATATATTAAAAAATTACATTTTTTATTTCCTCTACATAAGTAACTTGAATTTCTAAAGTGCTCAGATACTTGTATCTGGGAAGTTATTTTTAGTTACAGCTGAAGAATTCAGTTGACAATTTCAGCCTACCTGCAAACTTCAAAAATAAAACTTTGGGGAAAAAAGCCCTCGAATTCCTAGTCATTTTGTCCCTGATGAAAAAAAAATCCCCCAAAACAAAACAAAAAAAAAATCAAAACAACAGCATATATTCAAAATATCAGGACTGGAAGAGATCATAATATGAGGACTGGAAGAAACCCTGCAAAGCCATCTAGTCTACTTCTCTACTCCAGGCTAGAATTTGCTATGAGTCTCCTGCTTGACAGGAGTTTCCTGAACCTGTCCCTGAGGACACCACCACCGTGACCCCTTTTAAGCATCCATGGGCAATATATTCCAGTGCTTCACTACCCTTATCATCAGAAGGCTTTCACTAGTTTTTAGCTTGAGTCCTTGATTTCTCCTTGTAATATCAATTCCTTCTTCTGTCAGCTATGGACATAGGAGAAATATTTCCTCCTTTTTTGGCAAGAATTTTTTACATCCTTGAGCGCTGCTGCCCTGTCCTCCTCTTCCCGCAGCTGAGTAAATTCAGTTGTTTCAGACTTTGTCGCCAGATTCTTCTGATCATTCTCATTATCATCCTTTAGCTGGTACATGTCTCTTTTTGAATTGCAGTGCCTGAAACTGGACACAGTACTGCATTTGAGGTTTTACCCATCTTGAGACTATCAACAAGATGATTTCATATGATGTAGAAGATATATTCCACTCTAAACAACCCATTATGGTGTATGTATTCTTCACAACAGTGTGATATTTTTTATCCAGCAGAAGACCTATTTAGCCTTTTTTTTTCTCTCTCTTGTGGTGACATAGTTAATTTTTCCCCATGTAAATCATCTTGCATTTCTCTCTTTTGAATACTATCCTTTTAAAAAATTCCTCCAATTTTTCAGTATGCTTTTGAATTCTAATCCTGTCTTCCAGTGTATCTGCGATCTCTACACACCTGGTGTCATCTGCTGTCTTAATAAGCTTTTTCACTTATTTCATTTTCAATGCTGTTAATGAAAATATTTTAAAAAGCAGGCCTAAGCTGAAGTGCATCAGGACCCCTTTGATAATTCCTTCCATGTTGATAAGACTTAGTGTGTATGGTTATCTCATCAGTTTTATATCCACCCATACAGCTACCTTTTTTTCTGTCTGTCTCCCATTAATCTGTTATTTATTCATATTCTAGACACGTGTTTCTTCATGAGCATCTGTTACTTCGGTTAAGTCATTATCTTCATTCTTATAATTTGTTAAGATTTCCTGTTCATGTTTTTTCTGCATTTGCATGCCAGCATCTAAGGCATTGGAAGAATCACTGCTGTCTTCTTGACAAAGTCTTTTATTCTGTCCTCCTCTTGCTTGTTTCTAGGTCCATTTCCAAGTTCACATACCTTAAGAGAGGGAGGAGAGAATATAGCATATAGTTATGCCTGGTGAGTTGTAGGTACATACTCAGTACGTTCAAAGTATACTTGGGCAATATGTATATTCAAAGTATACTTGGGCAATATGGAACTGTAAAATCACTGTAACATAGAAAATACTGGTTGGAAGGGACCTCTAAAGATCATCTAATGTATCGAAATGCTCAAAGCAGGAGCATCCCTGCATTACGTCAGCTCCGTTATGGCTTTGTTTACCTGAGTCTTGGAAACCACCAAAGGTGGAGGTTCCACAGCCATTGTGGGTTGTCTGTTCCACAGATTTTAATGTGGGGGCTTTTTTTTTCCCCTCCTAATGTCCAACCTGAGACTCTCAGGTTTCAATTTTTCGGATTGTCCCTAAATGAGTTTGGCTCCAGCATCCTCCTTACTATGTTTTGGGTAGCACAGGCCACTATCTCTGAAAATACTGCAGGAAGAACACACTGAAATAAAATCAATCACAGTTCCATATATTAGAATGGAATTGTATTTTAAAATCCCATAAATACACAGTTTACAGTTTAGATGTCCCTCCCATTGTATAAACCCAAAGCATTTAACAAACTGGACAATATTTCTGTTACTTCCTTGACAAAGGGGCAATTAAAAGCTTGCCTGAAAAATAATAATGTAAAAATAATTGGGTGTGAAGAAGCTCCACCCATCACTGAAAAATGATGCTTAATTTTGTGACTTTTTGTTTAAAAACTACAAAGGTTGTAAGTCATTAATTTGAATTGAATTCCTTTCTTTCTGGTGATCAGAATATATTTTTTAAAGTAGGAACAGGTTAAATTTAATTTTATAAACATACGTGAGACTTTGTCAATATAGCTGTAGCTAAGCTGTAAAAGGACTGAAGTAAAAATAATGTAGTATTTAGAACTCTTAAAAACTTTCTGAATTTGTGACAAAAACATCATAAAATACATTATGATAAACAGCACAGGGGATTTTACTAGGCTAAAATAGTACAGTTTAAAACTGCCTATCTGCAAGGTAGTGATAAAACTGAGCTAAAAATTAAATTCTAAAAATATAGCTAGTACAATATTAATATTTATATTGAACTTGGTGGCAGAAAAAATGCCCTGAGCAAATTTCCTGCTTAAACTTTTATGTCATAAAATACCTTCAAGGTAGGGTCTCAGACAGTACTTTGAGTCCACACTTAATGATATTAAATGTAACAGAATAAATTATGTACAAATCTGTAAAAATATAGAAATACTGAGTATATTGTAGCTCTCTGTCTGATGTAAATCAGAAGAGATTCCACAGAAGGTAGCAGACATACATCGGTATAACACGACTGAAGAAAAAATCAGAACCATTTTTTGAATGTAGATGGTAAATATTTTTGCTAGACCTTGCAGAAATTTTGCTCTGACTTACGTCTTTAAACAGAATATAAAAGAAAAAAAATATTCTCAATTGCCACTTACTTTTGTGTTTCTCTGAATGCTTCATATACTGCCTGCATACAAAAGGACCGCATCACTTAATTTAGAGATAAGCTGATGGTGAAGCAAAAGATTTTCAGAGGTACACAGCAATGCTAGGCAATGTGATGTGTAAAATACTTAAATTGCATTGTGGGAAAGAAGCTGATGGTGGCTATTTTAACTTCGGAAAGCTACTACAAGATCTTTAACCATGGTAAAAAGAATGTATAGCAAATGAAAAGCTCTTGTGAAAAATTACAGAGGATGAGCAGAAATTTTGGTCATGGTAGATGGAGCTGCATGAATGAAGCATGAGGTCTAATGTCTGATGATAGAGGTTAGGTGAAGTGAAATTAGTAATAAATCACACCTTCTTAGAGTGAGAGTAATTAATCATTGCAATAGTTTATTGAACAAAGTAGTAAATTCATTACTTGGAGTCTTTACCTGTAATACAATTTATTTCTAAAACTATGACCTGAGATGTTGGGCTGGATAGTATTTACTTAGGTAGTAGAGAAGAGTATTTCCCTCCTATGCAAAATTTATGAACTAGAAATGTGTTGTGTAAGAAGTAAGTCTAAATGACTCCAGGAGATTTCCATTTAAATTCTGTTATTCTGAGTGGTTTTGTCTAAGGAGATTAAGAGAAAACTAAAAAGCTGGGGATTTTTAATTGCCCATTTGAGTCTTCCCTTGGAGTTACACTTAGTTATGAATACTCAGCTATTTTATTTTCTTATATATTGTATGCCTTAAGTACGTATGTACAGTGTTTTTCCATGATGATAATATTGATTGCTTATATTCTTATGGATGTTTCTCCAAACAGTAAGTCATCTAACTGCTGTACCTGCAGTTTCTGTGTCCATATATATTTAAGCATGCACACACACATTTTTCTATTATAAAAGCTAAGGGAATAAAAATGATAAGGGCTTATGATTCTTTGCCCCTTTGTTGGGTTTCAGATCAATGACATCTCTGTCTTCCTGAAATAATTAAAATTTGTGCTTGCCTTGGTGTATGACTCAATTCTTCCATGCTTTGTAATTAGATAAAGGTTTTTATGATTGTATTGGATCATGGATAATACTATTTACAGTCTGTGAAGGAATCTGGCAACTTTCTGTATGATTTGGAATGAAAATTTAAGATATTGATATTTAACCATGTTTCCTGTCAGGTTTTGTTTTTTTTTTTCAGTTTAGAGCTGTGACAAATTCTGTTATTGTTCCATAGTGAAAGTCCATATATACATTCACAGAGAGGTTGCTCATTTGCCTTGTCACTCAAATGCAAAATTTTACTTTTCAACTTTGTTGTACGTGTAGGGGATCCCTCACTTCCTCGAGCTTGCACCCTGAACAAGTTAAGCCAAGCGCACAAAGTGCTGTGATGGATCCTATCAACCACGTAATTGAAGCAGAGTTCTGCACGATCGGTCCTTGTGGGGACCCAACAATATTTTGTGGTGGAGTTGTTTTTCCATCTAAAAATTCTTGTTAAATGGTCCTTCGCTATTCTTCTTTCCTTCTCCTGTTTTTCTTTTGGTCCTCTGTTCTTTTTCTTATCCAGCACTACAGCTTTTTTTGTCTGGATTTTTCATCTGCTGTGTACAGCGTACCTTGTCTTCAAACAACAGAATAATAAGAAAAAGCTGTAGAGCCCTAAAAAATAGCACTTGAAAAAAACCTGGGAGTTTCTTAGACCCCAGTGGCTATTCAAACCCAAAATAGTGCTGAGAGTCTCCATCAGATACGTTCCTGGCTTTGTGATGAAGCAGACAAGTCTAATTTTCCTTTGACACCTGTGTGTCTAAAGGTCCAGTATGACCTGGCACTGGTGATCCTATGTAGCTGAAGGAATTTTTGTATCTGAACCTTTGACAATCAATGAGGAATCAAGGGACTCGGTTTTATTTCCCATTTCTAATGCAGGCTACTTCACTATCCAAATCAATCTTGTTCTATAGCATGGTACAGATGTAGATATTTAGATGGACCTTACTAACAGAAAATACTGATCTCTTGCAGAAAGGTCCCTATTGGACTCAGCAAGAGTCGTACATCTACCTGGCTAAATAAGCCATGTTCTTTGCCTTATCTTCCCACAAACCAGTTTCTCACCAACCTTAAGTTAGTGGTATCCTCCACTAAAGCAATATGGATTTCTTCACTTTGATTAGATTCCATAGATCCACCTGTCATGAGTCTTAAGGTATAATTTCTATCCTCAAGTCTCAAAGGGTACTGGTTAACCTATTTCCCCAACAGCAACTCTGTTCTCCTGCAGAATTAGCCCCCAGAGCTCCCAGCATCTCCCTCTTTGGGTTGCTGGCACTTGGTGTTCGTTACTCTTCTCACTGAAGGTATCCTTTCTGGTTGCAATTACTGCTGCTGAAAAGATGACAGAAATACCAATTGTATGGCTGAACCTTGCTGAAAAAAGTTATCTGAAGATAGGAAATTCTTAAAAGATCATCCAAAATTTTTCACGATGGGGATTTTTTTAGTTCCACATTAAGCAGGATATCAATATACCTGTTTTTTCATGAAACTTCTTCAGCTAAGACTGTTGTTCACACCCTCAATATCAAGTGATTCTTGATATCTAATTATAATTTTCATACAAGAAGTATGGACTGAAGTCTGTAATGAAACTTATATAATAAGAAAATGACAGTTAGGTATCTCTTTGTATTTCAAGCTATGTCTATGGCTTTCCTGGGAAATGTTTTGAAGACTACTGTTTGTCTAGCAGATATGTGGATCTCTGTATCTCAGCCTTGCATTATGCCTGTCCGTGGTACACAGAGCTGATGCAGCACTTGCTAAATTGATCCTGTAGTTGTGACTTACATGAAGAATCAGAAACTCCATAATTAATGAATATATGGGAAGTACTGCTGGGAATTTCACAGAGTCTGAAAGGACCTGTGGGATGGTGGTGGCCAAAAGACAGAAAGGACATTGTATTCACCTGCTACACCACAATAGCTGTTGTTCATGTGTTGATTCATTTCTTATAATATTCCTCCCACCCTTCAGAGATCTGTTCAGAATTTCACTCTTACATTTTGCATTTGAGAAGCAACTGAAGTGCTGGTGGCCATGCTTTGCCTTACGTGGCTGTATGCATTCAGAGAGGGCCATAAGGGCTGGGACAAATCTGCTCTAGTTACTGGTCAGTAATCGTTCTTTAGATGACATCAGCCTGCAGTTTATATTTTGCAATGCATTTGTAAATGCTGAGATGAAAATTCATACTATGCTCTGAATTTTGGAAAAAAGATTGGAGTCTCTATGTGAATAACGTGCACCTGAATTCTTCAGATAGCTTCAAAAAACAGTGTGCATGAATCCTGTTGCATCATTAAAATTTTAAATGTTAAGGCCAGATGCTGCAGTGCTGTCTAATATTTCTTCAGCAAGCAATCAGCTGGTTCTTGCAGGATTGGGGGATCTGGCCTACAGTGATAAAACATCTCTATCGAACAATGATACTGTTAACTTAAGAGTTATTAGAAAATATTGCTGAGGATATTAATATCTAATTACACTAAACTGATTTGTAATTAACTCCACAGGAGCACAAAGAATAATGCTTGAAGAATTAATTAGGACAACATTGAATAGAAGACATTTTTCTTTTCTATTTGTTTGGTTTAAGAAATCAATATAGTTATTTTGGACAGTTTAGATGTTTTTATGTCTTTAAGCTTCAAAGACATGCAGGTTTCTATGGAAGTATCTATTTCTTTTCTTCTTTTAGTCTACCCATTTTACTTATGCTCCAATTTGGAACCAAACAAGTATAAAGACTGCAAGACAGGATTTATTCTTCACCTTAATTAAAGATTCTCCTAGTCCCTCAATAAATGTCCCTTAATTTGTCCTATGTAAGATAATGACCGTTTAGGACCTTGGCAAACCTAAAGGGTTTTTTGAGCTGTTCTTTCGGGCTGCTTAGCTTGATATAAATGCAGTTAGGCATGACCTCATTTACCTCTTGTGGAAATAGATAATAATGGCAAGATGTCAGTCCTTTATTTAGCTGTTTTTATGCCAAGTTTTATTTTTTTTCCCTTCACTGCTGACCTTCAGGATATGCTGCAAAGCCCTACCTATTTGCCAGGTTTTCTATAAGCGTTGAAGAGAGAACATTTAAGAAAGGAGTGGGAAGGATCTCCATTTCTGTGTATTAAAGAAGGGCTTAATTGGTGTTGTCTGAGGCCCTTAGCTGCAGCTGGAGGGATCACAGCACACAGAAGAGGATACATAGTTAAGAGGTACTTCAAGACACCTCTGTGTTTTTTTAATCCCTTATTAGTTCATGTAATTTTTCTCAGGCCCCACGAGTTTCAAGGAATGTGCACAATGCACACAGATATCCTGATCGTCTTCCAGGGCCGCCAATAAATGCCCACTTTAGGGTTGCTCAGTTCCAGCTGTACATAGAAAGTAGTTGTAGAATGTCCCAAGGTCTTTGCCATATGATTAATTTACATACACCTCATTTCGTAAAATGTGTTTTAACACCCGTTAATTAATGTAGGTCACTTCAATACAGTGTTGCCTATAAGAATTATTTATCTGTATTGCTATAGTGCACAGAGGCCCAATCTTCATGGGGCCTCGCTGGAATAAGTTGCTCTATATGTACAGAGTTAGGTGTAAGCCTTGCACGAAAGATTTCCCTCTCAAATAAACAACACTTGTATTTAAATGTGAACAACATTTCTCATGTCTAAGCATGAATCCTCTCTATGTTCCTTTGCTATTTGGCAGCAGACTTTGTGTTCCCACTTCTGTGTTTGAGAGGTGCACAGATCAGATGTTTTCTTGGGCTCTGCTTTCTTCGCGAGGAAAGAGAGCAGTTGTTTCCAGGCTCCACAGCTCTGCACTGAGATACAGCTGCCTCAAACTAATTTTAGCCGCTTAGAAACACTTTGTCCATTTTTGTCTGAAAGCCCCTGCAATTTGAAACCTACTATCTCCATAGTCCCAGGCTGTTTGCCTCACTTGCTTGTCTAGAAAAGGTAGCCATTAGATCTAGTTTTAATGCAAATTGCTCAGCAAGAAGAAGGAAGCTCAGTAAAGANGATGAGGTGTGATTGTTGTGTCATGTCTTTTCATGAGGTTTTGAAGGTGTTTTCTGCTTGCTGTCTTCGGCTCTTCTTATGGAGAACTTCATCCTTGGTGCTTATGAGTGACTGTTTTTAATGTACAACCCTATTTCCATTCTTCTTAAGAGTATTTGCATTCCCAAGTTGATCACGTCCCGGTTAGAAAATCACACAACTGCCTTGAACTGAATGTTGGTAACAGGTAGCAAAGTTGTTTACTTTTGGCAACTTTTAGTATCACTTGCATCACAGAGTTCAAAGTATGTCTCAAAAGAAAGGTGGTAATATTTTCCTTTCATAGATGTCATAAGGATTAGTTGATGTTCAGAAGCAGATTATGAAGTATCCATAGCAGCCTGCGGCAGAGAGTTCTCAGGGTACAGCTTCGTCACTTTACAAACTATAGCACTGACTACAGGAGCTACTACTACAGCTTGAACTGGGTAATGAAGTACATTTGTAATGCCCCCAAAGTGAAAGTTTTCAGATACCAGGTACAGCACTTAAAAAGAATAGTTGCTTTCCATAATTGAATGCTCATTTATTCCTCCATTAGTAGCACTACTGCTTATGTGACATTGCATTCTATGTGATATTAACAGGGTTGGGAGTGCGACAGAGGTAAGTGTGCACACATATGAATGTGTGTACGTGCATATATGTGTGAAAACACATATAGGTATACAAAGGTCCTCTATATATATGAGGGTAGAAGGTGGGAGTCAAGAGAGAGTAAAAGGTATTCTGAGTGCTCAATATATACAGAAGAAAGCCCTTCTCTTGCCCAAGAAACCCCCATCTTGCTGCCCATCTGCACTACCTTAGAGCTGCACTACTTCCAGAGAACACATTTGTTCTAGATTAGAGATGAAGCACCCAGTCCAGTGAGGGGCCACAAAGATAACTGAGGGACTGCAGCATCTATATTCAAAAGCCATCCGGACATGGTGCTGGGAAACTGGGTCTAGGTGACCCTGCTTGATCTGGGAGGTTGCGCCAGATGACCTCCAGGTGTCCTTTTNTCTCCTATGAGGAAGGGCTGAGAGAGCTGGAGCTGTTCAGTCTAGAGACAAGAAGGCTCAGGGAACATCTTATCAATTTATATCAATGCCTGAAGGGAGCGCACAAAGACAGAGCCAAGTTCTTTTCAGTGGTGCANAGATCTAGTTTTAATGCAAATTGCTCAGCAAGAAGAAGGAAGCTCAGTAAAGAGTAGACCAGATGAAGTGTGATTGTTATGTCATGTCTTTTCATGAGCTTTTGAAGGTGTTTCCTGCTTGCTGTCTTCAGCTCTTATCGAGAACTTCATCCTTGGTGCTTAGGAGTGACTGTTTTTAGTGTACAACCACATTTCCATTCTTCTTAAGGGTATTTGCATTCCCAAGTTGATCACGTCCTGGTTAGAAAATCGCACAACTGCCTTGAACTGAATGTTGGTAACAGGTAGCAAAGTTGTTTACTTTTGGCAACTTTTAGTATCACTTGCATCACAGAGTTCAAAGTATGTCTCAAAAGAAAGGTGGTAATATTTTCCTTTCATAGATGTCATAAGGATTAGTTGATGTTCAGAAGCAGATTATGAAGTATCCATAGCAGCCTGCGGCAGAGAGTTCTCAGGGTACAGCTTCGTCACTTTACAAACTATAGCACTGACTACAGGAGCTACTACTACAGCTTGAACTGGGTAATGAAGTACATTTGTAATGCCCCCAAAGTGAAAGTTTTCAGATACCAGGTACAGCACTTAAAAAGAATAGTTGCTTTCCATAATTGAATGCTCATTTATTCCTCCATTAGTAGCACTACTGCTTATGTGACATTGCATTCTATGTGATATTAACAGGGTTGGGAGTGCAACAGAGGTAAGTGTGCACACATATGAATGCGTGTACGTGCATATATGTGTGAAAACAGATATAGGTATATAAAGGTCCTCTATATGTATGAGGGTAGAAGGTGGGAGTCGAGAGAGAGTAAAAAGTATTCTGAGTGTTCAATATATACAGAAAAAAGCCCTTCTCTTGCCCAAGAAACCCCCATCTTGCTGCCCATCTGCACTACCTTAGAGCTGCACTACTTCCAGAGAACACATTTGTTCTAGATTAGAGATGAAGCACCCAGTCCAGTGAGGGGCCACAAAGATAACTGAGGGACTGCAGCATCTCTCCTATGAGGAAGGGCTGAGAGAGCTGGAGCTGTTCAGTCTAGAGACAAGAAGGCTCAGGGAACATCTTATCAATTTATATCAATGCCTGAAGGGAGCGCACAAAGACAGAGCCAAGTTCTTTTCAGTGGTGCACAGTGGCAGGACCAGAGGCAATGGGCACAAAGGGAAACACAGGAGGTGCCATCTGAACATCAGGAAACACTTTTTCACTGTGAGGGTGATGGAACACTGGCACAGATTGCCCAAGGAGGTTGTGGAGTCTCCCTCCTTGGAGATATTCAAAAGCCATCCGGACATGGTCCTGGGAAACTGGGTCTAGGTGACCCTGCTTGATCTGGGAGGTTGTGCCAGATGACCTCCAGGTGTCCTTTTCAACATCAACCATTCTGTGATTCTGTAATTTTTGTCATCTGGAGTAAAGGTAAATTTTAGCAGACTAATTATTAAATGGAAGGCTGATTCTTCAGGTAACATCTTTTTAGTTGAATACAACCGTTCATAAGACTGTAGCTTATGTAGTTTTTAATTTTTATTTTTGTATACATTTTATTACGTTTTTATATAGTTTATGTGTTATCTCATGAAGCAAGGAACTCCAGAACTGTTGGTGGTGCCAGCTGCAGTGTAGCGATACCTGAGGTAATTTTGACTACCTCAGGTTCTGGAAGTGGTCTCACTTCTGACCAGAACACAATAATTCAGGATAGACCCCATGTTGCTTTGGCTAGACTGCTTTTGGTACTTAGATTATCACGTTGAGTGTTGTTTGAAAGATAACTGTATTTTGCACTGCACTTAGTGGTGCTGGCATGTGGTATGCTTGGCTACTAATTATTCTTTTTCTTGCTGATGTGTAATATGATAAGCCCTTTCATTTTTCTGGACAGTGTTCATCTTCTGTCCTTGCCAAGGTTTGTTATTTATTTTGCTTACCTTCTCTAAGATGGCTGTTGTGTTCCTTGGAATTATTTTACCCTGCAAATCTAAAAATAGTTTGAAAATGTTTGGAGGAGATTTGAGACCTACAATAAGTAGCAAATTGCAGGATAGAAGCTCTGTGGCCTATTTCTAGTTTAAAATGCTATTGCACAGTTGCATAACTGAAGTAGTGAATTCAATTCTCTTGTCCAGTTGTTTCCTCTGAGGCCTATGCCCATATACTCATATAGGAAAAAAAAATTACACTTATTTAATATCCTAATAGTTTTCATATACTAAAAAAATGGATTATGACAAGAACTTTGAAATAAAGTTATAATTAAATTCTAAGTATCATTCCTGAGGTTTCAGTCAAGAAATTGTTTAGAAAAATATAGAAACCATTTTATTATTGCAGCAGCTGTGGAGTTTCACAATTCAATTTTTTTCTCATCTTTCAGTAGCTAAATTGCAATGTGCTGGCTGAAATTAAGCAGCTATAAATCATGGAAAGTAGAGTCAGATCTGAGTGAAATGTGACCAAAATACCACCCTACAGTTAAATGAAAGAAGGAAGTGTACACAAAATATTTGGAATATGTATAAGCCACTATTTCAATTAACATAAAATCTATCTTTGCTCTCTAATAATTACCCCCCTTCGAAAAAAATCTTTAAAACACTGCCAGAAGTCCTATGACGTTTTGCTTTCTTTTCCAGTCCCTTTATTCTGTATATTTTTTTACCACTTTCATATATTTTTTTGAATTGCTTTTTATTTTCTGTAAATGTTTCCACCCTTTCAGCTGGGTCCTCTGTGGCTACTCCTCCTCTAATCACATTGCCTCTTGCCTTCCGCTGTTACTGCTAAAACCCACGCTATACAGAGAGCAGTCTGCGTTGTTAAGGTTCTCGGTAGCACTCTTCCTCAATCTTTTTTTAATCAAACGACCATTCTTCCAAAATGCTATTTTTTAAACCGAGATTCAAGTCTTGCTGGTAAAAGTGAAGTCAAGGGACACCGGGTCAAGAAAAGGGCTAATAGAGTTTTGTATTATTTTCTGCAGTGTTAAGGGAAGGGTTGGTGCTTTAGAGAAGAGTATAAAATCGCAGACCGTTGCTTGTGGCTGCTGGAGATGAGAAAGTTAAATCTGAGGTTGACGGGGAAAGGGAAGTATGATGTTGCCTGCTGTATATAAGTAGATTGGTATTTTTCTTCACAGGAAGTTGGAGACACTCCTCTAAAGGCTTATCTGATAATGGCAACTGTCAGCTACAGACTATCAATTTACAGGGACCTCTTATCTGGTGTAAGGCAATTCTTAACATTCAAGTTTCTGAGCACTTCATTCTCTGTGTTGCAATTTCTTAGGTGCCGAAATATGAACTATCTGATTCTGGAATTTAAAAAGTGGTGGTACCAGGGAGGGAGCGGAGGACAAGGCTGAAATCGGATGCCAATAAATTTTGTATTATGTACTACAGAACAGGTCAGATTTATTGACGGCACACTCAGCAAAATCAATGAGGAATTCTTAGGAATTTAGGTTAATATGTTTCTCATCTATAAATGCCGTTGCTGACCTGTGCTAGAATTCCTGCACATTTTAGGATGTAAATATTTCTCTCAAAACTCCCATGTATTCTTTATTTGAAATGCTTGGTTCATTAAGTAAGTTTCTAAATTTTGAACCTGATAGTTATTTATTTATCTCAGCCTGGATTGCCAGCAAATTGTGAGTTTCTTCTGCTCCCTTAACCTTTCCCTCATGGTCCTCACGGAGCTGACGTGGTAACAGTATCCTCAGGGTCCTTAATGCAGTCACAGCAATTTACTTCTAACTTAGGAAATAATTCTATTTGGGGGACATTTAGATCATTTGTTTGATTTGTATCTTAAAATAACAACAATAGTACTTTTGTATCTGTTAGGTTTTTGTCAGTCATCACAGAACAAAACAAAGCAACCCAAAATCCCACATTTTTTGATCCAGCAAGAAATTCCAGCAAATTTTAAGATCTATTTCAAGAAAATAATCAAATACATTATTTAAATAGACAACAGGAAATATTTTCTCATGAAGTCTTTCTTAATAGTTGCTAAATTTGTTGAGGGAAGTAACTGGTTTAAGAATAGCTTTTTTTTTTTTAAAGTATTTTAGTTTCCCTGGCTATGTGTGTGCTAGTAAATGACATGGGCAAGGGACCACTCTCTGTCTGACTGGTAAAGCACAGCTCAAATCTGTACAGTTGATCTCACTCCCCAAAACAAAGAGGTCACACCAAAAATGCCTACTGGAAATGGACCCTGGCCCAAGATGACTCCCAAGCTGTGCTCTGGGCTCTCTGAAAAGTTCTTCTAGTTGACCCAAGCCACGTCTGCACCAGAGAGTGTGCAGGGGTGGCTGTATTACAGAGCTTGAGCCCGGGTTAAGTTATTGGTGTAGACATTGACTCCACAGCACACAGAACTTTCAGCAAGGACAACTACAAATAGCGATTTCCCACCTTTTTTCAGTATCTTTTATCCTTCCAAACCAGCATGGTAATGATATGGAGCTATTCTTTTCAGTATCAGTTGTCTCAGTCCTGTTTCCAAAACACTGTGATTATAAATTAATGGTATGGAGGCCATAAGAAGACTTACTCCATTTCATCTGAAAAGCTATCCTAGTTCTCTTTAAAATAAATGTACCCATGATTGGTCTGACAGTACAAAGCAGTATTACAGCCTAAATGATAATTTTTCACAATGCCTTTTCGTGCATGCTTCTCAGGTACAGCTTGCAAATGTAAAAAATCAGGGCACTGTTTGTCTGGCTCGTATGCTGTATTGTCATTATCAAAATTACTACTGGGCTGCAGAGAAGTACTCATACAGTGATACGCTTATTTTTTTCAATACGGTGATTTCCTGAAATAAAAACAAATTTCTTAGGTTTTTGCCCATGTGCCTGAGGACCAACAACTATGCTTAATAGAATTGTTTTCTGTACAGAATGTACAATCTAGGCAGATGCTAGACTTTTACTCTGCTATTTCAGAACCTTAATACACATTTTCAAAACCATTAGATGGATTGAGAACTCAGGTACATCTATAGCCAATTGCTTTAACCCCTGTTTTTCAGAGTGTGTGTTCACCCAGACATCCCAGACGATAAATTCAAGATGAGTGAGAACCAAAAAAAAAGTAGCTAGCACTCGATGGGAGAATGATTACTGTGTGAGCTTATTGTGTGAGCAAAGGGTTGGAAGGAACCTCTGGAGGTCGTCAGATTCAATCACTATCTCCAGGCAAGGCCAACTTCAAAGTTACAGCAGGTTGTTCAGGGTCTTATCCTGTCAACTTTTTAAATTCTCCAAGAACTGATGTTCCACAGCATCTCTGAGCCATCTGTTCCTGGGCTTCACTAATCCCACTGTACAAGGTTTTTTCTCATGTCATCACAGCTTCCCGTGTTGCTGGTGTCCATTGCCTCTTGTCCTTTCACCGTGCATTTCTGAGGTCTGCCTCCATCTCTTCTATAAGCACCTTTTAAGTAAGAAGAAATCTATTATAGATTGTAGGTTACCCCTGCTTTATCCTGATTAGGTTAGCAGAAAAACGGCAAGTGGATGGATTTTATTTTTTTTTAATACATTGTCAAAAAATGAAAATGTCAAATCAGCCAGGATATTATAGAAAACCCTAGGGTATACCCTACTCATATATGAAATAGTAATAATGATATATGAATAATAATTAGGAACAAGAAAAATATTTTAAGAGAAAAATAGGAATGTGGGAAGAACATTGAAGCAAGAAATAACCTTGATCACTACAATCTGAGGTGGAGAGACTGGATTATTATGGATTGTGACAGAACTAAGATGCAGTCAAGATTAATTTATCATTTTACCAAATGTGCAAATATTTGAATTATAGAGAAAAATAAAATGCCACTTAAGTTTCAGAATGTCCCTAAATTAAAAATTAATTGAATCTGTAGTCCAGCTTGTTTAGATCAACCAGTAAGTTCTGCATTTTGCATGCGTTTGCTGTTCAAGAATTTTCTTGCCCTGTCTTTCTTTCTTCTTTGTGGATGTATTTCTAACATCAGAATATGGGAGCTGAAGGATTCTTACTATGGCATTAGCACTATTTTCTTCACTTTTCTTTTTACCTACAAGCTTTCATTATTATTTTTTTTTCCTCATCAGTTTCTGGTCTTCCGAGTGATTCTTATTTTGAACTCAGTGCAATTTGGTTTTCTTTTTATGGGTCAGGCTCTCCAGCTGCATGTCAGACCCTGGAATAACTCACAGTTATACACCTACTAATTTACAGCATTGTTTGTGCACAAAGGGAGGCAAAGTCTGTCCCAAAAGATCTCTTCACAGACACTGAGGTACTCAGGTGTCAAAAATTTTCAGTTAATGTCTACACTTTTTTTTTTTCCACTGAAAAAATAAACATTTTCATAGGGGAAAAGAAATTTTTATTGTGATAAACTTATTCCATTACATCACACTGATGGCAATGATATTCATATCTATGAATGAAGATGATTTGCTTTATATTTATTTGTATTAGAATTAGGCGCAGTGCAGGTAATTAAAAGAGTACTTCATTCAAAGAGAATGTACTGTGAAGTTTCTCTCTCTTTCAAGGGTTTTTTAAGAGAAAGAATATGAAAAACTCATCTCTTTTTTTTTCCCTCCTTAATGTAGGGTTAATATCAAATGGTGATAATGTAGAAAGAACATTTATATTTTTAGAAACCATTCCACACTACCTTCCAGACACAGGCAGCATGACTCATGGTGCCAATTTCTCTATAAACAAGCTGAAGAAAAATTTATGAGAAAAGTACTTCCATATTTAAAAAAAATAATAATAATTTTCAGATGCAGCCAAAATTACATTGAACTGTTCAGCTTTGTAATAAACTTTTAGTAAAATTGTTTAAGCCATTAATTGTCATTGAATTTATATTTTCTTGGTTTACTCTTCATAAATTCCTCTGCCAGGTGCATCATATTGTTAGCATCTTCCAGTAGTATATTGTGTTGAATACATTCTGACACTTGGTGTTTCTGTAGAATAACCATTCAATAACTGTTTTGTATTTTATGTGTCGTATATGCACATACACCTGAAATATCTATAATGTTTATATTCATATATATATGTTAATGTTATAGAGAGCAAGTTCAGAAGGTCGTAGAGGGGTTTTTGTTGGGTTTTTTGGGTTTTGTTCATTTGTTTGTTTGTTTGTTTTCTGTGGGAAGTGCAACCCACAATTTTAGGGTGGGCCTCCAAAAAGGCTCTGTTGTAGAAGCTTCTATGCTGTCATCCATATTTCCTTTGTATGATCAGTTTTAACTAGATGTTGATGAAACAGTACTTCTATTTTTAAAAAAGACATAGAATCTCTGAACGAGATTGACCATAAGTGAAAGCTGAGGCAAAACTTTGTTGGAAGTAGTACTGCTTGCTGTCTTTAATTAGACTGGAACACAAAAGGTCTATTATACTTTGTCCAAAACATAAAAACACTTGGGGAAAAAACTTACCTTGTTGAAGGTCAAGAAATAAGCAGTACAGTAAGTGCCAAGAAGCACACTGAAGAAATAGATGTGTTTAAAAGCACTTAAATGCTGACCTTCAGAAAGAATAGTGGCAGATGATGCTTTTATTTAAAACAAAAGGCTTAATCCTTTTATGAATCAGATGCATTATCATAATCAGTATCAGTTAGCAGTCTTCACTGACAAATATTATTTTTGACGTTCCTAGACTTAGCCTAGTTTCAGCACATAAAGAAAAGACCGTGCCCTTCACTGCCTTTGGAAGAAAAATATATCAAAGGAAAAATATGTATGAAAAGTCACTTAATAAACAAATGACTTAACTTTGAATGTAGTTCCTCTTAAAGCAGTTCTTTAACATTTGGTGATATAACCACTGCAATTCATACTACTGTTCAGTGTAAAGACCAGCTCTGTCAGTACAGGTCTGTGAACTGCAGTCACTCAAATGTGACTAATGGGCTTTAAGGTGCAATTTTCCTCTGTGTGGCAAGTTCAGGTGTGTGACTATGTGCTGCCTCCGAAGTTAATCACTTTGATTTCTAAGAGTACATGCTCTTTTTTTTTTTTTAATATATATATATCCTCATTGAAGTTTGGTCTCTTTCTTTTTTAAAGTTTGCTAACTCCCAGTTTATAGTCCAGTCACACTTTTTCCCAATTGGATGACAGTGTTAAAATGCAAAAAGTGAAATACAAAAGTTAGAGATCAGGTTGTTCTGCCCGCTCAGATGAAAAGACAGTAATGACAGCTGACAGGTTTGTACCTTTCTTTTTTCATGTAAGGTGTAATTGAGTGCCTTAACTGATAAATTGAATAAAATTATGCTTCTCTGCCTTTCTTTGGTTATTCTCTTAATATAGGTAATTTGTTCTGGGAAAAGTGGATACAGCCTGAATATTGCAAAGCTATGACCGTTTAGTTGTGACATGGATGTTATAAATCCTTCCTTTCTTCTTCATCTGCTTGCTGCTACTTCTCTATTTCCAAAGTCATAAATGTGAGCAGAATCTTTTACCATATGTGTTCTTGCAGCTCCATTAGCAAATTTGGTACAATTACCAGATTGTGTTGTCAAAGGTGATTTTGCTGGAATTTTAAGAGAATATTAAAAGGAACCATCTTTTATCTTTAAGGAGCTGGAAAGGAGCAACAAATACACAGACAACATTCATAGGTTGATTAACAAAATGTTTCTCTTGTATGTGCACTACATTTTCCTGACTAAATCACAGTAGTCTCCTGGTGTGGCATCAAAGAGATGTTCTGGAGAAACAATTATTTCTTATTCATCATAGATCTACAAATTTATTCTATCATCTGTTAGCTTCCTACATAGAACTTTTTCAGATCATCTGGGACTTCCAGTGAGGAAGGGAAGGGAAAAATGTGCACCTAAAGGAAAAGCTTTATTGAAAATTCAACCTGGAATCTGTTAAATTCTAGCGATGCTGCTTAACAGACCCTGTAGAAGCAAAGACATCTCTTTCTCTTCTGTCATGGTAAATACTTTATCACAACGAGCAGGACTCTTCACAGTGGTAAATTGCAACTTCAGCTCTCGTTTCTTTTATATTTCACATGATGACATTATATACGAAGAATTGTCAGGCCTGTGTAGAATATAGCATCACTCAAATACAGAGAGACCTCTCCAGACAGCATAAATTACAAATTAACCCCAGAACCACAGTCACATCTTTCCCAATCTCTTGCCTATTTCTAAAGGGAAAAAGAAAAGTGTAATTGGACAAGAGTCACTGTGAAGTATTACCTCCTCCCCAAAAAGTTGATTTTAGCCTGTATCATTTTAGTGATGCAGGTTGGGGCACAGCTCCAGAAACAACTGTACAAATGTGGAAGAGGAAAATTTAATCACTGGAGCAGGAAAAAGAAGATTGGGACAGAATGTAATGCAGAAACATTAATGTGTTTGGCCAGCTTCACTGCCAAATCCAGTATCTCTTTAAGCTACACTCCCAGAGACTTGCAACATTTAAGACTTCTCCGAATAGCTCTTGGGCTTCAAGCATACCCTCTGACACCTCACTTGGGAAGCTTTTCTCATCTTGAAAAATGAGCTGGTCCGGACTCAAGACTATCTGGTAACTGGGTGTAAACCAGCTGGATAAGGGACCAAACTTTCTATCGAACTTTAAATGTCTGAGGACAGAACTACTGGTCCTTCCTAGCGCCGAGACACAGCAGGGAAGAAACAATTCCTCCTTTTTTTTTTTCCCCCCTCTGAATTCTGTCACTACATAAGAATGGTTAGAACTGAAATGGTGTTTAAAGGACCGCCCCTGTCAGACAGAGTGACAAGGAGTGACAGGAACTACACAGCTGGTCTTTTGGACATGGGAGATGGATTTTGCCCTGTGTGAGGTAGCATCATTTATTTTCAAAGCAAAACATCTGATCTACCTTCCACATGGCTTGCTGATCAACAGACTATTTTAGAGAGCAGAGTCAAGCCCACAGAAAACAAATCCAGCCAGGAAACCACATACATTCTTTTCTCAGCTTCTGAGAACTTTCCTATTAGAAATGTCGCTAGAGTAATTTCTGTTTATTGTTTTCCCTGTTTCTAGCTGTTCAGCTTGCCAGATGAACATAATTACTGACAGAAAATTACATTTATTTAAAAGTAAAATTGAATTACCCTTACCATCCTCTCCCAATCTGTATCTGAAAGGAGTAGAAGGGTGTAGATTACAGACCACTGTACCATTATGATAGAAAATCCCGTATTCTTCCTTCTTCTACCTCTTCTTGCATATTCCCCCTTCCAAACGTAATAAAGAGTTTCCATTCATTGACCGGTCAGTCTAATTGTTCCTAAATATAATTATACTGCTTTCACCATTAAGGGATGTTAAATTGTGCATTCTTGGCAAACCCAGTTTTAGCATCTGCCAAACGCACATCTCGCTTGAAAAACAGCTAGCTACTGCTAGGTGCAGCACTCACCTGCATTATGAATCTGGTGATGCCCGTCTTATTATGCTCTGCATATCTGTCCACAAAGGACAGATAATAAATAATTTCCTGATAGGGTACTTATTTTCTGTACTTGTCGGTCTCGATAGCCTTCTCTATGTAAAATGTTATTTGCAATTCCTATATCTTAAGTATGCTGGTATTGACTTTATTACATTATCAGGAGATATTTGTATAGATAATGTGCAGTTTTGGAATGCAAGCTGATGCGGAGCATTCTTCCAAAAAAAATGAACTGGTTGAACTAGCAGATTTCTCTGGTGGACATTTGTATCAATGATTCCTACAGTGAATAACATGAAGCTCCACCAGCATACCTCCATCTACACACCAGGGACACAGCTGAGATTTACAGACATCTCATGGAGCATGACAACTAAGATTTTAAAAGAGTAAATTGGAAGATTAAAACAAATCAATGAATCTTTTCACATTTGTGTAGAATAATGTATACCTTTGTTTTTAAGAAAGGGTTAGAAACAAATTGAATGGAACAGAGATTTTAGGAATGAGCATCTGTAGCACAGTTCTTTTTCCTTTTACTGTCACTCACAATCTTTGACTAAAGCATGGAGCATCTCCAGCCACTGTCCAGATAAGAAAACATCCTCTTTTCTTCCATGCAATGTGGCATCAACATACTGAGTGAAGCCATCATAAAATGTTTAGAGATACTATGAAACAGAAAACGTGTAAAACAGTACTATGAGAAGTTGGGTTTGGCTCTCCCGCTGTTATTTTACATCATTACCCTACAGATAAGCATCCTGACTTCTGAAGTTTTCCTAATAGGATAACTCTGATTCCTGACACTAATTCTAGCCTTTGGCACTCAGTTTAGTACAACCGTCACTGCAGTGGAGGTTAGATCTAGAGAACCTCTGTTTACTAATAAAGAACAAATAATAGTTTATCTAGGTTACTATAATTTACATCCGCCATAAGCTAATGGTTACAAGGCTGAGGCGTAAGATGGATGCAGTTGCCAAAACAGGTTTTTCATTCCATTTTACATTGCTGTGGGTGCCATGTCTGGTCTCACACTTTCTCTGCAACCTTGTATACACATATACAAATACATATGTAGATGTATATACCTATATTGTATATATATTACACATATTTTTAAATGCAGCCTAAGATTTTCTGTGGAATGATAGTTCATGTAAACTGAGTGCACAGTGATCCATTTGTGCAGGTAATGGATACAGAGTCATTGAGGTAGGTGTTCCCGGTGCTAGATACACAAATGAAGAGGCGACTCTTTTTCATTTGATAACATCAACTTTGGTCTTCTTATAGACATTAATTTTTTTTTTCAGTTTTCATTTTTTAATGCAGTTTGGGTGAATAAAGAAGTACATTTATTTATTTTTAAATAAAATAACTTCAAGAATTAATGCAGTAGGCAGTGTATATGAGTTCAAAACCAATGTTGAGGCACTACTAAACAAAGGCAAAAAGTAGAACAGCAGGTCCCTTTTGTAATCATAAGTAAAGCTTTACACTGATGTTCTAAAGAAAGTGCTTTATGCTGAACTGCTATAAATCTGAGAGCTGACAGCAAATGGAGATTTCCTTATACCTTATTTTTGAAGAGGATATTGAAAACCTCTTTTTGCATTTTTTTCATCACAGAATCTTCAGTGTGTAGCTCTTAGGAGGCAGAGGAAGACAAGGCTTTCTTGCTCCATCTACTCACATTAGGAATGAAGTTCTCTTTTTACTGTCTTCTGCCTATTCCTTCCTTGAAATGTATAAAATACTGCCATATTCATGCTTTCCAGACTGAACTTCTCATGCTTCTGCTTTACCAGAAAACCTCTGAGGGATTCTGCAGTTTCCAAAAGATTCTCGTTCTCAAAAGGCGTTTTTATAAGCCAGACAAGTTTTCAATACGGTGGTTCCCATGGAAGTTCTCCTCTCAAATATGTCCAGGATTCCCCCTTCCTCTCCATTAGGCTTTTGGATCAAGTGTGGTTACAGGCAGGGGGGATGATACCTGGACTTTCTGCCCTGCACTTTCCAAAGTATTCAGGTTCATAGTTTTGGTTCTAATAGCTTAAACATCTCTCCTTTGAAGTGGAACAAGCTGTAATGTTGACCATCAGCTAAAAAGTTCTCTATCAAACTGATTTGTAGTGTTCAAACCTGGAAATGGAAGAACAGACATCTTGTTCCAGACATGTCATGAAAGACTGAACTGTGGAGAATAATGTCAGGCCAGCCACCATTGCCAGATTCTGCTTCTTGTTTGGGTATAACAATGGAAAGGTACTACGCTCTGAGAAATCTTTAATCTTGCTGTGATTACATGTCAAATTAAGGAGGCAAGGCAAACCTTTCTACTTTGGGTTGATTTTTTTCTCCTTTTCTGAAATTAATTTTTCATATCAGAAATTATTCATTCATGGGTCCAGGGCAAAGCAAATGTAAATGCCTTGGAGCCAAGAAAATGAGTTAAAGATGTCCCATAATGAACTTCGGGGTTTTTTTTGAAGTAATGTTTCAAATATTTTTTAAGAAATCAGATTCACAGAAGTAATCTCACTATATTCTTAAAATAAGCTATATGCATACTTGAAATGACAGGAGGGACAGTCTTCCATCGCAACAGCATCTCAATTTGGAAAACACTAAAACATGGACATGTGGTCCTGCATACTTGACACTTGACTTGAGTGAGGTTGCTCACGTCCTTGAGTTCAAGCAGAGGTGTGATTGCAGGATTAGGGCCTATAAATTTGCCTTGACAACGAGTTCAAGCTGACTAAAAAGAATGACCTTTCAAGATTAAGACCTTATTTAATAAAGAAACCTCTATTTGTATAGGCTGTTTAACATAATGCATATTGCATATGTTCAAAATAAGTATGCAGTAGCTAGACTCAATGCAGAACTACAGCAGCATACTTATTGTCTTTTTATTCTCTTTACCTATAGTTTGAAGCAATCAATTCAAATTAAAATCCTGTTCTGAAAGTGGCTGAACCATTTTTTTTTCCAAAGCAGTTGTCAAAAGACAGCACAATGTAGTGGTTAAAAATATTAACTGAATGTAAATGTGCTTATCCTAAGAACATCTCAGTACTGCAATAATTTAAGTGATGCTTTGATTAGACTTCTTTCTACTGAAAATAATTAAATTCATAGAGGGAGGATATATTAAACACAAATAGCCATTAACAAAGGTAGAGAAGAGGTGATGGCATCAGATAGCTGTGTAGTTAATCAGAAGAATACAGGATTGTACACTTTAGATGGGTAAGGTGAAAACATTACCAGAGAAAAATGTGAATTCCTAAAGTCATAAAGCTATACAACCAATAAAATGTGTGAGTTAGGGTGATCCTGCAAAAAGAATATGCGCAGAAAGAAAGGTCCATCTGAAAGCAATAGAATTTTGTAACGTACCCACAAGATTTAATTTACTCCTGTTGCTATTGCCCTCTGTATTTTATAAGTTTTTTCTCTCCTTTCCTACAATGGAAAGCTGCCATGCTTTGAGAAGTCTTTAATATTGTTGCAATTACATGTCAAATTAAGGGGTTAAGAAGGTAAACTTTTCTACTTTGGATTGATTTTTTTTCTCCTTTTCTGAAATTAATTTTTCATATCAGAAATTATTCATTCATGGGTCCAGGGCAAAGCAAATGTAAATGCCTTGGAGCTGAGACAATGAGTTAAAGATGTCCCTGTAAAAATCACCACATGTTACAAGAAGTTAAGTTATTGTAAAGTATGCTAATAACCTACTTTTCATTTGTGGTGCTGAAAATATTATAGTAACATCACTATAGCACAGGAAATGTTTATGTTTAGATCAAGCACGGTGCACATTCTCTGTAACAGAAAAAAGTCGTCTTCCCTACATAGATTTTTACAGAAGCAGATAAATTTGCTCAGGTGAATACATTCAATACATTTCCTGCATAAATTACTTGAATTTTAACTGATAGTTTTTGATTCTTAAATGATTACTAGAGCTAATAAACATTATTTCAAATACCAGGCAGAGCTAAAGTGTTTGGGTCTGGATTTACCTGTACAGGAAATTGCCTCCATCCATTTTGAAGTGGCATTTGTCATCTATTTTTCATCAAGGTCTGTTCATTTCTCTTGTGCTGATAGTATTCTTCTGGAAAGGCTAGTGGAGAAAAATAAATTAACGATGCTGAATTGGTACTTTAAAACTGCAACAACTGTGGAATCAATGCGGTTGGTCTGCTGCAGCTATGTACCAATGCTTTCTAGTCCATTCAGTCACAGGTTTTATTTATACTCTTTGTTTAATCACATAACCTCTTTGTGTTCATTCTTTAAGGCATTGCTCTAGAAAATTTGTGTGTGAGTGAAAGTTACTTAATTGGATATGTTGTGTTTCGCTCCCCATATTTAAAATGTGGTAATGAAGTCTACCGAAAATCTAGGTGCCCTGGTGCATTCATATTTGTAAGGCCTTTAGCCATCTGAGGCATTTAGTTTTGCTGAAGTGGTATTATTAGGAAGAAAATTTTTATTTTCTTGAGCATATCTGTAGGCCTCCAACACTAAAGGTTAACAGTCTATATAACACAGGAACATATTTGATTTAGTAGCACCAGGAGCGTGAACACTGACTCTAATTTAGCAAATGAAAGTTACTTCTGTGTATAGGCTAGGACTATACCCATTGTCACATGAAATAGATAATTTATCTTAAGAATAATTTCCGTCATATCTGAAAGTAATATTGTAGTACTGTTGGCAAAGCCACTCCCTATTTGACATTGTCCTTTTCCTCACAATCTGCAATCTTGACATATGAGGCAGTACACTTATCTGACAGCAGTGATAGTTTAGAGAAAGAAACTATTTTTAAAATGGTTTTTCAAAAGAAATTACATAATTCTAAACGATTAAATAATTCTACATATTTCTAAATTATTTTCTATCTTCATGATTTGAGTTTTGCTTCTAGAATACCAAATTTTTTCCAAAAGATATTTTTTAAACTTTATACCAAGGTCATATATCTTTGAAGACATAAACAGAAACCTTCCTGGAACTACAACTGAAAATAGGAGTTTAGAATAAAAAATACCACAAATATTCCAATAGATGCTTATTGACAAAATTATCATGATACATTCCTTCTCCTTAGTGCTGCATTTTGAAATGAAAAGTAAGCATTTCATATATAGGAGGCACATCAGAGTTAAATACGCTAACATGGAAAACAGAAAACTCTTCACGATTCACTTTTCTCTTCAAAAGAGTCAAGATTAAGTTAAATCACTCACTTTCCATCTACTGATACAAGATACATCTTGTCTGCGTTGCAATGCAATACAGATGAGCGACAACTGTCTAGACATTTACTAGTCTGTCAATAGGAGACCATTCAGTGCATCAGAGTCCAGGTCTCTGATTTGTCTCCCCAGTAACGGAGAAGGGCATCATTGAAACCTGTGGGGAATCTGAGAAGAAAATACGATGGATTTCTGTCTAACGTTATTGATGAAAGTTAAATGTCCGCTCAGAACCATAATCAAGCTCAGGAGGTGACAAAAAATTTGTGTGAGCTGTTTAAGTACAAGTGAGGTGAAAAGGAGCCCTGTTGTGAAAAAACGGGCTATTTGGGGGTTTGGATCTGACAAATACCTGGTTCTTGAGAAAAGGAAAGAGAGACTGGAAATCACTGAATGCTTTAAATAAATTAACTTCTTCCAGCAGGGGTGCCTTGTAATTGCTTTTTTTTCTCTTCCACATATCTAGCATCAGCTATAAAGGTTTCTAACTCAGGGTTCAAGAGACTAGCCATCATAATGAACCTATCCTTGGAAGCACAGCTGAGTTTTTCAACTTTGGTAGTTTCCACATTTCCAGCAGGCCATAATGTAATACTCACTTTTTTTTTTTTTTAATAAGTTTTTCAGTTTGAATGGTTAAAGCCATAACATCATAATTTTTTTGCCTCTCAGGGATGACTTCCTTACAGGACAGATTGGAATTATATGTTCCTTTCTGATTTTTTTTTTTTTTTAATCTGATGGTTCACTTTCAGCCAGATGGGACTGCCTCTCCTCCCATGACTGAGCCAGATGTTGATTTGCATCAAGTTTTTGGCAAAGAGTTCATATAAGCTTTGTACTGACTGATTCATCTGTATATCAGCCTCAATAATGCATAGTCTCACTGCAGTGAATAGGCATCGCCATGTTTTCTGTATAATTAATTCATATAGGCTCATCACTGCCCTAGATAAGTGTATACCTACAGGTATACTAAGCGGTAATGCCACTTGTGATCTGCTAAAATTAGACTGTAAGAGCTTTTGAGCAACCTGGTCTAGAGGAAGGTGTCCCTGCCCATGGCAGGGGGGGTGGAACTAGATGATCTTTAAGGTCCCTTCCAACCTAAACCATTCTATGATTCTATGATTCTGTGATACTGTGAATCAGTTATTTTAAGCCTTTGTAAACTAAAATCCAGAGTATCCTGATTTAAAAGAAGACATGCACCTGCATGATATATGTCCATCACTGGGAACAGAGAAACCCAGGGCTTGAATTACATGATTTATTCGGAAAACAGCCGCATAGTATATTTTACAGTCTTAATTTTCTCCTTTCTTGTGTTCTCCAAGACAAATATGGGAAGGTATATTTTAGTGAAGTTCTTCTGGAGCATTGAGAAGAAATGGTGCTGTTTGCCAGACTTAAAATCCATTATGAGTCAGATGGAGGAGTTTGGATAAACCACACATCAGGACTGCTGTTAGCCCCAGGCCTTCAAGCTATCTGCTGGGCATCATATATCATGATATTGGCTTGAATGTTGGGCCTTTTGTTTTGGTTACTTTTTAAAATAATACAGTGTTATTCTGCCTCTGTGTTCTGAAATTTAAAGTGTGCATCTAATTTTAAGGCTTTTCTCTATATCAGTGGAGAACTTAATCCTTTTAATGATAACTAAGATTTTGACAGGGACAGTCTGCAGGAGCTTAAAAAAAACTCACAAGTGCACTCATATGCAAAATAAAAATAAAAACTGTTGATAATGCTGCTAAGGAAGAGGCTCTGTAATGTACCCAAATCTTGAAAAGTTCAGTTAGCCCATGAAATGAGCTTATACATATACTTCCATTTTGGAAGATGCAAGTCTGCCTTGGAAGCTTGCCAGAGGTATATTCCATGTTGAAAATTTTTTTTTTTTTAAAGAATAGAACTGTTTTATTTGATGTGAGACCTACATTACTAAGCATTGTTATGTTTCATAACACTTGGAAATTAAACCGTTCAGTTCTTTCTAGACTATGGTTATTGAAATTATTTTAAATAATAGATTTATCTCCCTGATAGTGTCAGTGGATATGTCCAGATTTCAGGGAAGACATGTTTTACTGCGCATGCAGTCCTGAGCTCCTGATTGTTCATATCAGGAAATGCTTTTCATTTTCTTCCAGGTTTGGTTTCCTTTCCTCCTTTACAGGAAATCCTGGGAGAGCAGGAGCATTGGTGCATACTGATGTCTTGTCCCATTGTTTAGTTGGGAGCATGGCTAATGAATCATAGAATCACAGAATCATAGCAACATAGAATGGTTTAGGCTGGAAGGAACCTTAAAGACCATCTAGTTCCACCTGCACTGACATGGGCAGGGACACCTTCCACTAGACCAGGTTACTCAAAGCCCCATCCAACCTGGCCTTGAATACTTCCAGGGATGGGGCATCCACAGCTTCTCTGGGCAACTGGTGCCAGTGTCTCACCACCCTCACAGTAAACAACTTCTTCCTAATATCTAATCTAAACCTACCCTCTTTCAATTTAAAACCGTTATTGCTCATCCTATTGCTACACTCCCTGATACAGAGTCCCCTGTAGGACCCCTTTAACTACTGGAAGACTGCTATAAGGCCTCCCCAGAGTCTTCTCTTCTCCAGGCTGAACAACCCCAACTTGCAGCCTGTCTTCATAGGAGAGGTGCTCCAGCCCTCTGATCATCTTCAGACCCTCCTCTGGATTCACTCCAACAGGTCCTTTTCCTTCTTATGTTGGGGGCCCCAGAGCTGGACACAGTACCCAGGAGGGGTCTCATGAGAGTGGAGCAGAGGGGCAGAATCACCTCACTTGACCTGTTGGACATGCTTCTTTTGTTGCAGCCCAGGATACAGTTGGCTTTCTGGGCTGCAAGTGGACATCGCCAGGTCATGTTGAGCTTGTCATCAACCAACACTCCCACGTCCTTCTCCTCAGGGCTGCTCTCAATCCATTCTCCGCCCAGCCTGTATTTGTGCTTGGGATTTCCCTGACCCACATGCAGGACCTTGCACTTGGACTTGTTGAACTTCATGAGGTTTCACAGGCTCAGCTCTCCAGCCTGTCCAGGTTCCTCTGGATGGCATCCCTCCCCTCCAGCATGTCGACTACTCCACACAGCTTGGTGTCATCAGTAAACTTGCTGAGTGTGCACTCAATCCCACTGCCCGTGTTGCCAACAAAGACGCTAAACAGCACCAGTCCCAATACTGACCCCTGAGGAATGTCACTCATAACTGGTCTCCACTTGGACATTGAGCTGTTGACCGCAACTCTTTGAGTGCGGCCATCCAGCCAATTCCTTGTCCACCGAGTGGTCCATCCCTCAAATCCATGTCTCTCCAATTTATAGACAAGGATGTCGTGTGGGACAGTGTCAAAGTCAAATGAAGTCAATACAGATCTGAGAACTGAGAATTATGGATATAATGTATCTGTCTACGATTAATAGTCTCTCATGTCAGATTGGCTGGAAACGAGACTTGCCAAAGTTTGGGGCTTGCAACATGCCTTCATGATCAATTACTCCAAAACTAGAAGCCCATAACTAGCTTATGGCATAGTGGCCATAAACTAGAAAAAAAAAATACTGTATTACTCATCTAATAAACCTGACACACAGCTCACAGGAAAGATATTGTCCATAAAACCCTACCACACTACCCAGATCCAAAAGAAATTAAATGGGAGAATAAAGTATGATCTTGTGTGGATGAGCTGCCCGTGAGGTAGCCAGGCTGATAATTGGTGCTGTAACAGGAGGTAGTTTCCTGGGAAGTAATAAGGGTTGTTTTCTTCTTCACACAAACTGTTAAAATATTGGCTCTCAGTCGCATGCAGTTCAGACTGAACTTTTCTTCTGACATGATTCCAGCAACGTACTTTTAATGAAGGATTAAAACTAGCAGCTTTTGTATCATTTGAGAAATTGGAAACTCAGTTTCTAATTGTATTCATTCTGGATTGCTATTAAAATGTTCTGTAGCATCAGATGAGTAAATTAACCCATTGCTTCAAGTTCCTTGTCTAAAGACTGGAATAGTAACTTCACAGGAATGTTTAGAGATATAATTAATTAGCCAATGCTGAAGTGTAAGCATGAATTCTCCTGTCACCGTCTCCTATAGTTGAATAATTCCTTCAAAGAAATAAATATTGCATTATTCAAGATACAGGACGAATTTAGATTTACAGATGTTCCCACATTATAATTTAGTCAAAACACTATGAATAACACCCCTATTTCTGTGAAAAGTACATATGAAATTGTAATAAAGGACCTTTGTTTTCTTATAACTTGGCTCCATTTCACATAACACAGACACATTTCACATAACACAGACACATTTCACATATGATATACAATTGTGGCCTATCAGTGTATTATTAAATATGAATCTACAGATAAAAATATGAACACATTTCTTTTACTTCATATCCTAGGACAGAAGTTGCTTTGTTTGTAAGACATAATGAGAAAATGTAGATAAAAGCAATTTGTATAGAATTTTTATTTAGATTACCCAGGCAACTTTTCTTCAGATAGGGATCTTATCTTCAGTGAGGTCTTGTGTCTTTCTGCCTTTTCCACTGAATTGACTGGAATTTAATAGAATAAAGTGTAATAAGAACTGCAGGCCTTTTAGGTTTAAAGTTTTTTGTTGTGGTTGGGGTTTTTTTTGTTTTGTTTTGGTTTGGTTTGTTTTTTAAAGTGAATAACCTGTCCGGTAAATTCTCTGTTTAAATAACTGTATCTTCTAGTGGGAGAACTCTAATTTTACTTTTCAGATAGCCTTTGTCCACTCAGGAAGGTATTGCTAAATTGCTACCTTTATAGTTTATATTTCTACAATGGACCCACAAGTTGCAATTTTCCTTCTTCTGTACAAAGTGTTTGAGAAATAGCTGGGATGGTAAACCAGCAGTGAAGACTTTTTAATTGCTGTTTTTAGAAAACATTTATGTCTTATTTGTTCAACGTACACAACAAGAGAGAAAATGATCAAATAATTTGTTTTCACTACTGTGGTCCTTCATTTAAGCAATGATTAAAAGAGAAGTTGAAAATAGTTTATAAAGATATTTAGTAAAAAAATGCAAATGATATTTAGATTATATAGGAGGAAAGCTATATGTATAAAGTTAGTTATGTGAGTTGATGAAATTCGTATTCATTTTCAGATAGGGTATCTGTGTCCATTGTTTCTCAAGCTTTGATTTAATTTGGGATAAAGTTTTACAAGAGAAAAAATTTAATTTGTCATATGGTTGCCAAAAGAATTCCACAATAGCTATAGGGAATTACATTTCAATGAAGTTAAATAAATATATTTAAGCCTTCCTTAGACCTGAGTGGTATGGATTTTCTTTTAATAAAATTTGAAATGTAGATACAATTCACTTGTGCTAGGGCAAATGCCAAAAAAAGGAACTGTGACATCTTTTTAAAGTACCCTGCTCTGCTCATAATGCTGTCTGTGAATATTTCAATAGTAAAAAAACACTACACTCCCCTCTTTTTTTTTTTTTTAAGAGTTCTCTTGCCTGCAGCACTGCACACAGAAACAATACAGGCTGTCAAAAACTAGATAACCAATTTACTTGGAAAAGGAATTAATGGTTTCCTCATCTGACATTAATTTTGTTGGAATTGTGTCTCAAGTGGAAAATGTTGGCTTTGAGTGCGGAATAATAACAGTTACTTCTTTAGACTCAACAGGCTGAAATGCCAGGAATGGGAAGCCATGTCCCCAGTGTGACTGGAATATCAAGTGACAACCTTGGTGGGGTGTTTTACTCGCACTGTTCAGTCCTGTGTGGGAAAGAATGAACAAACTCATCAGGATTAAAATTTGTGGTGCATTAACAAAATTTAATGATGAAGGAATCCATATTTCCATATATTTGCATGCCGCTTCATAGAACCTAGGACATACTCACTAGACTGTCACTAATATTTTGTGGTAGGTCTCCAATTTGCATGAAGACACTTCTTATTCATGTGTGAGCAGCTACTGCTAGCTCTATAATGTTGCAGCTCGGGAACTCGGTAATTGGTTCATTTTGTGTTGTCTGTTCTCTTGTGAACAGTGAGCAGCAGTGAGTGTGGGGCAGTTCTTCTCTACTGCATGCACCTCTGCTGGAGAGATATTAGTTTATGACTGGAAATGTGCATTTGAATCATCGTTTAATACGCATTTTCATCTGCAAAAATGTTCTACGTATTTTTCAGTTTAGCCCTTGAAATCACATTTTTACGCAGACTGGCTTTTTCAATACCAAATGCTCCTCAAGTTTTTACTGTCGCATCCTTTTTTATGAATACTGGCAATATTTCTGGTGCTACTCAGCAATGTGAAAGATGACAGTATTTCAGAAGACGGGCAAATTGGAAGTGGAAAGCTTCGTGTAGCAAAAAGAAACAAAGAAAGAACTGCAAATTTGTATTTATAACATCATCCTACTCTTTTTATGTAGGTAAAGGATAACTGACTTTCTAGTTAACAACCCAGTCCTTCAGAGAACTTTGCATGTAATGCTTTTCTTCCAACTTTGACTGTTAATGGCTGTGCTCATCCAGCACATTGGCGTAGCCAACAAGGTCATGGAGGGTGGGTGTCAGAGGAACCACTGGAGGAATTTAGGATCTAGTTTGAGTGGGCCAGAAAGCTTAGGGTGTAAATAAGAGAATGACTGGAACTTTCTCTGGAAAATTCTTGCAATTCTATTCATTTAGTATCTTAGTATAGTCATTAAAATTATAGTATTATAATTTTTACATTGTAACTTGTGTCATGGCAAAGTTTAAGAAAATTCCTAGGGATTTTTTAAATGGTTAAATAGTGTATAGTTTCATTGAGTGATTTTCTCCAAATGCCTTAGAGCACTGTATAATTGCAAAGCATAATAAATTAATTTTGGACAAAATGGTAATTAAACTGCAACAGATTCAATTTGACTTATGTAAGAATAAACTGGTATCTTTTTTTCCCTCTAATAGTTTATTTGAAAAATGTATGGTTTATAGTCATCTGTAAACTAAAAGTGATTCACAGAAGACTTCCAAGAAAAAAAAAAGGTATCCAAATGAAAGAAGTTGGTGTTTCTCTTCTTACTCTATAGCTTATAGGTTAGAAAATTATTTCCTTCCCTGTTAATGGATTTAACATATTATTCAGAATTACAGTAACAGAGTAGAAGAAGCTATGTAATACCGTAAATGTTATTATAGTCTAATAGACTTTAAGTAAAACAGTGACATATACATCTATGTAAACATAATAATCTATAACATATGTCAGTTGTCTATGTGCTAGAATTTAGATTTACACTTAAGGCCTCCAGCAGGCTTTTTTGATGATGTGTGGTTTGCTTTTTTCAACACAAAATGAATCACAAGATGAATCAGGTCCTAAAAATGCCTATTTCTCTCCATTGATTATAAAATGAGACTAGAAGTCTAGCTCATTTATAAATATCTACTTTATATAGGTAATCCACGTATAATAGACAAGTCTTACTCTTGTTTCGAGATCAAAAAAATAACATTATATTAGTACATCTAGGTTAAAGTGTCAACATACTCAGTTTGCTGATCAGACATTTTTCCATCACTGGGATGTTGCCTCAGCAAATTGCTTCAGATATTAAAATGGTCTTGCAACTGAAAAAGAGTTCAAATCCATGAGTTTAAGCAGTCTGGATGCTTGCATTTATGCTGCTATCACTTTCTTGATTTGTTGTTTCTCAGAGTTCCTTCTTGTTTTCTGGGAACCTTCAGGCACAATAAGTAACTTGTAATTTTTTGTATTTTTTTAAATGTAGCTAAGTAAAAACAGATGAAGTATGCAGCAGCGTTTTCAGTAGCACTTGCTATTTCTTAGAAACTGAACTGTCTACTTTATTGTAGTTGAATTTCAACTTACAACTGCTTAATGGTTTGTTATTGTATTTGCAACAGCAGAGTATTATAATTGGAAGTGATGAGACAAACAAGCTATTCTTAACTCCTCAAAATGACATACTTAGAGATTTTTTTAGAAATTGGGAGGGGATATTTTTATTTTTCATTCATACCGTAGTGACTAATGTCAACAAAGAAAAAAAGTGGTTCCATAGTATTTGAAGGCATGATTTTTTTTTCAAGTGTGTTTAACATCAAAGCAAGGTGTGAGACGGACACCACTGGAAACGAAAGACTTGCATTGCATTATCACTGCAGCAGACTGCACAGCAATGCAAATAATGATAAACTTCCCTAATACGGCATCTCAGCCATGCCCTTGAAAGACTATCATGTAAGAGAAAATAATTATCTTTGTCAATTGAAACATTAGACCTTGTAGGAGAGTGGCTGTTTAAATGTGGTTTTTACTGACCTGGTTATCAAATAATTTCAGATGATAACATGACCTATTCAGAAACATACTTAAATAATGTACTTAATTTCAGGCATATGTTTCAATCCTTGCCTCTTTCACAGGAAGTAATCATATGCTTGAACATTTTAGTAAAACGAGATTTTCTCATTATTGACCTTAGCCAGCCATCACGCAGCGATCAAAAATGGGGAAGGTGCCCTCTCACCTGGTCCTTTAGCTCCTCACCCGCTGTTGCAGAACACGCTCTGTGCTTCTGTTATCTCCACTGGGAACTGGGTGAGCACAACTGAAGGTGAAGGCACAAGGAAAATGAGGGCAGGGAGTGGACCTTTTTCATAACTTTCAACCTATTTTTTTAATTATTACCTGCAGTACTTTCCAGACTGCTTGAAATTGATGCCTATTGCCTTAGTAGACACCACGTTCTTTCATTGTAGGAAGCCATGGAGCTTATACTCTTATGTTTTTTTAATGATTATGGAACTATTGCTTAATAAAATCTGTAACTGTAAAATAGACTTTGCAAACAAAGCTGGAAGTAGGTGGTTTCAAAAGTCTATAGAGGGTCCTAGTGGTTATAGGTTAGTTTGGGAGGCAGGGGAGCCTCCCTTCCCTCATCTCCTGAATATTTTGATATTTTGCAAGATACATTATTTAAGCCACTGTTTAGGACTCATGGTCATACTTGTGTGTTCTCTTCTGGCCTCACAAATTATTATATGCAAAGTGGAATAGCCTCAGCAGTTAAGGAATGCNCCCATTAATATATAGCTACTGTGTGAAATACTTCTATAGGAGATAAGAGTTCAAAGTCCCTCTGACAAGTATAGAAAAGGAAGCTTTTGAATACTCTGTTGTCACTGAATGCTTTAACCCTTCAAATCCCACCTCTGATATTCAACTTCATTAGAAGAACAGAGCACAACAGGTCTGCTCTTGTAGGGCTTAACAGATTGAGTCCTTTCTGCAAATATAGCAGAGAAAAATCTAGTTTGTGAAGCCTGATAGGGCTTAGTCTAAGATCAGTGCTTCACTCGTTAGCAAATCCCAAAGCAGAACTTTAGGTACCATGAGAGCTTTAATTTTGGAAACTTAGAGCTCTGCAGACTTCAGACATGAGTAGGCAGCAGCAAAGTAGATATTTCAAGCATCTGTGCTTTGTATTTCAGTTCCTAAATCCTGGTTATGTCCCACTTTAGATGCCTATGCCCTTTTTACAATGTCGTCTGTAAAACCCAGATCTCAAAGGTATAGCTCTGCGAGAGTATCAGTCTCTCACTGGGTTCAATAGAAATTTGCTATCTATTTCTTTGAGTAGCACAGTTTTAGGATGCTCAATTTTACTGAAAAGCATGAGACTTAAAGCTTAAATTGTGCAAGAAATTTGGGGTGATTCTACATTTTTAGGTATCCCACTGGCTAGCAGAATCAAATCATTAGAACTGAATTAGATGCCCAGAGTCCCTGTACAATACCTCACCGGAGGGAAAGGTATGTCTATATTATGTTTGTGTGCTACAGAGATTTCCAGCGTAGAAATACCTTGCTTGGGTACTGAAACAGTCCACTCTACGGCACGTTGTGCAGACTAATGTACCTTGAGAATATAGGCTCCCTGCAGTAGGAAGCTACATCATTTAAAGTGGACTTTGATACCTTCACACAGCACTGTCAGACTCCGCAGTAAAGCCGGAGACTGACAATTGGCCTGACAAAACTCAACGTGGTTCTGAGTAAGAACCTGATTAATCTACTCTGTAGAAAACATCATGAAGGGAAGTGGGCAAAAACTCTGCCCCTTGAAGGTCAGAGTAAGGCATGTGTCTCTGCTCAGGGCTTTTGGATTCCGTGTGGAAGTCAGGTCAGGTCTTTCCTGAGAAAAAAAGGTAGTTCCTACCTGCGGTACCCGGTGGTAAAAGACATTAGTTTTCAAATCCTTCACGGGCCTGATTTCAAACAGGTTTGTAGCCACTGTTCAGTTCTGTGGTCATCTTTTCTCAGTCTGTCTCATTTTTACTGCTGTTTCTTCTTGCACAATTAACTATTCGTTGAAGCAAAACTTTGATTGTGATTTTCATCCCCCCAGCTGTGCGGTTTAACAGGTGGATTAGAGAGTCAGGCACCAGCGCGATATTAAAATTTCTGTAGAGGGGAATGTGTTTTAGGAGGTTATCACAGCTCACCTCTTTTAGCCATGTTTTCTCACCAGGCTTCCCAGCTCACCCCCTCAGTTCTGTCTTTGCAACTCTTGCGTGGCCGTGCTGCAAACAGGAGCAGTGGAGCACTCCAAAACCCCACGCTTTTAACTCCTGTAATTTTAGCTCCAATGTACTTCGCAATGTCATCCCAGAAGAAGTTACATCAGGGTAAAGGAGGGTGGGGAACTGTAACAGGGTGCAGAGCAGAGCTCAGTGAATGCCCAGAGCAGGGAAATAGAGACCCCTTAAACTGGATTGACCACAAAAAGCATACTAATGTGGGATTAAATCAAGACTGTCCCTGCTCCCTTGCCTTTTCGCTCTATCAGTCAAAATACAGAATTGAATCCACACTAAAAAGCTGCAACAGTTCAACTGCATCACTACAGTCAAAATGGTACAAGGTTTCCATATAGACTAGCCCTAAAAATTTATAGGCTTGTTCATTTAACAGGGTCCTTACAGAACCGTTGTCCATATTCCAAAATCTTTGCTGTATGCCATCCTGGCAGACTGACCAAGAACTGAGTGGATATGGAAAATGAATTGACTCGGTACTACAAGGACTGGTTTCTCCAGGGTCAAGATGTGAAGTACATTAGCGGAGAAGTGTATGCTTCCACTGTTCAGGCTAAAATTTTCTGCTGATGAATAAGAAGACTTTGCTGCCCAAGGCTGTCAGTTCAGCAATTTTCCGTGAAATAAAAGGAAAAAAAAAACCCTCAAAACTGATCCTTCTAACCTTAATGGTGTTCCCTTCCAGATATACTAACTGATTTTCAGTTCTTTTTTTTTTTTTAAAGCAAAGAATGCTTGAAGCTATATTGGTATCAGCGTAAGCAATGAAATTGAAAGCTGTGCTTTCATGTTAGCATGTTCTATTTTTTTTTGTTATTGCTCCACAATGAGTGTCTGCAGACACCTAAATCACTAGTAACACTTCTTGTGAATAAATTTTGTATATGAAGTGGATACAGTTCAGCAAAGACGAATGTGAAGTTCCGCATGTAGGCAGGATTCATCAGCTATTTAGTGCAAGACAGGAAACAACTAAGTGGGTAGAAGTTCTGCAGAAAAAGATCTCAGATCTGGAGTGGATGACAAATTCTGTATGAGTCAATGTTATTAAGCTACTGCAAACAAGGCAAATATCCTACTGGGATATGTCAACAGGAATATAACCTGTGGGAGTAATCCCTCCATTCTGCTCAACGCAGGTAAGACTTCAGCTCAAGTACTCCATCAAGCTTCAAGAAAGATGTAAAGCAATTACATAGAGTCCAGAGAAAAGCAATGAAACAGGTCAGAGGTCTAGAAAATATGGCCTCTGAGGAAGGTATTTAAGGTTGTTAAGTCTTGAAAAAAAGCGGACAAGATATCATAGTAGTCTTTGAATAGGTAAATAGATGCTATGATGAGAGAGGTGATATACTGTTCTCAAATAACAAGCTTCAAGGGCAGCATGGGACACTGGGAAAAAGATTCTAAAAGAAAGATTGATTAGGTGTTTGAGTGGAGTGCAGTGATGTAGAATTTCTGTTACCGGATGCTTTTAGGAAAAGGTTAGACAAATACCTGTCAGGAATTATTTTGGTCACTACGATAGACAGAAGAATGACTTTTTCAGTTGCTTTTTACAGCTATGATTTATATTTCTTTAAGTAGATATATGACTTTTGTTTCTCACACAATAGATTCTTTGGGTATACACCTCAAGAATAAAATAAACTAATACCATTTCTGCATTGGGAACAAATACATATATTTCTGACTTAGAGTATTAAACAACAAATTGAAATCTCATAATGACTGTCAGGTGCGTTGAATAAATAATAAGGTGAGAAAAAACACGCTCAAATGAGTCATTCCATATGCACCAGAATTCTGGGAAGGCAGAGTCTGTTCTTAGTGTACCAAAAATCTAAACTTAATTACTGGCATTGCATTAAATCTGCAAGAGGATTTTTTATTGGATGTGTTTGATAAAATCAATTTTCTAATAAAGAAAAATTAAGAGAATAATAAAAGGAACCAAAGTCATAAAGCACGATACAGTTATAACTGAAGACTTAAAAATTATCTTTATAATGGGATAAGAACCATTATTTACTACTTGTGTAAAAAAATCTTTGGAAAAAGCTTAGCAGGATGGTACAGTCTCTGGAGAAGAAAAAAAAAATAAATTAGGTGAATACAAAGAAATTGCCTAGGACATGAAGGCCAAGACCTAATACTATGCATTGCAAGAGACTGAGTGAATGGGCGATTGTGCATAGCAATTCATACTTACTATCAGCAATATGACTAGGAGAAGAATTATATTTCGTAATTTGTAGTTTTGAAATATTTACTGAAATACCGGGGCATTTGTTTGTTAAGCCCGAAAAACTGAGCTTTTTTATTTTAATTTTGAGAAAAATAAATACAACTCATCATTACGAAACCGAACATCACCCTAGGGCATAACCTTCTGCGGTTTGATTATATCCTGCTGCATTTGGTCTCACATCACTTTGTACTGAAAAACAAATCAGAACAAGTTATAAAGGAAACAGTGAAAAATAAACAAAGATCTATTTCAACTTTAATTTATTCAGAGCCATGAGATAGTGTTTATGAATGAGGGTTTAAGATGTTAAGCCGCATATGACAGAGCAGTCCTAAGCTGCCTATTTCATTTTTGTGTCAAACGAAAGAAGGAAGCAGGAAGAACCCCTTTGTCACACCTCCAAAATCAGTAGGTTGGTTGTCAGAGAGCTGCCTGGGATTCTTGTTTTCTTGGTCAGTGCACGGCTGTTTCAAAACTTAATGAATGTTTTCAAGACACTGGATTCTTCTTATGTAATATGCATATTTATATGTATATAGAATTATTTATTTTTATAGCAATGACCTAACTCCTCAGGCATGCCTGGAAGAGGGAAAATACTCATGTTTTAAACCCATTACATAAGACTTTCCAGCTAACATAAATTTAAGCAGAGAGTGATTTTAGGGTATACAAGTCAAAATATTAAGAATATATTAGCCAGTCATTGTGATTATGTCTGTACTAGCAAACTCTAAAAATCAGCCTCTGCCCTGGCCCTGACCCTGAGGGAAGGTGGCATGGGAGTTTTCATCCATTTGGCTAAATGCTCTTCCCTATAAAACTGGGACCAACGGAAACAGCAGTGGGAAAACCCACCGGGCACCAGACAGCCGTTGAGCTGGAGGAGCTCGTGGTCCTGCTCAGTTGTACGCATGAGAGGCACCAGCAACTGGGGAGTCATGTCACACCACAGGGGTACGCACACCCCCAGGGACTGCGGCTGTGGGCGACGCGCGCCGGGACAGGGACACCAGGAATGGAGCATCAGGAAACCATGGAGTACAGAGCAGTAAGCACAGCGTGAAAGGCTGGGGCACAGGGTGGCAGAAAAATATTTTGCCCAGAGCAGCAGAAAACTGTTACGCATATATCACCACAGTCTCCCCGCTCCCTGTCCCCTCCCCGATGAAATTTGGAGGACTGAGTGTAACTGGTGGAGAAAACATAGAAAGCTGAGATTGTGGTGGTGGGAGGATAGAGGTTTAGGTACTTGTTTAGTTGTTTGTGCTCGTCTTTTTCCTGATACCTAAAAGGGTGATCAGCAGTTTGTGTTGGTTGGCAATTGATTAACTTGAGTAAAATTCCTCAGTTGGTGCCCAGTTTCCCCCTGGCACCCACGTTATTCTTACACCACGCCCAGGAAGCAACAGGGACAGCATCTTCCAGCTCTGGCCAGAGACGTGTCGACCACTGACTGTGCAGTATGAATGTTCACAGGACAGTGCTTGATCCTGTGCTTTGGCCCTTTTTGATTGATTAGGATAGCCTCCAATTAATCCTGGCAGCTACAAATCCAAGCATGGTACTGACTAACACAGTTGTATTTTGGTAGTACTTCCATATCTAGCACATCTTTGCTGAAATGGAGTTTCTGGTTTCATCCCACTTGTCCCTTGCCTTAGTTGCTTCAGACGTAGTTTTATCCAAGAAGAGACTGAGCAGTGAAAAATGAGAGTCACGGCCCTATCTTCGAGCAAACGCCTCAGACCGAGTGAGTACTGTGGCAGATTCAGATACTTGTGATATGCAAATTCCCAGTTACCAACAGGGAAAGTAAGAACTGGGGACTGAGTTTTCCCCAGATACTGGAAGCTCTGGAAGACAGTGTCTACTTCACTTCTGCCCCTGGAGGACATGACTAAGAGATGCATTTTCATCAACCATTTCAGAATGCTTTGCCCTTTTGTCAGGACAAGCTGTAGCTACAGCTCAGTGGAAATTTAGTTTAGGTTTTCTGTTAAAAAGGAAATGTTTAAAACCTCCTAAAACCATAACAGTGTAAACATTTCAATCATTGTGATATTTTGGTATCTTTCAAGATCATGCCTTAAGTATTCCCCTCGTGCAGTTCTTCTTTGTTTACCACTAAAGTATTGCTGAGTTTTTATTTTAAATTGAAAACTTGTGATGTTGCTTTCCATTCTGCATGCCTTCTTTCTCCTCATCACTGCACTGAGATTTCTCATCAGTTTTCTGTGTGCCTGGCCTCCTGGACTTTCCTTCTTGTATTTACTCTTCTTGAAAAACAATCTAGCTAGTGTCTCCCTAGCATTATTAAAGAAAAAAAAAATAAGATTTTTTTATAGAGAGAAATCTCAATAATAGTAATAATATAGTGTAAATTGTACTACACACACTTCTCAGTTTCAGCCCTTTTCCTGGCATTATGCACATCTTTCCATTCCTCCTCTGGGTCTTACGGCCGGTACCTAAAGCACGGTGTGTCTGTGGGAAAAGAGTAACTAACTGCTTGTTACTCTTTTCTGTATGAAAAAATGTCTGTGCCACAGAAAGATAAACAAAAGTAAAAAAAAAAAATAAATAAAATAGCCATAGCCTCCTGGTCTGCTAGAAGAACTGCTGTAGGGAAAAAACCTGCTGCAGGCAAGTCAGGAATGTTCAGACAGGGCAAGCCCGAGGCCTTGCAAACTCACTACAAAGCTTATGGTCTCCTACTAGCAATAGCAATACTGTGTTTCAGGGCTTCAAGGTAACAGTAGTATCTAGTTTCTGAATCCTAATTCTGTTCTGGCTCTTTCTTACGTGTAGCTTCTTCCTTGTACATGCTAGTGAAAGTATTCTCACCAGAAGTCCTTAATTGTCTCTCCTAGAAAAAATATCGGAGACTGTGACATGCTTTCTTTTCTAATCTCCCCAGCTCCATTTCAACACATCCTTCATACTGATTTTTTTGTCATCTGTTGTCTTCCTAGCTCCATTATCACTTGATTCATCCCTGGCTATGATCATTCTTTTACATTTACGAAAAACTCAAGTTTAAAAAAATAATAATAAATAGAGCTCTTCTATTCTATACTAGCCATGTGTATGTGAAAATTGTAAATAAGTATCTTTCATAATTGCTTTTAAACAAATTTTTATTCCTGGCAATCATACTAATGATTCAAATAATTGAGTATGATTTTCAAAGTAATATTTCTCATAAACATGCTAAAAGAAAGTGCTGCAGTTAGTAGATTTGGTTTCTAAAATACATGATTAGGACAGGACACCTGAAAGCCAGCTTGTATTTTTATGATTGCAGATTTTATCACAGGAATTGTATTAAAATTTATATTAAGCAATTGCACTCATGCAGCGACAGCTGTGGTCGTACAGACTTTTAAGCTACATCTTTTTCACAACTCCTATATAAAATCTTGTAAGATTTTTGGGGACAAGGGATGGTACAAATTAACAAAACCTTTTGCATATACTAAGGACTACATTTAATTCTGAATATTCTTTCAATATCCTTTGTAAACATCAGCTGTCATGCTATTAACACTTTGGAAGTTAACGAAGTATTAAATTAATCGTGGGCCAAATTCTACAGTAAGGACACCACCCGAAGCCTCAGCCCAGAGTTGGATCTTTACCAGGACTGCTATCACTCAAACTGAAGTTGTGGCACCGGAACACTGAGATGCTCTAAAATTGAAGCGGGGCTCGGAAGAGAAACATCTAGAAATCACTGGAGCATGCTGACTTAGAAATAACTGTCTTGGCTCATATTTAAAATTAATAAATAAATCCAGGTGTGAGTTTTTCAGGCCACAACCCTCTAATTATGAAACAGCAGACAGTATTTCGCTCTCCAGCTGTTACGGCCACGAGTGCTCCAAAAGCGGGAGGTGAGACGGAGGGATGCCAAGTAGTGTCCCCCTCCCCTGCCAGGCGGGCGGGCAGGCAGAAGGGCAGGCAGAGGCAGGCAGAGGGAGGCGGGCAGAAGGGCAGGCAGAGGCAGGCAGACGGGCAGGCAGGGGCAGGCAGAGGGGCAGGCAGAGGCCGCCGCTGCCCTGCGGAAGGCGGCGGCCGTGCGCGGTCTCCCGGCTCCCACTAGCGGCGGCCGGGGCGGCGGGTCGGGACGCGCCGGTCCCGTCCGGGGCTCTGCCGCCAGCGGTGCGGTGCCGCCAGCGGTGCGGTTCTGCCGCCAGCGGTGCGGTTCTGCCAGCGGTGCAGTTCTGCCAGCGGTGCGGTGCTGCCAGCGGTGCGGTGCTGCCGGCAGCCGTGCCTGGCTCCGCGTTTGCCGGCAGAGCTGGCGGCGGCTGGTTTCTAAGGAGCCGAGAGCCCTTTTCTGTGTCCGAATCCTCTGCGAGCAGGTTGCATGGTGTTTTGGTTTTTGGTTTTTGGTTTGTTTGTTTTTTTTTTTTAATCAGACTGGTCTGAATTACTTGGTAGATTGTGTGCATACAGATGTTTTAGATTGTGTGCTCGCAGCTGACTATTTAGTTTGTGTTATTTATTTCCCAGAATGATTGCCGTGAGCCATGTGGCGTAGTTGCTCTCTCTGGTTGGATGGCCTAAGCTTTCCGAGTAGAAGAGGGATCCCTCTATTTCTAATTGAACAGAATGTTCTTAATCAATTAATACATTTATTGTACAAATAATAAAAGAGCTTTTCAATATGCTTGTATACTAGTGCAAACATTCTTATATTCATGAGTTTACAGAGATTTTGGTAACCATGAATATTCTGTGGAAGAAAAGTTGTTTACTGAATATTCATGAAGAGTTGAAGGAAAAAGAGGTCATGAATATGAACAAGCTTAATTTGGTGGGGTTCCTTTGCAAAGAAAAAGGCAGGCATTCTATTTTGCTGTTGTCATGCAACTTTGTCTTTTCCACTTATAGTGACATTCACATTTAATTCAGCAACTATAAGGTTTACTGGAAAGCTGAAACTCAGGTATTTAACTTATTAGTAAATTATCAGTATTTCTCTACTGAAGGCTCAGCATATATAACATCGTGCTGTCTTTTCAGGGAAGTGTGCACAGTATTGTCCATAATTCCTTCAATCTGTGACTAAGAATGAGTCAGTTATTTAAACACAACAAAAAAATTGCACAGAATTGCTTCTTCCTTAAATGCGTTCATTTTTATGATGAAAGATACGAGGAGAAATTTTGATCAGAACTTTGTCCCTTTTCCTTAAAAATCAGCTTTCAGCAGGCTGCGGCTGGAGAAAAAAAGTTTAGAAGCTCTGTTTGGGGTTTTAATTTGCTGACAGTTAAAGAAAATAACTTGATTTTATGCTTACTTTCAAAAAATTCTTCTATTTTCTTTCCTCTAGAAGATATGATACTTTTCATGGTTACAGACATCTATAATTTATGATACTTTTGGAAAACTTGGAACAACGTAAATATCCAACTGATTTAAAATTCAAGTACAGTATGTAGAGGTACAGTGAGAGAAAGGAATGAGTTAAAAATACCCCATGCATTAAAGAAGGTTATCCCAGTCAAACTTGGGCATAATATAATTTGGATGTTTTTAAAGCTCTCAAATAAAGATATTTTAAATAATAGGGAAGACATTTAAAATGATAAATGGCATCACTATTTACATCACTAAGTCCTACTCACTTTCCATGGCTACTGGATGCCCATGTGTGATTTTTAAAATGTCTGCCAATCTGTTTAATTATTTTTAGCAATTAAGGTTGTAATTTGTGGATGTTGCTTCAGCTTCTTGCCATGTTGACTGATGTCTCAATGTGTACAATCTATGTCATGCCATATGTTCCTTGCTAGCTCCTATTAGGCAGAATGATTTTTTTTCTTCCTAATCAGGTTTTTGCTGGCACATGGTTCAGGAGAAAACAGAAAATCAAAATGTACTAGGTCTGTTTCTCCACTGCTCTGCTCCTTGTATCTCTTCTCCTAGATGTGGCAAGTGAATATGAGTTGCCAATGAACCGAGAATTCTTGTTTGCATGTTTTTCTATGCTCACTTTGTCCAGGTAAAAATAGTTCAGAAAGTAATAAGCCACTGAAAGACCAGACCTATGTGGATCGAGCAGCTTCAACAGATTACTCCCAAATTACAAGCACAAACCCCTAACTTCACTGAGTCCATAGAAGAAATAAGAACATCTTTATGCTTTTTATACCCGCTTTATGACTAAACTTGTCCATTTTTCAAGGTGGTATGCAGTCTTTTTTTGACAGTAAAATAGAAACAATTGAAACCACAAGATGTATGCCTACCTGCCTGTGGAGTTTGCTGTGGATAAATGAGTGCTCTGGAGCAGAAGCGCATTAGGAGGAGAGTGGTTTTTGGAAGTTTGCAATTCTATTGGTCCAGGATCCTTTTTGTCAGTGGAATATGTTATCTGGTTCCTGGTTATAGCGTGTTTATATAAGAACAGAAAAGGTGAATTTAAAACTTGTCTCAGGGGTTTTGTTTTTATTTTTCTGGTGAAGACTGACTGTATCTTTACGTGTTGATACAGTATCTGCTACAGATGGTTGCTAAATTAATTTTACGTAACAGACTGCTGGTTTTATTTGTATAATGGTGCATTGGATCAAAGATACAAAAAGATAGTACACGTGATAATTTTGATTGGTGAAATATAGGAGGCACTTCCAAATGTTTTTCAAGCACCGTTTGAAAAAGAAAAAAAGCCACGAACCTATTAGCAGCACTAATTAGTAGTGGGGACCCTTGGATTTTCTTGGGTGGAAAACATTTTTATCATTTGTTTAGAAGCTTCAAAGCTCAATTTAAAGTGCTTAACTTATGGTGATAGGAACTGAAAGGTGACAGTGACAAAGAGTAAACAACATTTGCATAGCAAAACCAATTTGACAACTACATTTATAAATATTGCAAATGAGGGGGAAAGCTCATTTCATTTTTAATGCAAGATCTCCTCCAGAATTTAGTTCTTTTTTTCTCCTAGGCTTCTACCAAGGCAATTTTATACTGTCCTTTCATATGAATATTATTTCATATGAGCTTTATTTGAAAAGCAAGCTTAGGTATTGAACTGTAACACAGATCCGCATTTGGTAATTGTTAGTGCCAAGAGCTGCTAAGGACAAATACATATTCTCAGTTTCACACTACAAATCTTTTTATCATTAGTCCATATCTCTTAAGTATGTTCTACACCTGTGTACATGCAGACCTCCCACAGATTTTGATTAAAAATCCAAATCTGACTAAAAGATCTACAGTGAAGACCAAAGAGGGCAACATTGCTATGTTCTAGCAATTACTTTGGCTCATTGCAGGCAAGATAACCCTGAAGTAGAAGAGTTTGTTCTTGTTAATTCAAGTTGCTGTTAATTCAACACCTGTCAGCAGAAAGTAGCTTTACGTATTTTTCAGAAGTAATTTAAAATCCCAACTTTAGAGTTACAGATGTGTTGCAATTTGAAGAATAAGAATTATAATAGAAGAACTATAGCTATAAATATAAACATAAACATTCCAAGGGATCGCAGTTGGTTTTGATCCGAAGCACACTTAAGACATTGTACAGAAGCAGTCTAGAAATCCCCAGCCTGACTAGTCTTACATACAAGGTCATATTTCCAGACCTATAACTAAGTCTATACTATTAAAGTCAGCCCGACTCAAGAGTTAGCTTTGAGACAGCACTGACAGCCACGCATAAAAAAAGCTCCTGAAGACAGCTTTGACAACAACTTCATCGCTGATAATACTTAAAATACAAAATACCGGGGTTGCCTTTCTACTGCCTCTTGACTAGCAGGTATGTTTGATGCCATCTCAGACCACAACCTGCTGTTTTTGATCTGTGGGCTGAGTTTCAGTGGTGTCCTTAGGCTAGCGTGAACTATAATGTTTCTATTTCTGACAGTGCTCCACTAAATCAGAATTACTTGGGTAGCTATAAAATGAGTCTAACGTGTACTGTGCTAATGATTAACTATTAATCAAGTGGCTTGTGGTAGCGCCTAGGGACAACTGAGATTCAAGCCCCATTATGTAAGGCAATGTGCAGTACTTAAAGAAGGCCGTAGAAGGATTTTCCCTTCTAAACCCAGCTGTGCTGTTACTACATCCAGGCTAGTTCTGCTTTTTACCCTTCTACCCATCCTTACAACTCCAACAACTTTGGCACTCGACCTGCTAAATTAATTTTGTGCGGCTCCGTCTGCTATTTGTTTCCTGAAGGGGGAGAGGTGCTGCTGCAGGATGCACATGACTTCAACCTAGCTGAGAAGTGTTAAAACACAAAATTCTGATCCATTCGAAATCAGGTATTTTACTGGAGTTTTAAGCAACCAGCTTCCAATTTTTCAAACAATAAAAAGTTGTAACCTGAAGTTTGCTAGATTTACTCCTTTGTGGTGCATTTTTGGCAGCTGGTATCGTCATCAGCAGGAGGGATGCTTCCACAAAAGATACCATGCTCAATACATTTTTGGCACAGTCAGGTGGCCATCATGAGTCACTGAGGCACCTGCTGTAAATCAGCCTGTTACATTGGCATTCTCAATTGCCTATGAATTCCAGTTCTCACTTTCCTATGTTATCGGTGTTTGGCAGATAACTATCAACAGGTGATTATCAGTAATAGGCAGCATGTAGTGATGATGGTTAAAGGCTTTCACAAAGTCCTTAAATGGACTTTTTTCAAAGAGGGTGAGATATTTTATGGTTAACAGTTGTTTTTTATTAGAATCAGACTCTTTCCTCCTGCTGTTACCCTTCCCACTCATCCGGAATCTGAAAAATAAGATGAAAACTGCTGGAAGAATACTGACTCTGATGTTATTTTCATGAAATACTGTGGGAACAGTTCCATAATAGAGCAAGTGACAAACAGCCACATTCCAGCTGGCAGGAGGAAAAAAAAGATGGACGAGAAGGGAGGGTGACTGGCTCCAGAAGGAAATACTAAATGAAGAGGGGATAGGAGAATAAGAAGAAAATAACGTGTGAAACATCAGAGGGAAGCTGAGAAACATAGTGTATTGAGAATGGAGAGAAAAAGTTACAGGAGAAATGGAGAGATGAGTGAGACAGGTAATGGTGGAGTTTTTTGTGGTGATAATCTAAGCAATTCAACAGAATCTCAGAAGATAAAGCAAAATTAGATGTCCAGAAGTAGAGGAAAATCAGCAAGTATACTTCACACAAAGTACTCCAAAATTGAGGAGAAAATGTGAAAAAGTGACAAAAACTCTTAAGAAATTATATGTAACCGGTGTTTGAATATAATCTATATGTAAAATAATAATCAATTTAGAAAGTGGTTATATATTTTGGGGAACTGTCATGACTGCTAACTTAAACTAGCATAGCAGACAAGAGAAACTCTTCAGTTCTTATTCACCACTTTGGAAATGTTTCCCTTCTAAACAGATCATTCCCTGGCATCTAAGCAGTCACCTTTCATTGCTTGACACCTATATCCCCGGGGAAGGGTTTGATGAACTTGTAAACAAGCGCTATGCTTTGAAGTTGAGATGAGCATGAGGGTAGACAGCAGACATCACATATGTGCACTGACTGTAAGAGTTCATAATAGGACTCCTGTCCAAAAATGTGAGTGACTGTTTGCAAGGATGTGCCACTTGTACTTTTGCTTTCAACTGCATCAGCTTTGGAAAAAACCCCAAACAGACAAAACAACCACAAATCTACGCTGTGAAGCTGGTCTGAGCTTCATTTAGCTCCATTTCTTTAGGGAGGTGTCAGGTGTACCCATATACTTTTCCTTCAAAAAGGTGGCTCCGTTGCCCGATCCTCAGCAGTGCCTGAGATATGCCTGAACACACCATGACCAGTCCTTGTCTAGATAATCCTGGGGCCATGTGAAAAAAAAGCTATGACAGACACTTCTGACACCTCAATGTGGATCCCTTAGCCAAAAAAAAAAAAAAAAAAAAAGTTGTAAGAATTTGTTTTCCAAGCCTGGAATGCAAATACAAATCTGCTTGAAACCTTTCCATTAAAAAGTGCCGGGGTCTGAACTTCCCTGAGAATGTATGGATTCATTCTCATCTCGTGAATCAGTAGGTAATCTTACAGAGAGAGGCAAAAGCTAGTCAGCCTGCTTTGGTGGCTTCAGTTCCTGGTGGCTTCAGTTCCTGAAGGCCCACGTGCATTATTTGTATGAGTTACAAAATTTTCAGGGGTTTATGAAGCTCATGCCAAGGTTTTTGATTCTGAAACAGTATTGAAGGGTAATGAGAATAGATTTCTTCGTAAAGTTGCCGATGCTCTCCACGATCAGCATAGCTTCCCTCATGGGTTTTGTTCTTGCTTTAGGTTATGGCTGAAATTAGTAAGATAAAAGACAGATGATAATTTTGAAAATTTAATTGAAGTTTAATGAAGTTCAGAAGTTTCAAGTGAAGCTGAAATTTTATGCAGAATTTTCTAGTTGCTTTGTAGTTTCTTTTGAATTGCTTATCATTCAGCAATTGGTGATACCTGCACAAAGTGTTTGGTAAATGCCTATCGCAGACATAATAAGCTGAGACATCTTTAACTTTAAAAAGTGCTGTTTGTGTTAGCCTCCCCTTCTCTCTCATTCTCACCTTAGTTGCCAGGGTCTGTAAGTCCACACTCTATGATACGACTGAGTTTCTACGAGTATGAATGAGAGAGTACATCGTTCCACTCTGTCATTTTATAGTAGTTAATACTTGCTAAGTTTCCATCTGCCACCAAATACCAAAAGGTATCTTTCAAAAATGAGAACACCTGCTTTCATGGTTAAAAGACACAACTGAGTAAATCTTTATATAGTTACAGAGAATCTTTTAAAGAGACTGTTATTTTTGGAAGCTGTCCGAGGCCTTGTTGTGAGGGACCAAATCTGGCAGTCTTTTTAATACATCTAATGACAGGATGGGAAATACTGGGGTAAATATATGCATTGCTTTGGGAATGATAAATAAAAAGGAAGTACTTTAAAGAAAGAAAATCAGGGTTTAGGGTTTTACAAGTAGCTTTCTTTTGTTTACATGCTTTCATAAAAACTTTACTCTTGAAAAACTGTCAAGGGAAATAAGGTGATGTTATAAATGTTGTCAGCAGCTTTTTGCGGTTTGATTTCTCACAATATTATAACTTGAGAGGAATTCAAACCACAGAGTTTTGGTATCGTTCCCAACATCACTGCAGTTTGGAGTATTTGGTTGCAAAGTTTCATTTGGTGTATAAAAGTGCTACAGCTTATCTCCACACCTATATCTTTGCAAAACTCCTCTAGAAATTTGAGCACAATTGTATACTACCAGAGTCAGCTTCTCTGTCTCAACTGGGATGAGACCCAGTCAGTTTTATCAGAATTACTTGGGGATGAAATCAGGGAGGCAACTGAAAGATGTCCAAAGCCAATTCCCCAAATGATTCTTTCATCAAATTGCACAAGAAGCAGTTTCAACTAAAACACTTTAAAGGATTTTTTTTTCTCAATGGAGAACTTGGAAATTTGTTGCTTTCCATTCTGACTTTGATTGAAGTCAGACTTTGAAATCTCCAGAGTAGTACTGTAAGATGAAAAGAAACCTGAAGGAACTGGAAACATTTCCTGGATCATTGAGCCATTGCCCTGTCTTCTCAGGCTGTACATCTGATAATGCTATGTGAAATAAAATTTCCATCCTTCACACAGCTCTGCCCAGGAGCAGCTCTGGGTTCTGGCTCACTTCTAATAAAATGTGGTCGGGAATTGTAAGAGGGTGATTAATCCTTCAGGTCGCTGCTTGATACCAAAAAGGCTATAAACTATGAGAAAAAACATAAAAAAGAATGACTAAAAGGGAGAATAGGCGAGTACTGTAGTGAGCTATCACCTTTATGCTGTTAGTGTGGATGAGACATTGGTGTTCTGCTGCTTCTGCTGCTGAGAGTATTCTGAATGGTAACGCTTTTGGTCCCCGAGGGACAGAGTAGAGCAGCTGAGACAACATTTAATCCAGCAGATGAAGGTACAGTAAATGCCACAGGCAGCGTTCAATTTTGTGTGTTAGCAGCGAGGGACAGACATTTAAAAAGTGGAGAAATGGCAACCTTGTGTGATGGGATGTGATGGGAAAACATTGCATTTGTCCTGAATTGGCCTCTTATGCAATTAACTACGCTTTCTTTTGCTACTTCTTTGTGATGGAAACGGCTAATGAGTAGAAAAAAATACATTGACAGTATAAGCATGTTTCCCACAAAACATAATTAGAAGGGTACTGTATGACACTTGAAAAAGGTATGTGAAATACATCTACGGGAATCAGACAGAAATTCATCTTTAGTGCTAAGGCCCTAAAGGACATTCCTTCTAAGCCGAAGGAGAGTTGCAGAATAAGGCTACAAGAATGCTTATCAGTCTTTCACAGTACGTTATTGAAACAATCAGGGTTTTAGAGAAAAAAGCTTATGGGATAAGATCTCCAGCTGCAACGTAGTAGAGAACACTTACTTTTTAGTTTTGCTTTGTTTTCTTTAGTCCTCTGTTAGCTTTAGGAACTTGAAACACCTGAAATCTCACAGTGGTTATCATGAGAAGGAATCAAATCATAACTATTTCAAGTGTACATTCCCCGAAGAAGAGATTAAGTCGTCTTATTCTTTCCATTAAGTACGTATACATACAGCACACAGTCTGAAATCTTTGTTCCGTGCTCGATGCTACTTGCTGTGTTTTGTGCAGAAGTGTCCAAATAATTCTTCCTGAACACCTTCAGTGTCAGAATCAGTACAGTAGCATTCATAAAGCACCCAAACTACTTAGCCTTGCAGAGGCTAAATGTCTTTAATTACATCTAGACCCACAGTATTGTGTCTGTATGCAGCTGTGCTCTATTGTGCAAGCTTACTGGGCTGGATTGCTGTTAGATTGAGGATCTACGTGGTGCACACCATTACAGACTGCAGAAATGTTCTGTGCCGCACGGCATTATTAATTGATTGTTACTAAGATCCTTGAAAGAAATTCTGGCCAAATGAAAACAATGGAAAATAATGCTATTAACAAAAATAACGAGTGTCATATATAACCAAAACTTTTTTTCTTGTCTGGATCAATTGCCCAAAAAATCCCATGTTCTTGGAAACAGCATGCATCATTAATTTCTCTGAATAACATTTCAAAAAATCTGATTGTTTTCCCAAGTTGCCAGAGTAATGAGTCCTTTTTTTTTGATACTGCTCAATTCAGTCCAAACTATTGGAACCTGGGAGCAGATTCCAGTTCCTGTGTCCAGATTTGTCCTCTGTCAACAGCCCAAACCCACAGGGGGAGGGAAGCAGGCACACAGGCCAGAAGGAAGTACAGAGACTTCCCAGACAGGAACTGTCAGCGATGGGTATGTTGGTGTCAGTGATGTCATGCTGGGTATCCAACAGTGATGGGTATCCTGTCAGTGATGTCATGCTGGGTATCCTCCCATACCTGCTTTATCACCAGTCATGCCAACAGCGTTGTGGGCCAGCCCCGTCAACTACCTGAAAGGACAGCTTCTAAACCTACTGTTTTCTTTTGGTGGGGAATCTTAGCTTGGATAATGTCCCAGGAGAGAAAACTGGAACTGGAATAAAAATAAAAGACGTATTCCTTGGTAACTAAAGGACACCAGGGAGTTCATATACAGAATCTCAGTCCTGTAAAGGCTGTCATTGCTGCAGTGATTTAATATGGGTATTCCCTAGGTATGATAAAATATTAACATCTTCTGCTAATGAACAAGATTTTTCATAACTTTTCATTAAACTCTTTAGTTTCCATTGATTGGCTGTATGACACATTTTTGGTGGTTTTTTATGGCATTGCCTGGTCTTTTGATTTTAAAGTATTTACTGGAAATAACTTGCTAAAATCAAGGCCAAAACAAGGAAATAAAGCCAATTAAATCTTATATCAGCCTTTCTTCCTACTGAAATTGAAATTTCATTTTAGCCCACAAGTAAATAAATCTGCATACTCTTACTCCTAAATTCAATTTTTATGCATCAGAAAATTAGCAATTGAAGTGGCACAATTACACATATTTGGCAGATTCTTCAATATCAGTGCAACTGCTTGGTCACAGTTTAAAACAAAAAATAATTTTGTTTCCCTCTGATTTCATTTTGCCTTGCTCATTGTCAAGTGTCCCACTGTGAAATAGGAGGACACTGACAAGTGGGGATGCAAGTCAGGGATGGGGCAGCTACTACTATGAATATAAAATATACTCATCTAAAATGTATTGCCTGCACTAAGTGCATCAAGGTTTTGTAAGAGAAGGTATTAAACCAACTTACGAAATGGGGGGAAAAGATGTTTTCAGTGCAAAATCCCGGAATTGTATTTGTTTTTTCTAACTTCTTTAGTTGGTATAACATGAGATATTGCCTCTACCTGCAGAACTTGCTTTGCTTTTATTCTCCAACCATGAGGGCTGCATTGATACATGAACTCTACACTTTCAAACTTCTTATCCATTCATTTCTTCCAACTGTAGAGTATATTTTTCTTCCATTCATACAAAGTCTAGTGATCACATACTTAACAATTAAATGGTTAAAATCTGCAAGATATTACATCTGTTGATAATAGCATTCTATTATTTGATTTTAAGATAGTTTAAAGCATTTCAAGGATGGCACATGTAAATTACTTTAAGAGTAAGTTAAGTTTAGTTATGTTTCCTATGACATAGAATACATTTCCTATGACATAAGCTGCCTTTTATCAGGGTAATTAAAAGATCCACTTAATTTTAGTGACTTTTTTAAAGCCTTTCTCTTAAGAACTACTTTATATGAAAAATCTGTCTAGCTCCAACAAAAAATCTGTTAGGCAGGATTTTCAGATTTTGGGGTTGTTGTTGTTTTTTTTTTTAATTACTAAATCTTTAACTTCAAAGCATTTAGAGCCAAGTGCTCATTTACCCCTGCTTATGATGTTTTTCTGCATATTTAAGAGATAATCAGAATTACAAAGGTTCAAATATATTGTGCATTCTTTTTTTAAGGAGTTGAATTGCATTACATGTTCAAATTAGAGAAAGCATATTTTTAAGTACAAAGCAAGTTTGGAGATTTTCAGTGGTGTCGTAATTCTGAGCCATTCAGCTCATATAAATAATTTTGGGTTTACTGTTTTGTTTAATTGATTTAGAAATGTAATGATGTTTCAGTAATATGACTGCTGAGGATACAAACCTCAGTGTTGACCTGTCCTTTGAAAAAACTATATCCACGAAGTATTTTCGGGTAATTATCCATATGGGATTAAACATGAATGTGTTTGGTATGTGTTATCCAAGCAACAAGTCTGCAATGTTGCATTTTACTTCCCACTGTCGCACCTTTGTGAACCATTTCCCAGTTGCTCATTTTTGCCGGTTTTGGTTGTATGAACACATCTCTATAGTTGTACTTCATTTTAGCCTTTAGGTGGCAGCATTTGAGAAGAGTTGTGGTTGTGGGCTTGCCACCATCTAGAATGCGACTCATGGACAGGAATTATAAATAGACAGGACCAGGCATGTAGGTACTCTGCTCAGTATGCAAGTCACAGCAAAGTTTATTCAGAGGTATTCAAAACGTAAAAAGTATAAGTATACGGGACCACTTCCTTCTTAACACTTCTGCTGTCATTTATGCTTTATATAGAAAGACATGTACTTAAACTCATGTATGTATATGTATAGTTTTTGAAAATGTTTTGAATCAAAATGGAATTTTTTTTCTGATTTACTGAATGTGAAACCCTTTAGTCCATTCCTGCAGTCTCTCTTTTTGTTTGCTTTTTTTTTTTAAAAAAAAACAACCCTTTTTTTCCTAAAGAGCAACTTTTATTTAGGAAAGGAATGAGAAATAAAGGGTATTGAGGTTAATTCTCTTTTCAGTTATCTTTGAGCCACTTTAGGATGCCTAAATCCTGATCATCTGAGTAAGGTGTGATCAGCAAGAGTGTTTTAAAAAATACACAAATTTTTCTCAGTTTTAATTCACTGAAAAATGAACGAACAATGTATATCTGATGTTGGATTGTGTATTCCGTATGTCTACAAGGTTTATTTATTATTTCTCATATGTATTGTATTTCATGGCAGTAGGTAATCAAAAAAGATACATCCTGGGCTTTATGGAGATTGGGATGTCTGTGTGTGGTGGACAGGTGTGGTGGGAAGGGTAAAGCAAACATCAGTATTGCTACATTTCATTCTACAGACATATTTTGTAATAAATATAATAGAGAAATTTTGTGTCCATACACTAATAGAAAAAGAACTCCTGTTCCAGTATTTACGGTTCTTCCTAATATCTATGCTAAGACTGACGTTCTAAGCCGAAATCCATTACATTTCTTCTTGTTCGATACTTGGTAAGCATGGAGTCAACTGACCACTGTCCTCCCTATACTAAGTTTGTAGGATTTTGAGGGCAACCCAGCTAGACTAAACAAAACCAGTTCTTTTTTGTAAGTCAAGTTAATTCAAGGGCCACATGATCACAACACAACCATGCAGTATTCAAATTAATCACATTTGCAAATAATCCTGCAGATGCTGAAAGTCAGAAACCTGACTGTATACTTTGAATAGATGCAAAAATAGCAATAGAAGATTTTATTCTAAGTTTTCAACACTCTATTGGTTGGGTTTTTTTTTTCATTTTGTGGGAGATCCAGGGACTCTACCTCATAATTCATTTTAATAAATAAGGCTGTACTGAATTATGAAACTAAATGCATCTATGCTAGAATTTGCTGACTGAACTACACAATGAAAAAAAATTCCAACAAGATTTTGAAGCTCTGTGTCACAGTGTGTAGAAGAACACCACTGACCAAACACTGGAACTTTTCTGAGGAGAACGACATAGCTATTCCACATAGGGACAGGAGAAGAGGAGAGTCAAGTCAATCTGTCAGGATTTAGGATGCAAAAAAAAGAAAGACAGCCTGATAATTTGAGGTAGGATTGTTTCAGTCTGATCTATTGATATACTTTGGCTTAAAAGAGAAAGGCTGAAAACAGACCTTTTTCTTCATAATCTTTGCCTTACTAATATTTTCTGTCTTTGTGGCTGTGCTACTTTGGCTCATGTTGAAAGACTATCAGTAACTGATCAGCTCCTTTATTTGGATCTCAGAAGAGAAATTTTGTGACCATGACAAAATTACATGATTGATACAGTCGGGGTTTGGTCTTTTTCCTTTCTTCTAACGCCCGTTCCCCATTTTACGTGGGAACCTGCTACTGAAAAAAAGTGAATTTTAAAGATAAGCATTCAGCTTATTGTTCTCATGAGAACCACATCAGCATTCTGCAGAAGTTTCATTGCAAAAAAACCCCAGAGGTTGCATGGAACAAAGAAAAGTAAACAGATAGACAGATTGCCCACTAGTCACTGAATGTCTATGCCTGTTACTGCTTTGCAAATTACAGAAGTTTAAAGTCTGTCATTCAGATGTTCAATACATCCAAGAGAGAAGGAAGACATTAGAAGAAAAAACCTAAATGTCTAGTTGGAATAAATAAGAACTGTGTGCAGTGATATGGGGAGACAGATTCCAGGGTTGTCTTTGTGGGAATGCCATAGAAAATTCAGAATCGGCTGAAGGTGTGACCCTGAAATAAATTACTTCCTCTACTTTGTGGACTATTCTCATTCAGAGTTAAAGTGTTTTTAATTCTTTTTAGCTTAATTTACCAAGTAAGCTACAATGAATTAGGGCCACTTTAATTCTGAATGAATAATTTAGTCCACCAATTTAAGTAAAGTGCTTTGGTAGTTACTCATGAGCTACCCCACGCCTAGGATCTAGACTGTTTAATGGCCAGTGGCTTTAGGTAACAAGAGACCCAGTGTACTTGTCCCTTTCAGTTGCATTTACAACCACAAAAGCAATCTAAATGAAGTTGAAAAGTTCTCTCTTCTGAATTATTTTTTCACCAGTGGTTAATATATGATATCCCAGATACGTACTTAACTAAGTCTATCATGCATTGAGGACCCTGCTACACACAAATGAATAATTAATAAAGGTTTAAGAGCCAACATTTTATGCCATTAAATATAGTACTTCACATTCTCTCTAATTTCATACTCAGTATCAGCATATATTATTACTACAAGAGAACGCATAATTACGTATTTAGACAGAAAGCTGGGATGATAAGTCAAATGGAGTTACGAGGATGAGTAGTGAGACACGGAGGATCAGAGCTGCATACATATTGGAATGACAGTATACAACCTTTTTACCCACTTGGTCATACTGAGATGCACACATAAGTATATTAATATGCATGTTAGATGTTTTCTCTTTAATTTAGATGATAGCTGCTCAGAGAATGAGATTGACATTGATGGCTTCATTGTCATGTAGAATATGCAGTGTCTTGACTTCTCTGGCAATTTTAAAGACAGAGTAACATAGATTAAAGATGGAAAACTCTCCTATGAAGTAGTAAAGGTTGCTAAAGAATTTAGCTGCAGTATTTGCATTTCTTTTAGTTATTTACATATTTATAACACTGTCAGTCAGGTCTGGCATCACTGGAATGAATGTAGTTATATTGCCAAGTGCGATATAGGGCCATGTACAATGGGTTAAAAAAATGTGATTATGGTTATTATTATATCTTAGTCTTTAGTGGGAGAGACAATTCCAGTGCATGAAGAAAAAATCTCTGATATGTTTTCATGGCAAGTCAAAGTTCTGTGTTCATCACCTACACAGCTACTGTGCTGTAGTTTTTGTTAATCTGTCAGCTCTGGCTCACACTGTGGCACATGTATTTTGAATAGCCTCAAATACTTAGTGTACTTAATGATCCATAACATCATGTGAAGCTTATTTATAACATGATGTCGTTGTGTTACAGGAAGTGCCCCTGAAAGAACAAAACTTCTGACTCAAAATTACTTCAAAATATATTGTAACATTATAAGCATTTTAACTGAAATGAAGTTTCAGGTTCTTAAAATCTAAGTCATGTTAGGCATATTTCTCTGTAATACTAAAATGAAGTATGGTCCTGGAAGAAACATCTAATGAATAAGACAAAATAGGTAAAAATTCTCATAAGTATGTTCTGTTCTTATAAAACAGGAACAAAAGACACGTAACTTGAAGTTATAAAAACTGTTTCTATCCTTCCCAAATATAAACACACTGTGGTTTTGTGTGAAGGGAAGTCATGAGGTGACCAAACGTACATAGATCATGAAGAGAAAACTTGAAAAACGTATAGAAACATATCATCTTTGTAAACTGACAGCTTTTTTCCCATGAGATTACTCCTTTTTCTTTTAGTCATCTCAGTATGATGATCTTGACTAAGGCAGGCTGAGACTGGGCAACAGAAAAGAAAGGCTAAAGAGCTATGGCGTGGTCAATGTTACGTTCCAACCAGCTGCACTTACTCACTTTAAATGGCCTATGTGGGGAAAGATCACTGCAAATACAGCACAAACTGATTTGCATTGCTTTGTGTTTCAAAATGATCCTAGTTGTCCACCCTTTACAGTTCCTTGTCTGCTTCATAAGAACTTCCTGTTCTCCATTTTTGTTATCTTACTTTTTTTTGCTCTATTTACATAGTGTCTTTAGGTGTTCATATTTTGGAGTAACACAAGAGCAGATACTTTGTCCTTCTTTGGGACACAACTCTACATAGCAACAGAGCAGGAAATACTCCACAAATTAAATTCTTCCTGAGATGTGCTTCTGTGTCCTAGCTTTACTGATGACTGTGAATGCATGTGCTTCAGTATGTGTATTTTTTTAGTCAGTGAGCAGCCGAAGGTACAGTTACAGCTCTGTCTAACTTTCCTCTACTGACTGGTTTTCTATTTCTGCCTATTCTTGGTGTACATTACTGTGCCAAAGTTGCAGTATATCACCTCTGTATCATATGAAGGAATTATCTAGATGAACTAAGCAGGACTGTTAATATACCTTAAAATAAAATAAAATAAAATAAAATAAAACAAAACAAAATTGATTTCAGAAGAAAATAAAGAATCCCACATATGTGTCTGTAGATACGGGATGTGTTGATATGGGTAGAAAACTAGGGCTATTTAAAAAGTATGGATAGACGCTTTTGAAAGTTTACAAGAACAATTTCCTGTAACTGAGATCTATGTGTCATGTGCTAAACAGAAGTGTGGAGCTTTCCTTTGTTTTTCTGAAACCTAATGAAGTTAGGTAGGCAAGCAACTGTCAGCTGCTTTCCCTACAAGGAGGTTACAGAAAGACTTTGTGGAAACGGAACTGACAGACCAGAATGAATTTTGGCTTAATGTCTAATGAGGATGTGTCCTAATTCTTATTTATAGATTGCTAGATGAGAAATACTTGTCATTAAAAACTATATTGAAAATGCTACCATTGGTAGCATAAAATTTATGGAGTAAGTAGTAACTTGGGACTGAACTGTATTTCACAGATTCTAGCATGGAAGACTAATTATATGTGCATACGCAGTAAAAATAATAGTCTTTATTAACTCCCTTTTCCTTCTTATTGATACTGAACATCTCCTCTCATCCTCTTCTTACATTGCCTAAGTAGTTAGTAAATATATGATTGGCCCTTCTCCATTTAGTGCTCTAGTACGGTGACACTTCTTATTCTTTTCAGATAGGCTGTGCATTCCAGCTAGTTCATTTCTTACATTTTGGCTGTCTTCTTGTAACAGTAACACAATAGTTTATACTGTTTAACACACTGTGCTAACATAAACGTTCAGATTTTGCATCATCATCCCTACCTAAAGTAATTTTGGTGTTTTTCACATGAGTATTGAATTTCAGTATCAGACATAATTTCCATCTAATGCTTTATTCTAATCCTGACTTGTATTTTAGCACATGTACTTCCTTCCAGTCTAAAAGACCTTCAATTAAAAAACCCTTTTTTTAATAAAAGAATATTTCAAAGAAGAATGCAGAATATGTAAATAATGGAATACTACAACCTTGGCAGTGATACTAGAGAAAACATCTGGAACAAATTTGATGAAAAAATGAATTTTATATTACTCTTTTTTTCTTAAAAATTTTCATACTTTACCAACAAAGATTTTGTAAGCCAAAGTGTCTATCTGGACACGTTAAGGAGGTTTAAATTTGTGAAATACTATATGTATTTCCCAAGAAAAATGTAGAAATAAATATTTTACCGTGGAGTTTCTAATACTACTTTCCATACAGGAGTACAACTAATGCCATTCAATAAACAGAATACGAGGTGCAAAACTTTTCCTTTTGTTGTTATCTATCTTGAGTTATTTTATATGTTGTTGATAAAGATAAGTGTGTAGATAACGTTAAAGTTAAATGAAACACAACTTGACTCACCAGCAGATCTTAAAGTATTATGATTAACAGTGGGTTTCTGCAGTGTTTCGTATCAAGTCTGAGTCTTTTCAGTATGTCATAAGGAGTAAATATAAAGCCACAGCTGACCAAAGCAATTATTAGAGTGGTAAGTAATTCTAAGGATGGGGCAGTCTTGCTGGATGACTTCCGTATATTGGTGTGCTGTGCTTTAGTTTAATAATCAAGATTAAAAATCTACACCCCCTGCTTGTAGATCTGCTCTGAGAATTTAGAGAGATTAATAAATTAATGAATTAGATTAATAGAGAGACTTAGAGAGATTAACATGAATACAGGGTAATGCTGGTACATAAAGGGGGGGAAACAGACTTTAGATGTACAAATAGCAAGTCGGGGGGGCAGATAGAAAGTCACATCTGGAGGACGTGAAGTATTTTTGCAACCACATCTAGTACTGTGGAAAACTGAACAGCTCAGAGGCCCTTCCAAAGAAACCTGAAAACTTAAGAGGAAGCAGAGAAAAGCCTCGGGAATTCAGTGCTTTTAGAAGGCAATAACAATAAAGAAGAAACAAATATCAACAGGTGGGGAAGCAAAGTTGAAGAATTCAAATATAAAATTAGGGTCCCCAAGTTCACAGTAATCTACATAGCCTGAGTTGGCTGGGCAACAATTTTCCAGTGAAACAGTCACGTGAATACGTGCAATGCATTTATCAAAAGGAAAGATTTCTAAATGACGCTAATGAACCTCAAGCACTACCACTGGGATAATTTTCTTCTAAAAGAAAGAAAAATATATAAGTAGAAGAAAACAGGCCTCTTCTTGTTCTTAAGAAAAAAAAATCCACCTTTATTTTAAAAAATAACTCTGTCTTTCTTTTTCTGAGGTCCATCTTCTACGTCAGATGCCATATTTCTAAACCAATATTCTCTCGTGTTTGTTGACTTATAGCAAACAGCATGGAGTAGCTTTATCTTTTGTCTTTCCTAACACCCCAGGGCCGTAGCAGTTGCAGCTTCCTGCACAGTCAGATCTGCCTCCCTGACTTTAGTTGTCTTGGTCCAAATGAGATTGTACTTATCCATAAGGGAGACAGTGCTCTTCTCCAGAGCTTGGGCGGTCTCGCGGTCTCTAGGTGAAGACTACTAGATTCACCAGACCCTTTATAAGCAGGAGCATAAACCCCTGTTCAAAATTTGTGGATTCAGTGGCTGAAGAAGAAAAGGTCTTGTTATGGTTGTACAGTGACACGTACAGATCTCCAGAACCTTGCTGTGCTGCGATTGATCAGGCTTCGAATAAAATATCTACCACTGGCTCTCTAACAAGCACCCCACAGGCCTCATCTGTCACCGGTTATTTATATCAAAGTGACCTTAGAGTGATGTACAAGCAGAAGATGCTTAGGGAGCATTATATTGATGATCAAGGAAAATGTCCTACCAGGCTGTCAGTGGCTGCAGAACAGGCTCCTTGAGGGCAGCCTGGCGCTCAGCCATCAATCTCCCCACACAGAGCACCGCGTAAAGTCCCATGGCCCGGCAGGACCACAGGTCAGCTCTCCACTCAAGTCATCGAAGGAGGCAGGAGCAGTGGAGACAGGCACACGCTATTCACCCCTTCCATTATAAAACCATTCCAAAAACAGTATTCAGAGTGATCCTATTGGAAGGGTTATGACGATGCAGAGGTCCTGGTTAGGAGCAAAAACTGAAGAGCTGGATTGTTGTTCTGCCCTGGACCAGGTCAGAAAAAATATGACATATTTAATTTGATAGATTTTGTTCTTTAATTAACATGTTGAGTGATCATGCTTTATAGTATAATAGCTCTGGTTTCATGTGGGTTCAAAAACACAGCTAATATGTCTGCTTTTAGTTCATTGCAGCAGTTTTGAGCAGTAGCAGAATATTTATGAACTTCTACAAACCCTACCATCAGCTGCAACTCCTTTTTCCTAATGAAAAGTGCAGCTGACAAGCAGCAGCATCAATAGATTGGACATGATAAGAATTCAGAGCCATGAAGCAGTATGCCAAGTCTGAAGCAGAATAAGATGACTGGTTTTAGGTACTCACTTTCCTGGTGGCTCAGTTTATTCATCCTCAGCACATGCAGAAATATCCGCAAATTTTTCATCACTGAGTAAGTACGTGGAATAGGAAATATAAAGAGATACATGGGTTTCAAAAATTCTTAAGTACTTTTTCATATTTGGTATGAATGTAGAAATGTTCATTTCTTAACAGCCTTATGGGGTGGTCTGAACAGGTTTCAGAGTTGCTTATCATTTGCTTATTGCCTTTAACATTTTATCCCTGTACATGCTCAATGTAATTATGATTCTTGGATTACACCCCCCGTAATTATGATTCTTTTCTTTCTTTTTCACTAGGTACAGTTGTTATTATTTTTACTATGAAGAAGCCTAATGTAAGAAGTAATAATTTACTTTTAATGTAAATCCTAGTGCGCTTGAGTAGATGCAATAAAATTTTTTTGATTTCTATTTTTCCAATTTCATTCACTGGAACAATAATAATTTTTTGCTTCATGAGACAGACAAAAATATTTGGGGCTGGATTAAATGTTTAACTCAGAAAGGCCTTTTGTTTAATTTTCAGTGGGTTTTTTTTAAATTAGAATTCAAATTCAATCTGTAGCTATAATTAAAAAAAAGCTATTTCAGCTTTTACAGAATGCTATTCTTGCTTTTGCCTTTCTTTTGTCTGAAACTCTTAGTTCAGATTAATCAATGAGTCTGGCTTTGAAACAACTTCTTTATGAAATAATCTCTTCATATGAAAAATATCACCTGCTGCCCACTGGAATGCACTGGTATACCATTAGTACAGTCAGTTCTGAATTAGGTATAAAATGTTTACCTGTTCGTTTCCTGCATATTGTCAGAGTGAACCAATATAATCACCTGCAATTGTTTGTGACATTTTTCTTCTAACAGGAGTTACTTAGCTTGGAGGTAATAGTAAACAGTGATGTAAATAGAATTAAATATATATATATATAAACCATGCTAAAATTTTAGTTAAGCAGAGCAGTTAAAAAACAGTACCTCAGCTTATATATCTTGAGGATGCTCTGAATTAAGTTCAGACACAGCCAATGAAAACAGAAGCCATGATGATGAAATGATCCTGTCTTCCTCAACCCTATAGATTCCTGCTGCCGTGAGCAGAGCCAGACTGACCTTGATCAGACATGTATGCATGTGTGACTTTCTTCCTTCTGAAGAGATGTGCCTTTGTTTTCTTTTTATTTCTTTTCCTTTTTCCTTTTTTTTTTCTTGGCTGACATTCTTGTTTAGATATGATTTAGTTAAGAATCAGGAGTCCTGCTTTTCCTGATGGCCTGAAGGTTGCAGCAGTCTCCTTTCTGCTACTCCAAATTCTGTGTCCTACAACTAACTTTGTAAGTTTTCCAAGATATAAGAGACATTCTACTCATTGCAGAGGGCATGAGAGAAACCAGAAGAAACTCCCAACAATTTACACCTAGAAGTAGTGGTGTTTACACAGACCTTTTACAACTTGGCCAGAAGCCCTCCCTAGATCCTCAGTTTTTAGGTCTTTTTATTTAGAATGCCTAAGGTGTGTTTTGACTACTGGAGTTAGGGAGCTATATGGCCACAGAAATACTGCAACTCTCCAACTATTAGTCCCAGTTCTGGATCTACAGCTAGTTGGTGGAACTAGTGTGGAACCCACAATTTGCTTCAGCTGCAAATACCAGCTAAGGGATTTGTCTTCTCTCACGTAAAGAAAGAGTTATCTCTAGGGCTACCAAGAATTACTTTATTTAACAATTTATTTCTTATTTATATACTTCAAATAGCATCTTCTCTTCAGACTAAAATTTGTGTATTTCTTGATTGCTGCAGGCATTTGTCCAGAAGAGCACCTGTAGTCCAGTAATCGCATATAATAATTTTTCTCTCCATAAGCGTTCACTGTTTTTAATCAATTTTAATCAATTTTAATCACTTTTTTCAGCAAACTGCCCAGGCCCTGCCACAGGCAGGTAACAAAGGTATAGTGGCTGACATTCCTAACTTCAGTTTAGTATGTACCCAGTGCATACAACCATAACATTTCAGGTCAATAACAGTGATGGGCCTTGGAGTAGTAAAAGAAAAGCAGAGGGCAATAACAACAACAACAAAAGATGTTCTCCCAACAGACACTTTTTCTCCTAGATTATTGTACTGTTCTATTCTTAATATTGGGAATAATTTATTGTCATTATCTTTTAAAAGACTGCCACTTAGAGGCAAATCCAAGCTGACCTCATCATGGATAAGGATTTAGTGAAATCACAGTTTAACTAGCTGTATTTGTTCCTATAATCTAAGGAATTAAATTGTATGGATATGCATAAGAATCCACGTGGTCTAACAGAACATAGAGAAAGGAGCTAGAAAATCCTAACTTTTTATTCTAGGTCTTTCAGTCCTGTGTGCTGCTCACAACCAAAGGAATTAGTCTGTCTGGAGCTAATTCTGCTCACACAGCAGTTAAACACACATTTAATTCCATTATTTCATGACTTTTGATTTATACTGGTGGAAGTGAAAGTATTGTCATTTGTAGGTGATGTTACTCTGACGTTCAGTATTAAAACTGCAACATGAGGCAGAATGAGACTTGTCTAATCTTTTGATATCAGGAAAGAATAATTGAAATGCACCATATAAAGTAATCAAAATGATCTATAAGTGCTAACTGTGATTACCAATACAGGAGTTTGTATATTAGCATTAATGACTTATTTTTGGACAGAATCTGTTACATAAAAAATTGCTTCTTCATGTCTTTTGGGAACTTGTAATGATTTTTTAAAAAATATAAATTACATGGAAGTAAGAAATGGGAACATCTGTTCTATCGCCTAAACTCTCTACATGTGCTGTCATGTGGCACCAAGCCCTTTTCCCAGAGGTAGATCTTGTGCACCCAGACTATCCTTTTGAGATGTTTTACATATGTTAGCATGTGGGCATTTGTATAACCATGTCTTGCATCAATGGGTTCTGCAGTTATCCTGGGAAATAAACTGCTCTGACTGTAGTTATAACTACCTCAGGGCTCCAGAGTCAGTTCTGGCACAGAGCACTCCAGTTCAGTCAGGCTTTGCAGACCCATTGCTGCAGCACTTTCAAAACCTTCATTAAAACTAATGGAACGTTACTTTTGAAACCTAGGATTCCTTGAATAGATTTTTGTGAAGTTTGTTACTTATATATCAAGCAAATAATGATTTTTAAAAACCAGAATGTTATTCTCATTTGCCAAAAGTTGTTTCCAAAATTGTAAGACTTCAGGTTTTAGAAGTACTTTATTTAATCTGAGAGGTGAATCAATAGCAAGTTGAAGTAACCTTTTTTTTTTTTTAATAAATAGAAAAGCAAACTTAAATATATCCTGGAAAATGTAAAAATTATTCCACAAGATCAATATAGAATGAGTAGTCTCTGCATTAGGTCTAACGCTAGGATTCTTTTTCTGTGTTCTGCTTCTGAGAACTGGTGCCTTGTGAGTTTCAACACTAGCTTTTCAGGCTACTTAACATACTCTTGATGACTAGATTGAAGCAAATAATACACGCTGTATAATTTTTGTGGTCAACAGAGGCAATATTTTATTTCCAAATTTTTTGCTTATAATCTCTTCTGCTTATTCAGTTTTTGAAGTTAACTGTTAACCACTTAACAGATTAGACATATTTCACATTCAGTTCATTGTGGTAGTAGTGTTGGGGTCATGGTAGTCTAAGTACATAAGCAAGGCAAGGTTGGTAAGTGGCAGTAATAAAACACCTAGGAGCTGTTAAGTTTGATGCTTCTACTTCAGAGCTGAAAGCTTGTATACCCAAAATCTGTGTATTTGCCCCCAGTACTTTAGCTGTTCTCAAAAAATGCATTATTTCCACCCACAAACGCCTACTCTGTTCCTCAGTACTCACCAGTTTTTATTTGTACCAGTACTCACTGGTTTTTATTTTCACCTTAGATTGCATATTGGCTAGCTTTGACTAGACATACTGCTTTTATGGTTCTTATTCTGATTCTTGATTGGACAGTCAGCATATATACTATTAAGTCTCTAGTGAGCATAATTTAATTTATTGATTCAGAATTTACTTACCATAAATATGCCATTATGCGTGCTTACAGTAGACTATATTTGACAACACTTCTTTCACATAACTAAACCATTAGAATATTTTGAGAGCCAACACACAAGAGGCAAAAACATAATTTGAAGCAAATTCAATATTTTGTTTGAAAATATCTTTGTATAAAAGATATTTTTGTAGCTACTTTACTGAGCTCCCTGGTGAGCCCATTCTTTTCCAGCCCTTTCCAGACAGCAGAATAGAGGCAATGGGAGAGATTTATAGGATATTTTTGGGCAGATGTGCAAGTAGCTCTGGAGAGAATTCAAAAAAGGTTCATAGTTAGGAGCGGCATAATGTGATTCCAGTCTTAAGCCTCTCTTAGAGAGCCATGATATACATCCCAGTTGTAGGTCTCCAGCTGTTAAGGGAGAGTCTGTTTGCACTACGTAAAACACCACTAACTGCAGAATTCTCCATGAAAGAGGTACTAGTTTATCTATGTCCATAAGCAATAGGTCATTCTTAGAATGCATTTACATAACTTACAGTCAGACTTCCCAGCTTAATGAGTATCATAATCTCTATATTTCTAAGTCCAGAACTAGACATCTTCACTGAAAAAAACTCTGCTTGCAACCTTCAGATATTCATATATGTTGACTATTGGCACCATTTCTTCAAATGATGGGCCATGATGAGCTAAGACAGATTTTAGGTAACCACATCGCGTATTATGCTGACAAGCTGAAATGAGTTACATGAGGTATATCTTGTGCAGCCATCAGGGAATAGATGTTTTTTAATGATCCTTATTATTGACATCTGTAGGGGAAGCAGCCACAATTCTCCATAGAGTACACTGACATTAATCATTCTGGAGGTCAAAAGGTATAAATGGTTGCAGTATATTTGCAGGAGATACATGAGTATTTTGAAAGTGATTCAAGTGTCTGACATCATGTAGGGATGTAGAAACAATGAGAATACTAAAATCAGTTACTTTGATGCTTATTGATGAAAGACAGGCATGCCCTTCCACCTCTGAGGATGATACCGCTTCAATAGTGTCATCCCCATTGTTCTCCCTAATATGAGTATCAATGTCACGTTGACTAGAGTGTGTTTTATATTGCTTTCTAATCTGATCAGAGAACTGGACCAGGAGGCACTTTGTCATGATTGAGTAGAAATCTCTGTCACAGCTACAGAACAGCATTTTAAAAAGTATTAAAAAAATGTATACTGTAAAAAAGCAAGTATACTAATGGCTTTCAGAGTAATCTCTTTATTTTTTTAGACCTGTAGAGCATTGTTGTCATAGTGTCACTAATTCTAATGGGTTAATTTTCTCAGCCCTGTAAAGTGCTGCTGTTCCTGTGTTAAGTGTAGTACATTATGATCAGATAGATTATGCCCATCAAATACATCTGCTTTTGGGTCAATTTAGGTCAATTTTTCTGCTGTAATTTTTAATATTAGGTATTTGATATGGTATTAAGGAGGAGAGAAATCTTGCACCTCTGCTATTCTCTAATGCAGGCTTCAGGGTGAACTTCCCTAAGAGGAGGTCAACAAACTATGCATTGCTTAGTTCAGATCTGCAGTTGAACAGTTCATTTGCTTTTATAGAGGCATTGCATGGACAACACCTGTTGAATAAGCCAACCTTGTGGTCATCTCTGACACTATGGGACATAGAGTTAGGAAGGATGTGTTAGGACATGAGCTTTTTCTAATTGTGGACTATGCAGTAAGAGTGATGAAAAACACTGCTTGTTAGCCTCAGTGTGGTACCTGGGTCCTTAAAACCATTACATGAATTGCTGAGCCTGACCCTGAAATGAGAATCTCGGAGACCTAATGTCCTGGTTTTAGATACATTTAGTGGACAGCCCAGCCTAAACTGTGATACCTAGAAAAGTGTGCTTTTACTAAATCCAGTGAAAACATCTAATGGATTTTCTAAATTCCTGAAAGATCTAGGTCCAAGTGATTTTCATTGATAGTTTGAGGCTAAATCTCTTATGTGCTTTCCTACTTCAAATCCCTTGCGTGTATTTCTGAAGGAAGGATTCAGTTATTGTGAAAATCTGTTCTGAGGTTTAAATTTTGAATTGCTGATTTTCCTTTCATTTATGTTGTGCCTTCCCATTAAGGTAACTTTTTTGACTACAGAAGAGTTATTTATGAGTCATATTTGTTAAGGCCATAGGTGTCACCATAAGAGTTCAAACCTTTTAGGAGGTTGCAGGTCCATTCTGGAAGCCATTGCAAAACTCTACACATCAAGGGGCTGTGCCATACACATCTCCCTGAACTGAGTGGAATAGAATGTTTGAAATTGCATGCATGTGATCGTTAACCTGCCAGTGATGGTTAGTAAAGGCTATGTGTCCTTGCGAACCGGTTATATACACATTTTAGCTCAAAGAAGATCTATGGTTTTGGAAAAGACCACCTAGACCACGTCCTCAGCTGACAGAATTTGGCCTGGCTGAGTGAAACCAGGCCAGCTTACAGCAGCCAGGGGTCCTCTCCTCTCCTCTCCTCTCCTCTCCTCTCCTTTCCTCATAAAATCCAGCAGCTACCCATGATGTCTGTATATGAACAGCCATCTTTGTCGTACCACAAACGATAAAAATTCACATCCAGTGATACTTCCTCTGTTTTTTATTATTCTTTTGTAGAAACAATTTAGGAGTTTTAAACAAGGACAAGAAAATGCTCTTAAAAATTCATGCAATATCATTTAGCTTCACCTAGAAGCTTTGCCATTTGGAAAAAAGCCCTACATTCAGTTTAAATTTGCTTAGTGAGTAGAGTTTGCAGTACCTATTATTTAAAACATTGTTTCTTGTTCCTTCTCTTCATACAGCTTCAGAATCTTTCACAGACTTTAAACTTCCCTGTCATAAATTCATAGATAATTCATCTCAAATTTTAATGAATGCTGCTATCATTTAGAAAAGATTAAGCAACCATCTGCAGAAATGTCTGCAGTAAATAGTCGCAGGGCAAGGAAGTAGTCTAGATGTCCTTGTGAGTCCTGCTTTCTACAATTACCTTTACTTACTTTTCAGTGTTTCTAGAACAAAGAAGAAAGAGAATGAAGTTATTGAATTCAAGAATAGCTTAGAAAATTACAGTCTCTTGAGTTGTAAATATACAGAGCAATAAAGAGGCACATACTAGCTTGTGTGTAATATTTAGGTAGCTTGCTGCAGTGTTCAGTAAAAAGAGATTTTTCATATAAAAATTCTACTACTCAGAAATAACTACTGCACTGGTTAAACATATCAATAATTCAATTAATTAAATTTATGAAAAAAGCAAAATACTTAATACAGAAGTAAAATAGTATGAAATGTAAAAAAGCAATGAAGATACCAAAGTATTACTATGATACCATGATTTAAATTTTTAAAGGCTACACATGAATAAGTTATTATAGTAGAAACATTAAAATGATGAGAATAGTACAAGAGAATGCATTTAAGGTCTTTCATTTAAAAAGCAAAAATAAATAAAAGTAATCCCCTGTGTTTTCATTCTTTAATGTGTTATTACATCCATGAATCTCTTGAGAGAACAATAGGGAATATGAGAGAATATTATACTGCTGAATTTAGAGGATTTTAATGTTAAACTCGGTAATGTAAATTTCCTTTATCAGTTTTATTATTTTTATTTGAATACAGACATTTTGGGAGGGATTGCTAGCAAAATATTTGAATGGCAAAAATGTGAACTACAGAGCATCTTCTGCATGCTAACCTTGATCATTATAAAATATGTCAGATTTAGTAGAGATATAAACGGGTAAAGCTGCAGTTTGGGCTTTCATTCACCCTCCTTTTCCTCTTTGCTTAGTTATAATTCTGCAAAGCACATGTGAAAACACCGTACCTGCTGTGGTGACATTTTACATTCATTTTGAACAGGTATGAGTCACTTCACTAGATTCACATGCTCAGTTTCTCCTGCCTAGGTGTAAAATGACAAGCAATTGGGCCCAGGAAGGCAAGTAATAGAGCTTGCATGGTTTCAATATTCTGTGCACATGCCAAGTGAATAAATATTAGATCTTTATGATATTCTTTGCTGACCAAATCTGTAGCCATGAATAAACAGGTTCAGATCCCACCAAAGATAACGGCTGGCCAAGGGAGTCACTGCAGGGATGCACAGAGAGACGGCAGATTGCATTGCCACCAGAAAGTCTAGCTCATCAGGATTTGTGCTATAACTTATATTTTAATTCAGTAGTATTTCTTTTCTTATGTCATGAAAAATAGCAGCAATAGTATTAATCTGACATTATTTCCTAGGAGCAAATGGGTCTCCCTAGAGACAAACACAAACTAATTACCTATGTAGAATATGTTGACTGTTTAGAATACATAATTATTTTCCCTAATTTTCTGAAAGATGAAAGAGTGCACATATGTATGTATTAGTATATCTCTGTGTGTGAGAAAAAGGAAATCTTGTATCTAATTTCCTACAAATGTTAACCTATCTTTTACTTGATAAAATGCAAGAGGGTATTATAATCAAAAAATGACTTTGTTAGTACAAATACTATTTCCTTTCATATTTCCACTACTATTAAAAACCTCTCTGTGTTTTCATGAGTAATAGGATATCTTTCTCACTGTGTTCATGAATACAGCTCAGTTCAGATCTTAATTCACTCTGGTAAAAGAAATTACTCCATTCAGTTTGAAACTGGTCAAAGCTCTTCTATACTGTTTCGGAGAGCCAAAAGAGGACTTTTTATGGGACCAGGATCTACATAGGAAGTAGGCAAAGACTGTTTTAAGAATGTTTTCCACATTTGCTAAGAGGAGGTTCCCATGGAAATCTAATTCAGCTAATAGCTATGTTACCATTTTGGCAACTTGCCCATCTGGTGAGGAAATAACATTTTAAGGGGTTCCCATAGAAAGCCATAGCTTAAGTCTGTACTGCAGAGTGACGATATTCACTGATGCCCTGAAGCTCTGTGTCCTGTCAATGCCGCATTTGAGAACAAGTGCTTCCTTGTGGGGCCGGGGTGCCGGGCTGCAGTAAAGCAGGGCTGGAGACAAGGAAGGGAGTGCTCCTGGGATTTTCTTCTCTTTTTTCATGGGGCTTACTGTAAGGGAAAACAACCTGCAGCTCGTGTTTCTTTTTGTTTTGGGTGTTTTGGTTTTTGTTTTTGGTTTTTTTTTTTAACTCCAGCCCTACAAAAGAAGAACTGAAAAAAGCGCACAAAACCCCCTCAGTCCTTTGAATGTAATGATTTTTCTTTTTATACACGGGAGATAATTCTATGGTGAAAAAGACACAGAAAGTCCAGGCTTCACAATTAAATGTGAAATTGTGCTTCTAAGTCAACACACATTCTGCCATCTAGTGACCAGAAGAAATTGTACTGACCAGCTGCAAGTGTGACATGAAACCCCAAGTACTGCTACTACGGCATATTGCACTAGGATCTTTGTGGGAGAAACTTTAGAATGGGCTGCAAAGACATTAAATGTGCAGGAAACTTTTTCAAGCTCCTGGATGTCTGCAATTAATCACATCTATTGAAATCGTTCAATATCTCCGCCCAAAAATTAATTGAAACAAACTGGTTCTTTATATATTTCTATAGGTCTCTCTTTTCCTTTCCCCCTCTGCATCCCCCTCTTCCCCTTCACCTGGGACTTACATCAGCATTTTGCATAATTTCTGGGAAAAACGTTTGTGTGCTGGCACAGAGAGGATGCCGTGCTACTGCACGTGAGACAGTTCGCATTAATGCACATTCTGGCTGCAAGGCCTTTAATATTCATTCCGCAGTCAAGAGTAATTGAAAACACTCACTTGACTATTTACAGTTCAGGAGTGGGTAGGATAGTATGAAGTACGCTGCCGGAGTGCTGTGGGTGAGAGAAGAAAATGACAGTCACTTTGGGAAATCGGTTGCCTCTTCTGGCTTTTAAGGTTCTGATCAGCCTTCAGGGAGCTGCTCACCATCTCACCTTCCAGGCGGTTCAGTACAATCGGAGGATGCTCAGCAACTCCCAGAGGTTCCTTTACATTTTACATGCCCTAAAGGGGTAATCCTAAAGGTCTCAGAATCACTTTTTTTAGATCAGCTGTTCATTTATGCAGTTGTCACAAAGTACTATGCTGAAAAAGGCTTTTTTTATTAATGTCAGTGTGTTCTGTGCCATTAATAGCACAATTCATAGTCGATGGTACACATATAACCAGATCAATACATTTACACTGTGAAGTTCCCATGAAGTGTGACATAAAAACAACCATAAGAGCCAAACCAACATGGTTTATAATGTCATCTGATGACTAGGATATATATGTAACAGGCTTACAAATATTATCAAACAGCCTAGGCATAAAATCTGTTTGACATGACCCTAACTTTAATGATTATCCACTTGTCAAAAAGCAAAGACTAGCCATTGGTGAGTAGAACCTTGCAAAGCCGGTATTTTTCTTTTGTATTGCTCAGTCTTCCTATTTTGCATTTTTATACTGTTAACAGATGTTTTTTCTTCTTTGTTCCTACAGAGAGCACATGGCACCTCTCTTCTCTCCTAAAAATGTACACCTACATTGGCCGCAAGATTTTAGCTTCTCCTTTAAAAACTAAAAAGGTTACTCAATAGGAATAAAAATTCCCATAACATAACATAAAAATAAAGGTAAAGCCAATGTGACTACAGATAAAAGTTGTTGTAAACAATACTCAATTGTAAACTTTGGAATTTCAGAAATCGTTGTGGGGTTTTTTTTTTCCACTCCTAGAAGGAAGTGTTTCAGAGTTGTATGTAAAATGAGATGATAAATCACATCCATATTAAGATACATACATTGCTAAAATACTTTCAAGTATTGATCCATTGTGTACAGCTGAGGAGAGAAAGAATATGCGTCCTATTGCAGGAAATTATTGTACTTCCATAGCCACCAAAGGACCGCTGACAAAAGGATAAATTCTTTTATCAGATAACTAAACCTTATATTTTCTGCCACAGATGTTTGGAGTATGTTAAGATTTGTTGTAAGCCATGGTCTGGTTAAAATGATCCGTTCAAGGTTCTCCATAATGCTATTTGTAACTTATATTTTGAGGTATTTCTTTATGAGTTTTATTCTCATGCAGGTAGATTATAGCATTAACAATGTTATAAAAAGCATTAAAACAATTTCATGTTTCCAGGCCTAGAGTCACACTGGTGATTTCTGGAACTGGCCATGTATCCATCTGCTGCTGAAAATATTCATTGTCCCTCTTTATTTTATGAAACAATCTGATTAATATCAATGTTTGGGGTAAAAGAAGAGAAGGACTGTCCTGTTCCACCTAAGGGAAAATCAGGACAGACATCACCCAGAAATTCTGTACAGAAACTGATAGCTGCAAAAATACCTTCTTGTGGGTTAGAAAACTTTTTTTCAGTAGCAAGCACTAGGTAAGAAGAGTGAGAAAAATTCCTTTACTCAGAATCTCAATTCAAATATCCAATACTATGTCCCAGAGATCAGGTGGTGAATCATGCAGGACACCTCTACGCCAGATACTGTCTAGAGTAAGATGGTTCCTGTCACCTTTCCCACACAAACAGGTCCTTGAAACTACTGTGCCATGTAGTCATGCTTTAGGCTGACTTGGTTTAAAATGCTTTCCCAGCCCAGAAAACATTTAAATACTTCTCTTCTGGGAAGTATTGAGGGAAAACAAATGCATAACTGGTTCATCTGCTACATTCGTTATTTAGCTGGGATCTGAAAATGGAGGAGTTTTATTCTATTTAGTATTTACTGTAAACTATGACAGTCACTTAAGTAGGATATTTTATTATAAAATGCTTCATAAAAAATGCATTAGTGTTGAGCTTCTTAGATTAAACAATTTTGAAAGCACTGTTTGTACTTATATGCAGAAACTGGACACTTCTGATCCCATTACGAAAATGCACTTGACCCTTATTTTTCTTTCCTTATGAGGCCTGAATTTTAATGAGGCCTTAAAGTCCTCACTCATGCCAGTACACTGCATTTCCTGTTACCGCTTTTGTTCTCATGCGGCATTTCGTTAAAAACTTCAGCTGAATATGAAAATGAGAGCACTGCATAAGTCGGGTTCCATTTTTTGACAAAACTTGTAAAGAAATATTTTTGTCTTTGTTATGAAACACTTATCTTTAATATATATTTATATATTTACTATAGAAATGCTTAATATATCAAAAAGCAGATTAGTTGAAAAGTGCATCTCCAAGACCATCAGTAATAGTTGAAGTGAATCGAACGTGTAAATTAAAAATGTGTTGTTGCTAAGTGGAAAAATGAAAAAGTCGAGGCCTGATTAGATCCTGCATCAACGACTTGTATTTTATTTTGCTTGGCGATATTCATGAGTAACTCCATCGTTGTGAATGGAGCTACACTGGGTGTAAACCATACCCCTGAAAACTCATCTCCCAGAATTTCCTTTGCCTCTTCACCAGAGGTCTCTGTCTGGCGGGACACTGCATGTGCCTGCGCCCGGCACGGGATGCTGCGGGACTGGGACCGGAGCATTCGCCACCTCCCTGTATGCCTCTGGAAAGCCTTCCTCTAGCAAAGGCCTCCCATTTTTGCACTCTGTTTGTAACTTAAAAAATAGAACTAAGTCTTCTGCAAGAATGGTGCCATATCCTCTAAATTGCCTGACAAGCAGGTGACATGCAGGCAGCAAACTCGGAGCAAACACTCCTTGCTTTCGCAGGCTCTTCAGGGGAAAAGTGATGTAAAGTCTCTTGTCCTTCACCATGTTGTTAATTACAGTTTAAATGGTCATCTGGACTGCAGCTTGTAAAAATTGTAAACGTATCATCCTAATTTTAATTTGCATTAGAGGATTGGTTGTAAAATTTTAATTACAGTAAGACTTTTCCCACAGAATAAAAAGCTATCTTAAATCAGAGGAGCTGTAGAAGAGGTGTATTTTGTAAAAATATATTCATAAATTTTATAACACACATATGTATGTATTTATATACATATATGTACATATATATGTATGTATATATAATTTAATTATCTTTTATATGTATTTCTGGGATGTATTAAAAATGTTGAATGTTTACTTCTCAAAATATATTTTATTAATTACAGTTTCAAATATTCTCTTTAGAATGCAAACTGCATTGCTGTTCTCAAATGAATAATTATATTTATATTTTAAATGGTGCCATTAATGAATATTTACAAAAAGAAACACTAATTGGAGAAATATATTAATAATTTACTAGAAAGGAAAAAAACCCTCTCTGCTCATTGACCCCGTAAAATATATTTACCTTTTATTATTTCTTTACTCTAAATAGAAATTTAAATATGTTTACTTTAAGGATTTATCAAAATAATGTGTTTCCAAATAATATTTATTAGTAGCATTTACACCTTATACAATGTTTTGCATCTTTTGAGGCAGGAAGGTAAGTTTTATTATCTTCATGACTTTACAAGTTGGGGAGCATTTTGAATTTTGCATTTGCAAGGTAATCTTCCAGCAGAAAGGTATTTTTTGATGTTCATATTCCTAGTGCTTCAGCCACCTTCTGCCTCATCAGAGCCTTCATGTGGTCGTAGCTGAAGTAGTTTCAGTGTTAACCCACGGTTGCCAGCACACGCTGCCTAAATTTGAGTCCCAACAGAGACTGAATATTTGGCACCAAGCTGCGGACAGCTGTGTGTGTCTGGGAGGAGCAGAGGGAACTGCGCGGAAGATGCAGTGGTCCCCCTCTAAGTACAAAGGACCCTGCACAATTCATCAGAGAAAGGAAAAATGGAGTCTGAGGTAGAAGGCTAGGCGGTTTGTGAAGGATCAGAGAGGGAAAATGACAGCAGTGATGGGATGAAAAACAAAGCACTCTCGTCTCCCGCACTCTGGGCCTTTGTGTCATTGATTTTTTTTTACATGGATTTCCCTATTAAAATCAATGGGGACTTCTTTTCAAATGCTGAGGGTGAGATATAACCTATAGTCTTTATAACTTAGAGGTTTCAAAAAGGAAACAGTTCACAAGCACTTGTTCTGCTGGATTCAGCCTCAAAATTAAGCAGTTTGTTGACTAAATTATTATTATTTCACATTGCCACCATTCCCAAAGATGACTCGTTATCTCTGTTGAAGGCTTCTTCAGCCTGAAAGATGAGTGCAGAAATAGAAGTCCTCTGGAGGAGCAGCAGGCTGTGCTGTAGAACAGCAATGTCTAGCACCGTCACGATCATTTTCTGGTGTGGTTTGCACTGGTTAAAAATATAGGAATAAAATGTCTGCATTTGAATAATTGTTTTTGTCCTGTGTCATAGAGCTGATTTATAGTATGTGTCACTACACTGAATGTTGGTTCATACAATAAAATCATGTTTGAAAATCTGCAGAAACAAATTTAAGTATTTATTAAAAGCTGAGTGTAGCAAAGTTGATGTTAACTGCCATGATCACTTGCCTGATTCTTACCAGCAACTTCCAGGTATGTTTAGGAACATATTGCATGAGACAGTATGTGACTTTTGAGAAATGTCTACACACAAGCTTTCATAAACCTTTATTCTGTCTTTAGAATTTGGAATGATGGGAGATCATACAATTAAAAGTCAGCGACCTCGATCTGTTCATGAGAAAAGGGTCCCTCAGGAACAAGCTGATGCTGCTAAATTTATGGCACAAACTGGTAATACATCAGTTACATTTTTCTATTTACTGTTGTTAATTTTAGCAAAACCACTGCATGTTTCCATAATCTTTTGCTGCATATTTGTCAGTTTTCTAAGCTGATACTTTTTTTGAATCATTTATTTTTTTTTTCACCAGTTAAAGTCCATAAATAAAGTAGCTGAGAATTAGGTAGATCATACAAAAACATGCACTGTGAATGTGGATACTGAATCATTTGGTGTAAGCATGAATTTCTTTAGTGGTAAAAGCAGTCTCACACGTACAAGACACAGGACAGCTTACTGTGACATACTACCTTTTTTTCAAATAAGATGTTAAGAACATGCTTCAGAATTTCTTTATAAATAGACTGAGGTCTAATCCCAGCTTTAGGTGTTTATCAAATTAATTAATTACTAGGGTGACTCTAATGTGCATACATTCAGCATTCACTATCTTTGGCCCAGCACAACGCTCTAGTCTCTAGTTTCCAGATTCATAATTGCTAAATGAAATTGGCCGTAAGTAGTTTTTAATTGGATGTGCAAATTGTCTAACAGTTTTTCATCTAAACATATTTTCTAATTTTGTTTGAGCAACCTCGTCTTCTTTAGATAAAGATACCAAAATGATATTACAAACCTAGAGCTGAAGTAATTAAAAAAAAAAAAAAAGAAAAAGAAAAAGAAGCCTGTTTACCAACAGTTACCACAGCTGCTTTTGAGGTTAATGATAAAATTTCAGTGGTGAGTTGAATTAAGCTCTCATACACCACAACTGCTGTCCACTTTGGCATCAGTAATGATCTGTGTATCTGTTGGTAAAATCTAACTCTTTAATGGTTCCCTACACACTCCATTCCAATAAGTTACTGCGTGGAAAAGTCTTGTGCCCCGTAATTATTGTATGGATTTGAAACAACTTACTCTGTATTCCATAGTTACTAACATAGAAAATATGCCTGCATCAGTCATACATAATGCTTCCAGTTTATATTCACTTCAGTAAAAGAGCTATAATTGCTTCTAGTTATGTTGCATGTTGACTTCCTTAGTAGTAGGGTGCTTTACTTAACAGATTTGCAGAAATCAATATATTAAGTAATCTAAATACATGTCTAGCCAATCAGTGTAGATCTGTTTGGTAAAGAATTTAGAAGGGGAAAAAGTCTGTTTCCCTTCTATTAATCTATAGGACTACTTTTACGGCTAACTCCCAGTTGATACTGCTGTAAGCAAACGTAGTGGAAGAAGGGAGCCTAGAACCCTCTTGTTCTCCATGCAGTTTTTGTTTAGGCAAGTAGAACTTATTACTTACATACCTAGCTCAGACTTATAATGTTAGTTGCTTACTACATAGAATAACACCTTTGCTTTTATGCTGCTTCTTGAATTCATACAATTACTCCAAAAAAATGAGTAAGATAATTTGTTTTATTTCCTCATGTAAATCCCTAAAACTTTCATATTATCAGGTAAAACTTTGTATTTGATAATTTATAGTCATGCATTGCAGTACATCTATTATGGGTGTTAGAGAACTGCATTATAAATACAGCTCTTATACCATCACCTTCTGATAGATTGTGTGTGTGGAGTGGGATATGAACGTTCAAAATTACACAAGCTTGGTTTTCAAGGTCCTGTTCTGAAAGCATGTGAGATGTATCAGCACAGCATATAAATTTACATGCCCAGCTTTGAGAAAATCTGTATTTTACATACTGTAGGTTAACACATTTTAAGTAATACCGCGCTCTTTTTGGACATACTTACTAATTTTCATCTCTTCTTCATTTTGATTTTCCTTTGTAGTGATCATTGCATATTTTCTTCACCTCTAATGCATTCATTTTCTTGTGATATAATTAATGTGATATCTTCTTAAACTGATTCATAAGGTTTTTTCTAACATATCTGTCTCATTAATTTACCCATGTACTAAGAATCCTAATAGCCTTTAAAGTAAATGGATACTGAGTTTATGAGGTTTCTTCTATTTTAACCTTGTTTAATATTTTATTTTGTGCAATAATAAAACAGATGCAAAAGTGCAACAAAATGTTTGTATGGTTTAAAAAGGCAGAGAGACAGGAATAGAAAATTGTCCTGGAAAGGATTTATGAAAAGCATTTAACACTGTTAGAATAGTGGACCTAATCCACTCAGTTTTGATGAGAATGGAAGAGTTTTAAACGTGGTATTAAAATATGCATTTTCCTGTTTGTTTGCGATATGAGGCAGTAAAACATTTTATTTAAAAAGTATTGTCTGAATAATTTATTTTCCTATATTTGTCATTTTATGTGTTTGGACTGATCCTTCCCTTAGGTGTTATGGGATTTAGAGAGTATAATACAGGTAAGTGTTACACAGATCAATGAGGCCTTCCGTACAGTAAGTTGTGTTTCCTCTTACACGTCAAGCAGCAAGGGAGAATTAGGGCTTGGTAGATTGCCAATAATTAGTTTGAGATTGTAAGTTTAATATGACAGATATAAAAATTTAAGAGTTCTCAAGTAACTGAAAACTAAAAGGAAAATAAAAAGTAGATCTTTTGAAATTTTCATTTCAGGAAAGAAAAAAATGTGAAAGACATAAAGAAAACAATGGAAGATGTATTTGCAGGTTATGTAACCAATCTAGGTTTATTCTAGAAAATAAAGTAGTCTTTATTTGGTTAAATTAAAAATGGTTAACTATGGTATGATACGTCTGTGAAGATGTTTTCCTCCTTTAAAATATTTTAAAATAAGTAATATTCATACTGACAGCAGTAGAAAATACTCTGAAAAATTAAAAATTACCAAAACATCATAATGCATTGTGCAAAAGGAAGTAAAGCAGCTGGTGAGATGAATTTGTTCTTTATTTTCTCTGATTTCACTCTTTTTGCACCATACATCATGTTAGTGCGGAAGATCTTGCTCCAGCAAATGTTTCAGACTTCTATCCTTTACGTATGTTGAAGTATATCAGTAGATTCTGCCTTCTGTGAATGGACAGTACATATATGCTCAGAACTTATAATAATTAATATTAATTTCAAAATTCACTCAAGAAAATCACACTTCTTAATATCATGATATCTTAATATCATATTCCAAGGGTTATGAGCAACTTTTTATCACTTTGGATTATCCAAAATATTAATTTTTTAATACTTAATTTCTGTATTTTATTAGATATGCACCGTCACCATGTCTGTTGGATAATAGATAATTTATACTGAGTATATATGACTGTTTAATATAATGAGGAACATCTCAAGAAACATAGCTTTGACATTTTGTGCTGTTTGACCTTTCATCTAAACCATCTTAACAGAGGCAAATTCAAAATTCAAACATGTAGGAAAAGACAAAATATATTAGCCTAGAAACCCATAGCAATACAGGTATTTTTAACATGTACATAGGGCTTATAGTGTACATATTTTATAATTGTTACTGTCTCCCTAGATATTAGCTATATTTACCATATTATATCGTCCAACCTGAACCCAATCCATGTAACGACCCAATCAAAATGCTAAATTCATATCAGAAAAATAATTAAAATAATAATCAGTAATTAAATTTCTCTTTTTTTTCACCTAAAAAATAAAGAAAATTACTACAAAAACCACTGGTGATTTTTTTTATGTAAAAAATCTCATTATTTCATTCTTGTCCATATAAGTTGTTAGCATTGTATATAATTTTATGAAAAGCAGTGGAATTTGTGTGCTAATTATAAAGCATTCTGTCTTGTTATTGAATAAGTACATTTTTTTTTTAAAGCATTGAATAGCCTTAGAATTGCTTCTTAGAGGACTAGCAGAGACAAGTATTTTGCAAAGGTTTCATGCTTGGCCTCTGGAAACAAAAAAGAGAGCTTGGACAGATGCTTGCTATAAAAGCACAGTTTCAAGAAATAGTGTATAATTTACTGCATTCTTGGAAGATAGCATCAGAGTCTTCCTGGTTTGCAGACATTCCCTTGATTGCGACCAATAGAAAAACTTTTGGAAGACTAGAGGTATATTGTGATAACTGAAATTTTAAGCAAGCTATTCCAGAGGGAAAGTTGAATCATGCCACTGATTTTAAAGCAGAAAATCCCATTTGTTTTAAAAAGGACTTAGGTTTAAAAATCAAGGGTGTAATAGAGGCTTCAGCATGTCATTTTATACTGATTTTTAATGGAAGAAGGTGAACACGAATCCACACTCAAATTGTTCAGTGATGCGTATTCACATTATTTTTGCATTTGCTTTCTGAGAATACTCGAGGGATCCAGATTTCTGAACACGAATGCCTTTGGGAAAGGAATTCCAGAATTGTGTGCATGGCTGTTCATGGATACTAAATTTAAGCATTCTTCCCTGAACATCCATGCAAGAGACTTTATGCACTACTTGCTTTCAAAAAACCAGAAAAAATATAATGTGCTATCTCTCAAAAATAAAAAAAAACATTATTCAAATATGTGGTATTAATAAATGACGTGAAAATTTTGAACATAGTGGTATGTATTATATGCAGAAATGAGGTCTAGCACATCCAAGAGTTTAGCACACCTGTAGGTCAAAGGCAAGGAGCAGATCTGTGCAGTAAATGATCCAACCAAAGTTCCCATCCCACTGTTCAGGTTAAAATTTGGTAAGCAAAGTGCTTCTCTTTTCCAGGGAACTTCTCTCAAATGCTAGATGACTTTCCTTCACTGAAGAAAAGATAAGCAATTAGGGGGTTGGTTTGGGTGTGTTTTTAATCAGAATTCCCTTATTGGTAGTTCCTTAAACTATTGCCTAGCTTTCATTCTAGAGTGATAAGTATAAATATCAAAGATGAATCCTTTGCTATTATATAAAAAGAGTTGCCTATGTTCTTTTAGCATCCTGAGGGCAGTGTTGTTTCTAAAATGTTGAAGGGCAGTAGTTCTCATAAAGTTGTAAATGATGCTAAGCGATCAAAGTGTTTCCCTCTGACAGGCACTATGTGACTGCAGCATTCTAGGTGTCTTTATTTTCTATTCATTGTACATTTTCACAGCTGCTTTACTCCATGAACTTTTAAATATTTATTTTGGTGTGGTACTTTTTTCTTTGATTTATAAGAGCAGACGATGATGAGCTTCAGAAAGAAAAAAAAAAGTCTCATTAATACTTATGTCTATATTCATGTTTGTTTGTTGTCTTGAATACAGGTGAATCTGGTGTTGAAGAGTGGGCCCAGTGGAGTACGTGTTCAGTTACTTGTGGTCAAGGGTCGCAGGTGCGAACCAGAACTTGTGTATCACCTTACGGGACACACTGCAGCGGCCCTTTAAGAGAATCAAGGGTTTGCAATAACACTGCCCTCTGTCCAGGTAGTGTTAGCAGCCAATAAATAAAATTGTGGATGTTTTTGAACTGTATAATGATAAGAATTTGAAACTATATATTTTTTTATTATTATTATTATTATTATTACTATTAACATTAATCTCATAAGGGCATTTCAGTTAGAGCAGAGAAGTGTAATTCTATTCAGCTGTGAAATTTTGTCATGTAGATTGTTGTCTTTACTTTCAGAACAGTCAAGATATGGAACAAAATTCCCTTTTTCTGACAGTTTCAGATTTTTTAAAAATGTCTGTATTCTCTGATTTTCACTCAGAAAAGAGAAGACATAGTGTGAGTACAAAATACAAGCTAGGGAAGAAATCCAGATCATCAATACATTAAGAAGCAGAGACTGATGAACAGGGTGGCTTAAGTTAACATATATTATTCGACACTGCAGTTGTTTTGCCGTTTAGAGTAGTGTCTTCTAGGCAACGGGCCAGACAATGTTCTCTGCACGGTAATGCCTTCGTGGACTTTCCTTTACACTGTTCTGGCAAGAAAGGGCAACAGCTACCCATCAAAGGAAGAAAGATCAGACAAAAAGTAACTCTCTTATATCTGACACAAGGTAAAGGTCATCAGTATCTTGCATTACAGTTTTCCTACTCCTTTTGTATCAGAGATCTGGACATAGTTGGAGTTCAGCAGTAGTGATACACTAAGGAGAAGAGACAGGCATTTTTGAGTTACTTGCTGAAAGGGCACGTCTCCTTTCTTTAGACTCTACCTGTGGATCTGATTAATCCGGGATGGGAAGGAAAAGGGAAGGCATATGCCCTGTGACTACATTCATTTTCCTCTGCTGTGTCTGAAATGCAAAAAAAATTGTATGCCTCCCTTCAGATGCAGAAATTCCTCAGCAGTTTGTAACGTGTGATCCCAAGAGGGGGGTGAGCCATCTTCAGGTTCTGGGAAAGCTCACTCCATTTTTTGAAGTAAACTAGACTGTCATATGCAGAGAATCCCCTGGACTTTATCTCAAAGAGTAGTAGTAATATGTACATTCAGAGTTTCACATTGTTACTGTGTGCTGAAAAATATCCAATGGGAAATGCATACAGAGTTTGCGTATCAGCATTATAAGCATTTAGGGAACCTCCATAAAGAAAAGCAACTTAAAAGATTGTATCTAGATAGGCCACCATTGTAATAAGAACTGTTGTCAGCACCTAATGCTTTACTACTATGCTTTAGATAAGCATTTTACATGGAATTTTATAATATTTTATGGTAGAAACCTCCAGGCAGGGTTGAGTTCAATCACTTGAGGTGTTTCCATACAAAAATGGCAGCTATTTCTAAAGAGGTTAGGCTAGCTTACATTCTGCCAGAGGTGGGATACATTGCAAAAGAACTTTTAACTTGAAAGTATAAAAACAAGAAGTGAAAAAAGGGAACTATAAAAGAACAAACCTTCCAAACAATCAAAGATAAAGATTCCTTTGAAACTGCATGAAGTATGAACAAGAAAACACAAAGTCCAGCACTCACAATGAGATGCAGTTCTGCCTGCTTTCTTGCTCATTTTCTATTACCTAAGAAGAGGCAAGGTGTTTAAATCACGTAATTTTACAGAATTTTATCTTCATTCTCTCCAGTAAGGAATGAGAACTTTTCATATCAAACCAAAAAAAATTCCATGTAATAAAAAAGCCAAGGTAATTAATTTGCTGTCAGGGTAAACCGAAAAAAGTTAATTCTTAAAAATCGCATTGTCTAGCAAACTTCTAAACAAGGGTCACTCAAAAAGACTGCTCCATATTTCTCAGGTCCCAAAGGAGCTATTTCCTTGCACGTGAATTCCCACTTCAGGGAACTTTTGTTTCCAGATACCCAGTATGAGGAATGGCTACCGATTCTTACTGGCTAACAGTGATACTGCCAAGATATTTTTCTTTTCAGGTCACCAGTGCTGATTCTGATAATCTTTATGTATCTTGAGTTACCTTTCCTAAATAATTAGTCTTCTGGGCTTAATCTTGCATGTTGTTTCACATAATTATAATAACCTTATTAATTTATGTTGGTCTCTGTCTGGCTACAGGGTCACTACTGTGTGGCAGTGTGCAAGATTAGCAATTTAGAAATGTGCTTTTCCTAGTCACAGCTCCATTAATTTTTCAAACCTCTTTTAATTATTAGCCTAAATATCCTCTGTCCTCATTATATTATGTATCCTGACTCAGAGAGTTGCATAGTTCAGGATTATCCCTGGTCCATGCATAACAAAATGCATAGTTTGTACACTGGTATAATTAAAACACAATTTTGAAAAAACAATCCAAGTATATGCATATATAGTTGGGATCTGGCCTGTGTGCCCAGACCTGTACCACTCATTCCATACAGCTTTTGGACTCTGTTAACACAGTCAGATTTTACATCTTGGAGAATAAACTAGAAGTGATAAACATACAAAGATAACACAGGTCTCTCCTTGTAACCCACAAATACAAAATCTGCTGGGGTGTATTCATGATATGTTTGCATGATTAGCAAAAGGGGGGGGTGGGGGCATTTTGAGAGCTGGAATAATGCTTCCTAATCAAAAAGTTGTCCCTTCAAAATAACAAACATATGTAGACTGGCCTACTGGACTGTACTTTAAGCACCTATCCACAAGCTTCAAGAGAACCTGCTAAACTTGAAAATATTAATGCAAGGTTTCCGGATTATTTTCATCGATTGCCTTCATACTCTCTTTAGTGTCCAAGATCCTCACTGGGATGTTAGGCAATACATCTCTCTGTGACCTCACTGTCCTGGAAAATTGTGAGCTTCACCATTATGCAACAGTGAGACTACAGAGTCTTTTATATAAGTACATGAAAGCTATTTGGTCCAATTGCCAGTTGTTTTCATTGTTTTATTTATTTTTGTCCTGCTGAATATATATATATGTAAGTATGTGTATATACATATTAGTATTGAAGTAACGCTTTAAATTTCAAAATAGTACTCCTAATAATTAAAGTAAAAGCATGAAGGTTTATTTATATTTATTCCAGACCAATAATATTTCAGGGACAGGAATCCATTAGGTAATTCTGTCAGTCTCTTGGAATCAAGAGCCTTCTGGAAAAGTGCAGCATAAGTAGGCAACAAAACCAGTGGTTTAGGTAACTGCTGTTGTTACTGGTTCTTTTTTGAGCAAGGACAACTCAGAATCCAGTACTGCAGTCCCACTGATTCATTTCAGCTTAGTGGATAATTTCTAACACAGCTAAAACTTCAAGGAGAAAGAATATGGAATTTCCAAGCCTGTAGATCATCTCAATTAGTTTCTATTTCTCCTTCCCCATTATCTTCAATCACTTTTACCACACAATTCAGCTGAAGCTCAGCATTTTCAAGCTTACAGATAAAACAATACATGGCAGGAGCAGGAATACTTTAAACCGTTTCAAACATTTGTATGCTCAAAAAGCTATATTTTGGCTGGTGTGATATGCTAAGACTGCTTTACTTATCTCCCTTTTTTTCCTCAGGACTCATCTCAATGAAGTCTAGCCATATCGCTGACACATTGTACATTTTGCTGCATTCTGTGCCTACATGGCACACTAACAAAATCCTTACAGAGAAATTAGCGCTATCTTTTTTAATTCCTGTAGCTTCACTGTTTGTAGTCGATGCTCTGGAAGTTCAGGACTTCACTTGGGAGGGAGAAAATAAGAGTCAGGAAAACTTAAGTTTATAATTAAAAAGAGACAGGGCAGAAGTAGAGTAGATGCATGGCTTCAACATGAAGGTTAGAGGGCAGGTGTCAGAAAGTTTGCTGAGTTTATGTATTAAGAATTTATGAAAGATTTTTGAAAAGACAACTTAAGGTATACTAAAGGAAACTACAGTGCTCGTCAGTTTAAATTTGTGCATACAAGCCCTCTAATTTAATTTTAAAAATTCCTTTAAGGTAGCATCTGCTTAGATGCAGTTATTCAGCCATATTAAACTATGATACCACTTACAATGAAACGTCAATGGCCATAATAGCTTTCCAATTTCTTTTCAGTTTAAGGCTGAAAAAATCAACAGCATTTAAACCCCAATAAAAATCTCCCAAAATATGCTTGTAGGATGAAGGCCAGTATGGCCTCACGCCTCCTCCCACTTCACAGCAGTTGCGTATTGTGAACACCGTGGGTGTTCACTTCAACATGATTAGGTTCACAGAGTGGCAGAGAGAAGGGAAAGATGCTCTGCAGTAATCCAAACTCGTTGTGCTAGCAATGTTTTTGACAGATAAGTTGGCAATAATCTGAATATTTTTGTCCCAAATAATGAATCTTGCATCTGAAACTGTGTTATAGAAAACAGTAACTCCTCTGTGGACCAGCTCTCCATCTGGTGTAATTTGGCATAGCTCATCTGGCTATAATTCATCAGATGTTATAGGGTATTTTGCATTTAGAAAATGGTATTAAACAAAATGTAAATGAAATATAAGAAAAAATATTTAAAGGTAAGAAATTTTAAATTAAGATGTTCTTTTAAAGCTGATCTGGATAATACTGGACACTTCTGTGATGCATTGAACAGAATAATTCTCCTTAATATTTGTTTGCTGACACTAGTTGTTTTCTTAGTGTTATGCCTTTTCCATCCTTGACTTTTTTAGTTATCTACCAGTTTCAGATATACAAGTCTATACGTAGAAGAAGGTACTGTGAAATTTTTCCTTAATGAGCTAAAATTTGTCACGGAAGATGATTTTGAACACAGCTTACTTCAAACCACAAACAGATAGAGGCTGCTGTAAGTTTTAGTCCGCCCAAAGTGAAACATTTTATTTTCACTTATGTTCAGATCCAAAATCACAAAAGAATTATTCTGTGTTGCTGCTAACATGCAGTCACTCTTACCAGAAGAGACACACATATATATCTTTTGGCTCAAGACAGTATCTTGAAAGAGCCCCTCAGCACACGTTTCTGTCACTTTTAAATGAAGACAACTAATAATATTTTGACAGCATCAAATCAAAACTCCAAATTAAACAATAGACTTAAACTCATCTGTACCCTGAAAAACCTCAGCCTGTGTCACACAGTGTCAAGACCTTTCTAAATTATTATTTTTTACAGCATAATCTTTTTCTAATTTTAATTATTTTTGTTTTACTATGTTTTGTACTTTTTGAAGTTCTTCTTTTTGCACCTGAGCATCTTAGTCAACCACTGTGGTATCAGGAGATGAAATTACATCATTGTTATTACTGACTACTGTTTGGAATCTTATCTGACAAATTGGTTTCTCATTAATTTTTCCCATACGATAAAAAATTTGGAGTCTTAGAGATATGTCTGGATTCAGAATCTAATACTTTGTCAATGAGAAAAAAATCTTCAGATCACATGGATAGATCAGAGTATCTGTCCAAGTATAGTACCTGTTGAGAAAAGATGAAACGTAAGGGCTTACATGCAGATACAGCCATCAATTAACTAGTTTTAGAAGAGTTAGGTTTCCTGGTTTTGGCCAAAATGTCACAGTTCATCAAGGTTTCTAAAATAACTAGACTAAAACCTGTCACTTTAACATTAATTTGGAATGTTCCTGAGGGGTTTTTTTTGGCTAATATAATGCAGATTGATGTGATATTTAGAATAAGATAATTTTAATAAAGCTAGCCATGTAGGACATAGAATAATTATTGCGCTTGTTGACCACTTGTATGTGAACAACTAAAAACCTTTCATCAATTGATCTGTTATCTATTGGGTTAAAATCTTCCCTGAATGATGCTCGCCATTTTCTGTCAGCTAGGATTTCTCAGAAGTTAGCTAACAAACTTTTTACCTCAACGTAGCATCTGAAATGACAATTTTCCTTACTTTTTGTGAAATGCACTAGAACTTAACCTACATGCAGAATTCTCCTTGATCTTACTGATGATTTTGTGGTAATATGCCAGGGAGCTGAACCTCCTTCCGCACCCTTGGCAACTGAATTTCACCTCAGGAAATGTTATTTTGATCCCTACAAGAAAAGGGTTTTATTTGTAGAGAATGGGCAGGTGATACATGTCTTCAAGGCAAAGGAAACCTATACATGAGAAGTTCTTACACAGTGATGAAAAAAAGCGAGGACAAACCAGAAAATTTATTTCTTCTCTAATGTTGTGAACCGTTACCAAATGATTCACTGAGATGTTGCACACTATTTCACCCTCCAGACATCCTTCAAATAGGCAGGGTTGCAGAGACACAGAGTTACATGGTACCTAGCATGATGCTAAGTCTGAGTACCAAGTCTCAGGACTTTTTCTTAAATGCCTAGTATTACTGCAGTTCTCGTTACTACATTCATCATCTCACACAGCCTAATTTAAACCTGTGGAACTGCTTTTTATTTAAGCAGAAGAAAAATAACTAAAGCTTGTTTTGCAGTATTTTTCAATTTATAAAGAGCTGTTTTGCCAATGCTTGTATGGAGTTGTGTTACCAGCACATGCTTGACTATATTAGAGAACTTTCTGAAAATTTAACTCATATTGTTTCTGAAAAGGGAATGCATACAGTATATGAGCTCATAATATTGTATATTAACTTATCCTACGGTGAAAAAAATTAAGGTAGAGAAAGATGCATCTTCTGTGATTCTTTATATTAATTTTATGAAATACTTGTATATAAAAATATTGGTTTGTGTTTGGAATTTATTGTGTACTCTGAAGGTGTTTGAAGTTTGTTGAGTGAATATGTTTTTAAGATAGAGTGATGCATGTATTACTGTGTATGTTAAATCAATGAATATGTAAGGAAATAGGTCAAATCTCTTTTGCTTATGTGGTCTTGGAATTTTTGAGGAAGATAATCAAGCACATGTACTGCCCTGTTTCCACCAGTGTTTAAACAAGTGAAACAATTGTAAGATAACAGCCCAAATTTATGATGGTGATACAGTAAGAAAGTATTGCATCTATTCCTATATTTTCAAAAGGAAGCTTCATTTTGATTGCTTCAAGTTTTTAGAGTTGCCTTGAGACCTAATGTATATGCCTGATTTTCACCAAGACTAGTATCCTGAAAATCAGGGCTATTAAAAATATCTCAAGTCGGCACGAAAAGTATCATAACTAACTTTTGAAAAGAGAAGCCATCTTTCTTAAAAGAATGAAAGAAAAGAAAATGCAGTAGTGAGATTAGTTTAAAGGTTAGAGAAAATGGTTCAAAGTTAAATATATTTCAGAGAAAATATAATTTTAAAATTGAAATTAACTAAATTTTATAAAGGGTTTATTTGCCAATGCTAAAGATTAACTATGTACTGATTTTCTTGAAGTTGGCAAAATAATTCCCATTTAAAATATTGATCTTGCTTATTTTGAAATCCTTCTGTTACTTGTGTGTCAGTTTCTGGTTAAAATCTGTTTGGTTTGTTGCAGTACATGGCGTTTGGGAGGAATGGTCACCTTGGAGTTTGTGTTCATTCACATGTGGTCGAGGCCAAAGAACTAGGACAAGGTCATGTATACCTCCCCAGTATGGGGGAAGATCATGTGATGGACCTGAAACACAACATAAACCTTGCAATATTGCACTCTGCCCTGGTGAGCTCATATAGCAACTCTCTGCTTTGTTACAGTACATTCGATGTGGGTTGTTTGTGATTTCTTTAATTGCCCTTTGCACACAGAAAAAAAAATGTTATACAAAGTGAGTAGGCTGGGTAATGTTCATAATTCTGACTGTAGTGATTAAAGGATATAATCAGGATTGTAACTCTGTTCAAGATTCTACACGAGCAAATTCTTAGTTTCTTCAAGATACCCTCTCTGAAGGGCATGGTATGTTGTGTAGGAAATCGATTCAGGATGGGTCTTGGAGAACCAAAAGACAAACAGCTCTCTGAGTGTGGCACAAAGGGAGACATTCAGAGGTCATAAAGTTTGTGTCCACCATATCTGTTTGCATTATGTTTGCTTGGAAGGTCACTGTAATTATTTATTCATCATACAACAAACATATTTGGGAAACCATCAAATTTTAATTGTTATTAATTTGTTCAAAATGCTTTGCTTATTATTTACATGTGTGCAGAGAGAAAGGCTGACACAAGCTAGGGAATTATTTGAATCCCAGTTAAACCCTTATGGTAAGAATTTTAAGTGCATCATTTCTGGAAGTTAGTTGCTAAACCACTTTCAAAAAAATACCCCTAACCAGGTAAACAATGTGTGGGCTTCATGTTAAACCTTCTATCCACTGAAATTAAAACTAACTTAAAAAATCATCTATTCTTTTAAATTTTTTGTCCATAGGTTATGATTTTGACCAAAATTTTCAATATGTGTATATATTTACACACATATATACACACACATATATATGTATATAAAACTAAGTGATACGAGTTCAATAACCATAAAGTTTATATATATAATTATTGAACTCATTGTCATACTTAGGTATTAAAAAGGTGTCAGGTAGCTGTAATGTGAGAAGTTTCTTTCATGAGTTCTGTCTGACAGTGTGAAGGTTGCCTTTGTAGTGTGCTTGTTGAATATCCACAGTTCACAACACTGCTGCAAATAGATTCTCCGTGACCAGGGCTCCTCCTGAAAACAGTTAATGGCCATTTCACTAGCAAATGGTTGGTTGATGATTTGAAAACAGAGATGATGGAAAAAAACGGAACTTAGTGCCTCACAAAATTAAAATTAAATTTCTTAGATTTTTATGAAACCTGAGCCTTGCTTTTCCTCTGGTCAGCAAAGCATACTCCAGCTTCAGGACAGAATTTGTGTAAAAGTTTTAGACTGGTATGAAGCTGCAAAAATTTTGAATTAATCCAGTTTTTGGCCAAGTTGGCAGCTGTGCAATTTTACATGTGCCTACACAAAAGTAATTAACATGATATATGAGCATGAAGCAGAGTTGACAACAAGACAAATGCCAAATAAAAATAGCAGTGAAGAAATTAATGCATTCAGTTCACTTCAGTATTGCAAAGGAACACAAAAGATATTACACCTAATCTGTCAAAATAAGCAGTTATATGAGAATTCTAGATTTGGAACAGTCATTTGTACCTAAATGACTTTCATCAGAGGAAGTTATATACTGGTTACATTTAAAAGTAACAGTTTAAATCTTCGCTGAATGTTAAGATTTGCTGTAACTTGAATGTTCAATTGTATAAGGGAATCTTCACGTTGAATTCTTTAGTCTCTTAACAGTATTTCTGAAATAGAAAACCCACACGCTATTTGCTCCTAAAGATAAAGAAGGGAGATGTATGAAATATATATGAGAAACCACGGAATGAGTTTTCTCCAAAGACACTATAATAATTGATTCGATCTTTCCTACCCTAAATAATACTATATAGCAATGAATAAAACTGAAGAGGGTGCATTGAAATGTAATTTCCATAATGTTTTCCTCTTCACATAAAGCTTTTATGATTAATGAATGCAACTAGCTTCCATGTTTGGAAAGATTTCCATTTTCTGCTGAATAAATTATCATAGCTTGAGAGGCATATGCATTGAGAAGTGGTTCACAATCAGGCATTACATAGAATATTTAATATAGAACTTTAGGAACAAGCCTCAAACCCTCTCTTCCTTTAATTCACTGGTTGCTGAGATCCTGGGTATTAGAGATACAGATAGTGTCTTTGAATGGTTAGAAATCTTCTGTGGTTACTGTCAGACGACAGTGGAATAGTTCATCTCCACATTTCACTGAGCAGTGGTGCACCCATACATAGTATGTTAAATCACTAACTTAAAGATTCTGCTTCCTATTGTAATTATTAACACCATCAACTTAGGAAGCTGCTATTCCAACCCTCCTTTAGACAGATCCTGAAATCAGGGGTTGGCAAGTGTACCAAGTGAAGCCATTCATTTTCAGCGGTGGTGCTTTTATGGAATTAGTAGTCATAAAACCAGGTTTTCAAGGATGAGTATCAATCAAAATTGTATTACAACCTACATTTTAAGTTTATATTGGGTAACTGCAGGTGTGATGAGGAACTGATGATTGCTGAAGTCTGTATGAACGTAGGATTCTGCATTAGCACAATCAGTAATAACACATTTCATAATGCTTACCCATTTTCAAAAATACTGTCTAGTCCTATTATCTATTATAGACCATATAATTTTTCACTTGCATGGGAACTTAATTGGTTTATATTTTTTATTTATTTTTTTAATATTTTCATTTGCCTCAAGAAGCTTTCTGAGATAGAAAATTAAAAATAACAGCCCTAAACCTTTACTCATGGGAATATTCATCCAAACTCAAATATATGGGCTGATACAAAATACTAAATACAGAACTGGTCACCATATCTATATTGTTTGAAAATTCAGTTTGAAAATTCAGAAAGAAGATTATGCAATATGCAAACACAGAAGCAGACCCGAGGAAGAAGGCAGGCCGTTTCTGTCCTCCTACATTTTATCTCAAAAAAAATGTCTAAGAACTGGGATCATTTACCTTACAGGGAGGATGAATGATAAAAGTATATTCAGCATTATAAGTATAGAGAACAGAGACCGTACGTGAGGCAAGGTGGTAACTACTGTTTTCCTTTTCCTATTCAACTAAAGAGACCTAATTTCACAGTCAGGACCAATAATCTTATAAACTGACCCATCTGAGTGGTCGCCGCAGCTGTAATAAAACACTTTGAAGGGCTCAGTGTTTACATCATACAAAACTGGCCCCAATTTTTCACTAAAAAGGCAAGACCAGTCTTTTTAATAAGGCCTTTCAAACCGTACAGTATGCGAGCCAAATTGTAATTTATCTTTTGTTATGCCAGTGTATAATGAGAGGAGATGAAAAGTTCTTGACTTGAAGAAAAAGGAAAACGGTTTTAAACGATTTTAAAGTCGCTCATAACGGCGGTTTCTGTGTTTGACTGCTGTAAGAAGCCAAGCGTCTTTCAGGCTAGGCCCAGGCCGCGGGGCTGCATTCAGGCCTGTGTTGAAACCCCCTAACCTAGAAGGAAGCCGCGAGGCCCTGCCCGGCTCAGGTGGTAACTCTGCTGTGTCCATCTCTTTTGTGCCTGCCGCGGCAGTCGACGGACAGTGGCAGGAGTGGAGCTCGTGGAGCCAGTGCTCGGTGACCTGCTCCAACGGCACCCAGCAGCGGAGCCGGCAGTGCACGGCGGCGGCCCACGGCGGCTCCGAGTGCAGAGGGCCCTGGGCCGAGAGCCGGGAGTGCTATAACCCCGAGTGCACCGGTGAGTAACGACCGGCGCGGTACCTCTCCTGCTCAGGAGAGACCTGGGGGCCTGTCCTGCCGGTAGCTCTGAGCCGGGACCTGGGGGAATGCCGGCAGGCTGCCGGGGGGGCCACCGCAGGCCTCAGCGGGCTGCAAAGGGGCAGAGCAGCCACCTCCAGAGGGAGGCCTGGGGCCTCACTTTCTTTTATTCGGTGAGCCACCTGGAGATAAAAAGCTAAAGAATGAATTGGGAAAGACTGCACGACCGGCTGCATATCAGGTTTTTTGGTTTTATCACCATTTAAAGGACATTCAGCAGTTTTAGAAAGATATGTTCGAGGCCTAAAAAACTTGATGAAGTGTCTCACAAACCTAGAAAGTGAACAAGTATGTACTGATTCCCTTTTACACTGAGACTACTTCATGATCCTCTGGCAGTATAAAAGCAGCCTTCCAGGTTGGGTAAATTACATTTATACCAACTTTTAAGCTTCATTTGCACTGTCAGAGCATGTAAAAATCAAGCTCCTAAAATAACACATGCAAAAATGTTTTTATTTAGTTTTTAAAATGGTTGTTATGCACATTGTAAATAGTATCATTGCTATACATCAGCACTATACAACTATATAGAAAATAATACAGAAGTGACAATGTCGGTTTTGCAGTCTAAATGTAAGTTAATGTGCACCAATTCCTTTTCTTTTATCTCAAGATGCAAGTCATTTAGACATCAATTCCATATTTAGGAGCCAAGTAGAGACTTCCCCATCTTCCATGCGCCTCCATCTACCACTTCTGTCACTGTTAGTTATATCCGGGGGGCTTTCTTCTTTTACCTAAGTAAAGAATAACCTGTATATCCTCCTTTATGACTTTGATTATGTCACCACTGTAACTATATTTTTCCAAACAGCAAATGGCCAGTGGAACCAGTGGGGCCATTGGAGTGGCTGTTCCAAATCCTGTGATGGTGGCTGGGAGAGACGGATAAGGATCTGTCAAGGTGCTGCTGTGACTGGGCAACAGTGTGAAGGAACTGGAGAAGAAGTTAGACGATGCAGTGAACAGAGGTGTCCCGGTGAGATGCAAATATAATTGTTGTTATTATCTGCACTACAGTATGGCTTACTTTAATGGTCATCTTCAGTAGAGACAAAATCAATGTCCACAGAGGAATAGCCATAAAGAGCCATATCTGGCCTTGCTTTAGACGAGTCACAGCTGTTTTTCTCAGTAGAGTTTTTTTATGTAGCTAGGTGTTGACTAGCCCTATTGGATGTATAAGCAATGCATCATGTTTTAAATATATCAAAATACCATATATAGAAAGTTATCAGAAAAAATATTTCCTTGCCTTCGTATGCGTACGTTATTTGGAGTGGCGATGATTTGCTACAGAAATTCTCTCTGAATGCACAGTGTCTCAGAATATCAGGGCTGGTTTTGTAAATCATGGAATTCCTTTTATCCAGTGTACAAGAGACATCTTTGTAATATATTTGGGGTGAATTTCAGTGAAGTAAAGATAAAGGAAAAAGTGAAGTTTACATACTCTATAGAACGAACGAATAAATGAGCAACATTTGATAAAAAGGGAAGTAATTTAAAATGAAGGCACGTCTTTCCAGTTTTAATATAATGCTTAAATATATTTCTTTGCAGCACTTTTTACTTTGCCCTCCCAACAAATTTAAGTCTTCCCCACTGAAAGCTGATAAAAGTGTACTTTTGAGCTTCTTCAAAAGTGATGAATAAACAAGAACAGCTGGTGAATCCGACTATATTTATCTGTAAAGACACATTGTCCTAAAGTCAAAGAATGCATTGTTGGATAGGTGTAAGATAACAAAATAAGGTGTAAGTAATGTAGGATGTCTTAGGCATTCACTTGGGAAATTATGTGTTCTGACCTGCCAAAAAGAAGGCAGCAAAAATCAATCTAGCAATCTCTCCGACTTCTGGACATTTCGATGGCTATGTTCTCTGCTAGTCAGAGAAAGGACTTAAATGGCAGGGATGCTTTGGGTGAGGAAATGGGAAATATATCAGATGTGAATTTTATGTTGTCAAGCCCACATTTTCATAGGCAGTGTGTTTATCCCTTGACAGCCATTAAAGAGTTTTCAGGGTATTTACAGTACAGTAGAACAAGGAATCTCATTGCATTTGAAGAACAACAAAAGGACTATTTGTAGTTATAAAGTTATAATACTATACTGGAGAAGTTAAGCAAATTTGACTTCTCAAATGATCTCTTTAATTTTAATAAAACATTCATGATCTGAAAAGCAGTACAAAACAGTATTTGTATTGGATTCCTAAACAAATTATAATTTCCGTAGCTAATGCAGATTTCTTCTATAAAAGCACAGCACTAAGAGAAGGTTAATGTGAATCTTCTCAATAAGCAGACGCTCAGATCAACCAGCTTCTGCTTATAAAACCGTTCTTGAAATAATTTGCATTTATATATATAAAAGTGAAACCATGCTGCTGCAGTCCAATTTTCAAAGGTTGCCACCTGCTGTTAATAAAATATTTTACAGATGTATTTACAAGTCAAATGCACACAGAGCTTTATTTGCCATTTGGTAAGTTTATTTATTTACTTGATTAATTCCAGATTAGAATCGGTATGCTTATAGAAACCATAACGCAAAGCACCTTTTAACAAGCTAGACTTGTGCAGAAGATTATACATGAATAACAGATATAATTTATCTATTTCCAGACTGACATTTACTAAAACATCACAGATTTAAATATAGACAGTGGGTAATTTACCAAAATTTTAAAATGTGATATAAAGATTTACATTTTATAAACACCAAGAAAAATTGAAAAGTACTATACAGAGATATCATTCAAAGCATAAGCAAATTTCTTGATTTGTATGCTTTTCTTCTGAAGCCCTAAAATAGTTCAGAAAAGCTGTTTTTGTTTCAGTGGTTTCTTTTTCTGTATAAGTCATTGAGAAACAGGACAGACTAAAATGTTAGTTTTTTTCTTATATTAGCATTGCTTTGCCATTAGTGTAAGACCAGATCCTCAGCTCTGTAGATCTGCATAACATATTTGTAAAGTGGATGAATCTGCACCTATTTGTATCACCCAGAGATCTGGAGACTTACAGAAAGTTTAATTCTTGCTGACTTTAAACAGTGGAAGCGAAAGGAGAATAAAACCTTTTTCTATCATGCTGGCTGCTGTTAAAAAGATACTTTGCAAAAAGAACTGTTCACTTGACTGAATGAAAATTTTGACTGAATTTTTTTTAGTTTGAGTTCTGCCTTATTTGAACATTATACCAGATTTTCTTCATAGTGGATCTGTGATTCTCTTCAAATTGTTCGGGCAGGGACTGAATTACATCAGATACTCCTAGAAGCTGAATACATGCAACACTAAGAAAGGCAGGCTCAGAACTATTATCTGAAAGTTGGTTTATCAAAAAGCTTGGTTTCTGGACAAATGTTGAGTATCTTTCTTTGTGATTTATTTCTATTCACAATTAGAAATTTTAAAACTACGATTGTTTCCTTTCATTGTGTAATATTCTGGGAATGAAAAACAAAGATCTGAAGAGACTTTGTCTTCAGTCATTGCTCCTTTGTTGTATTCCAATTGTCTAAAGTTAGATTTCACTCCTAGATGGTCAGCAGTTTTAGGGATTTAGTACTCTTCACTCAAAGTATTCTTTTGAGAAGGATAACATCAGAAAATTGGAAACAAATCAGAGACAGGAAAAAACTTTCTAGATTTGCTAAACAGCTAGTCACGCAGGAATCGTTGCAGGGAACTTACACAGGATGAACGAACAATAGCTCTGTCCCATAGGGATAAAGGAGACAGCTAGGTAACAAAAGAAGTTGCAATCCATGACTGATAAGGAGTTACGTGGCAAGCTGATCAGAAACTTTTAGAGAAATGTGTGAAAGTAATAAGGTAATACCGTCAAATGTGTCAGTAAAAACCAAGAGATGTGGGCACTGAGAATGAAGTGCAGTATTATTCAGAAGAGAAGACTTCTGTAAATTTATTTTTATAAAAATAGGACTGTCCCCTTATCGCAGTTTTAAGAATATCTTAGGTTCCAATAATATAGTATTGGTTTCCAGAAATACTTAATTCTGTAATAATTCATAGAATAGAATCATAAAATGGCTAGAGTTGGAAGGGATTCCAAAGATCATCTAGCTTGAACCCCTCTGCCATGGGCAGGGGTGCCCTCCACTAGACCAGGTTACTCAAAGCCCCATCCAACCTGGCCTTGAACACTCCCAGGGATGGGGCATTCACAACTTCTCTGGGCAACCGGTGTCAGTGTCTCACCACCCTCACAGTAAACAACTTCTTCCTAATATCTAAACTAAATCTACCCTCTTCCAGTTTAAAACCGTTACCTGACGTCCTATTGCTACACTCCCTGATAAAGAGTCCCTCCCCATCTTTAATGTATGCCCCCTTTAAATACTGGAAGGCTGCTGTAAGGTCTCCCCGGAGACTTCTCTTGTCCAGGCTGAAGAGCCCCAACTCTTTCAGCCTGTCTTCAGAGGAGAGGTGTTCCAGCCCTGGAGCCATAGACCTCCTCTGGGCTTGCTCCAACAGGTCCATGTCCTTCTTACGTTGAGTGCTCCACAGCTGGACACAGTAGTCCAGGTGAGGTCTCACCAGAGCAGGGCAGAGGTGCAGAATCACCTCCTTAAACCTGCTGGCCACGCTTCTTTTAATGCAGCCCAGGATGCAGTTGGCTTTTTGGTCCACGAGCGCACATTTCTGGCTCATGTTGAGCTTTTCATCAACCAACACCCCCAAGTTCTTCTCCTCAGGGCTGCTTTCAATACATTCTCTGCCCAGCCTGTACTTGTGCTTGGGATTGCCCTGACCAATGTGCAGGACCCTGCACTTTGCCTTGTTGAACTTCATGAGGTTTGCACGGGCCCACCCCTCAAGCCTTTCAAGGTCCCTCTGTCTGGCATCCCTCCCCTCCAGCATGTCAACTGCACCACACAGCTTGGTGTCATCAGCAAACTTGCTGAGGTTGCACTCAATCCCAGCAAAGATGTTAAACAGCACCAGTCCCAGTACTGACTCCTGAGGAACGCCACTTGTCACTGGTCTCCACTTGGACATTGACCTGTTGACCACAACTCTTTGAGTGTGACCATCCAGCCAATTACTTATCCACTGAGTGGTCCATCTGTAAAATCCGTGTCTCTCCAATTTAGAGACCAGGATATTGTGTAGGAAAGTGTCAAATTCTTTGCACAAGTCCAGGTAGATAATGTCAGTTGCTCTTCCCTTATCCACCAACACTGTAACCCCATCATAAACGGCCACCAAATTTTTCAGGCACGATCTACTCTTAGTCAAACAGACAGCCTTGGCTGTCACCAACAATTCTATACATGTTCCAATATTTATGCTTTACCCAGATTTTACTCAAAAGAGCTCCTCAATATTCTTCTCATAAGCCTATTGTCAGTGGTAGAAAACATAATATAGGATTTTTTTTGACCAAAATATTACTGAAAACAATGATAGACCATCTTGTTTGTTAAGAAAAAGATAACAGACCACAACTGCTGCCGAAGACTAGCTAATGATTTCCCACTGGAGGTAAAAGGTTTCTTCAGAGGCAATACTAGCTACATAAGATAGAATATGAGAAGGGTGAAGATTCAAATAATTGTCAACAACTAAATAACAAAATTAAACTTTTGGGGTTTGTTTTGTCTCTGATTACAACAATATTCTACAAGAGATTCAACAGCTTTTTTCTACTGCTTTTGTTTAAGAAAATTTTGCCTGTGGCATTGAATTAAGATTCAAGAGAGGAGCGGTAGTTGTAGCTCCGTTTGTGAGGTACCGTGTGCCGTTGGCTAACTTCCTTCACCCTTTCATTACCCTTTCCAATATTTATTAGCCGCCTAGGTAGATCGTAAACTCTCTGAGGTTGTGAATGTCTCTTGCTTTGTCCATGTGCTGTACACAGCTTCCTCAGATCCTAGGTGGGCCGACTGCCTCTTGAAGATGCACGTCATCTCAGCAATAATCTCAGAGGAAGACTGTGCTTCTAGACCACTGACTTTGTTGTTTGTGCTTAGATGGGATGAATTCAGGCCTATCATTACAGGGGTATAACATGGTAAATTTGACTACATGCTCTGTGTGGGAAGATATTGCTGAATCACATTGTCAGTGAAAGAGACATCTGCTTTTTATTTGCCAATTTTAGTGAATTTACCTCAGTGTTTGCGCTTTGCTTCTAAATTTTAGCAATTCTCTACGATTTTGTGCATCTAGCTCACATTTATCAGTGGGTGTGTTATGAATTAATTGTGCCATGGTTACAGAAATACTTGAACTGGTCCTGAGCAGAGCCAGCAGGGCCAGCGAGGCCTTTTAATTCTGATATAATACCACTCCAGCGTGACTGTAATGTCTCCATGGGCAACATGGGTTGGAGCCTCACAGATGCTTTAATGTGGGTGGATGCCTGATTAGTAAGCTCTGCCAGATATACTTTAGCTTTGGGAAGAACTGGTTTGTTTTTTATGCATAGCATTCCTTGATCCAAGGTATTTGTACGATGCATTGGAAGGCACATAGGTGCACTGCACAGAATCAGCCAGGGAGCAGGAAAACTTGTTTGCCGGGGCTAAGTGATACCTCTTTCAAACTCTAACTCACTCCCGCACCTCTTTCCTGATAACTCTGGGTCTCGGGAATGCCTTTTACTTTGAACATAACATACAAGTGCACAGATTGTCACTAGGCTAAAGTTAAAACGTAGTTTTGAGTCCTAAACAGCGTGATGCAAAAACACACAAGTAGTACCCTTCCAAATAGATGGGAAATCTCTGATATTACCTGAGACTTTGTAACATAAAGGAGAAAATATGGTGCATATAAGTATGAATATATATGCTTGTATTTTTTTGTATTTTTTTTTCAGAAAAAAACCCTGAGATTTAACATTCAGTATTTGGAGGGAAGTAAGAGGTTTAGTGCTGAGAATCAGAAGTGTTGATTCGTGAACCTAACACATTTGAAATGGCCACAGCTTCATGACAAATACTCTTCTCAAAGAGCTCTAAGCTTTAGCAAATTTATGTAATTTATAATATCACCTCTGTTAATTTATGCTCCCAAAATCAGAACATTTCTTTTGTTTTTAAGGTCATAATAGGATGGTAATTGCATTTGCTTATGTCACCAGATGGCTTATGTTTATCAAAACCTGAATTTTTCCCTTGTAACACTAGCCTGATGCATTCAATTTTTGGGAATGTCTGAAGCAGTGTTAGTATTCTAGATTATGAATATAGCTAACTTTCTTTGGGTTTTGCCATTAATGGATCTCTTGCTTTTTTAGCAGCACCAACTGTCTTGATTTGTGATGCAGGAATGCTGATGGTGAGGCAAATTTAGCAAGCAATTTTTCTGCCCAACTGTGATTCATATCAGTATTACTGAGCCATCTGCAAGGTATTCTGTGTCCTCCACAAGGAGAGGTTACAGCTTTGTGTTAAAGTCTGCTCAGTTCCCTTACTCACCTCAGTCTTCCACCAGCAGAAGTAAAAAACAGGGAAGATGGACAGTTTTATGAGTTAGGTAATGGGATGGGCGAAATCTGTAGTCTGTTCCTGCCTCTGCTAGGTATTTCCCATGCAACCATGGGTGAATCACTGAATTGCTTTCTGCCTTATCAACCCATCTGCTATAGTGATAGAATTTCCTTTCTCTTTTTGTTTTTCTTGTTTTGTAACCGCTTTGCTGTAATACAGAGGGTTACAATTTTCCTGAAATACATATAACCTTTAAACAACTCGTAGCTTTTCTCTGCTGAACTTGGAATGAATTAAACTTCAGTAACTAGCATTTGTCAATGCTTTAGGTTGTAAGATGACTTCAGCCAGATGTTTGCTGTGTTAATCTAATTTACTGAAAAATCATAAACTGGGAATCTGCAGTGAAAAATACAAAGAGTGAAAGGAATCTGTAAGTCATGACCATGTGAAAATAAAACATGAAGCATTTGCAGAAGCTTCTTTTCCCCATGCAGTTGTTACTACAGAATTGTGAAAATATTTTTTCCATTTAAATGGTATTGCAATAACCAGTAAAAAGGCCATTTTGTTTTATAGCCACTCAGTCCCACATTATTGACTATACTTGCTTAATTCCCAACTTGTACTGAAACACATTTGAAAGAAATAACATGCTTTTTGGTTTTCAGAATATACAGCTCTCATTTGATACCTTTAGCACATTTAATATTTCAACTGTGGTTTCAGAACTGATTCTTTCACATACAGTTTAAGTTTTAGAAAAATCTTTAAAAACTTTAGTGTAAGATAACCATCACAGCTTATAACATTTTAAGTATCATCATCTGATAGATGCTTAATGTTATTGATCAAAAAAGAGCAACCAGAAAAGATTCAAACCTGTTAACATTTCAGCTACAACCTAAAGAGTGTTTGTTTGCTGAAGAGAATAGACACAGACTATATGAAATAAATACCATCACAAAGACTGATATTATACAAAAATTACAGGGTTTGCATTTTTGTACTTCATTCTTAAAATTAAAGCAAATGAAGTTAACTTGTACATCTCAGGAAAAACTAGGACAAGATTGAAGACTTACTTTTCTGACACAAAATAGCTGGTTTACATTAATATTTTTATTTAAATTCTCATTTCTAAATGGCAGCACCGTATGAAATATGTCCTGAAGACTATTTGATGTCAATGGTGTGGAAAAGGACCCCAGCTGGGGACATGGCATTCAATCGATGTCCTCTCAATGCAACAGGTACAGTATTACTTTGAAATCATATGATGATAAAAAAGGGGAGAAATCTTTTACATTGTGTTCTAGGCATAATCATTACTAGACTTGTATACATATGTATATATGTGAATATATCTGTATAAACCCCACATATTTACATATGCGTATACGTACATACAGTATATACCTGTACCTATACTGTGTCTCTTCTAACACACATTTCTGCATGGGTCTGTGGTGTATATATATGTATACACATACATATATGCATTATAGCCAGAGAGAAAAAGCTGAGAAGAAATCAGTTTGACAGGACCTATCAGGCAAAGTGATGAAAATGAAGCAAAACATAAAAATCTTTTTGAACGAGAAAACACTGCTAAAAACCCACCAAGTGAACATTGAAATGTCTTTCAGAATCTTATATTACTCTCTATATACTGAAGATCATTGCATGAAATTGTTTTTGTGTGAGCTTTTAAAATAGCATGGAATGTAGTTTAAATAAGGTTCATTCTTTCCACTTGCTCTCACTTATATAAATATTTTCTGTCTTCTTTGTGACTTACAGGCACCACTAGCAGACGCTGCTCTCTCAGTGTTCATGGAGTGGCCTTCTGGGAACACCCAAGCTTTGCTAGATGCATATCAAATGAGTACAGACACTTGCAGCATTCAGTAGGTGCAAAGCCAGCTTTAGTACTTGCTCTGTTTATTCATTACTAATCACTGGTGTGACAAAAAACCTTACTTATTTAGTCTCAAGTCAGATTTCTGATAAGAAATGCCAGGAGGAAAATAAACCTCAGAAAGTATAATTTATATTCATGTATATTATTCTGATCTTGTATATTGGTGGTGTTTGAGTGAAAGAAGCGTTGTTTTACTGTAGAAATGGAAAAATTAATCAGATTCCCTTTTTTCATGTCCAGTGTGTGAAATTTTTATAGGGGTCAGAGGTAAGATGCATATTTTGGTTTATTAGAAAATGAGATGTGAATAAATGAGATTTACTGGAAGAGTGACCTGCAGACTAATTTTATAATACCTTGAATTCTTTAACTGCACACTAGGAAGTCAGAAATGATTTTTTTTTTTGCTATCAAATTTAGAACTTCACCTTCAAATATAACAATAGGAAATTATTATAGGGTAAAGCTATTGCAGTGTCTTGGAAAAAAAACCCTCTAGATGTAACTCTAGATGTAAAAGTAACTCTAGATGAAGAATATTATGGGTTTTTTTTAGTATGCTTAAAAAAAGTTTATTTGCAAAGCATGTGCATTATACATTTATCTACTGCCTAAATACGTTTATATGGAAAGATGTAATACATTGTATATATTGCATTGTAAATATACTACCATGGTATATGCTAGGTATATTGATTACATTCTATTTCCATAGCCAAAGCATTCAACCAGGTTAATACTATTGTGGGAAGAACTCCTTTAAAGATTCTCATGGACAATGTTTTTTGCCTGCATGTGTTGGGTTTGCATGGCAAGGTTTTGGTAGTGGAGGCTACTATAGTGGCGGCTTCTGTGAGAAGCTGCTAGAAGCTTCCCCCATGTCCAATAGAGAGCCAGTGCTAGATGGCTCCAAGATGGACCTGGCGCTGGCCGAGGCTGAGCCAATCAGCGACAGTTGGTAGTGCCTCTGGGATAACATATTTAAGAAGGGTAAAAAATAAAAGCAACTGCGCAATTGCAGCCTGAGGAAGGAGTGAGAATATGTGACAGAGACAACTCTGCAGATGCCAAGGTCAGTGAAGAAGGAGTGGGACATTCTTATTACTCTGCCTCCTTTTCCAAAGGCCACTTCTCCATTAATCGTTCAGCAGAGGTGCACTAATACAGCTGTGTGCTTCATAACTTCACAACCTCTCAACCCAGTTGAACACTTCTGTAGCATCTTTAAAAATCTTTGGAAGCTTGAAAAGTAGTAGCCTGGCTGTCATTCCTCAAATCTGGCTTCCTACTTAGGGGAGATCTTGACGAATTCCTTTGAGCTGCATTTCTGTTTCATTAGTTTCCAACTTAATTGAGGCCTGGGATTCAGTTTCAGGGTAAGCCAAAGCAAGCATTATTTTTAAAATAACACAGAAAAAAATTGTCAAAGCAATTTTCCCCACTACAGAGAAACTTTCCTATTTTATATAGTTGTCTGCATATTGCTCTATCCCTTCAGCGTTCACACTGGAAAAAAAACATTAAGTTGGCTGTAACTGTTTTGATTTTTTTATTTTTTATATTTTTTTTTTCAAAAGCTGCATATAGTATGTCTAAGTGTACTTTATGGGCATGGACAGCAATACATTTGTATTTCATTTGCTTAGAATCTATATTTTGGTAAACAGCGCAATAAAGGCAATGACTGTAGGTAATATATATACAGTTTTGAATACCAATAATGTCATATTGCAGAACAAAAAATTCATATTTTGTGATTGAAAACATTGAGATATTTCAAAGTAAAGCCAATTAGTTCTCTTTTATTTGCTATTTTTGCATTTAAATATTACAATCTTCTGAAACATTTAAAGGATTTGGAAATATTTTAAAGAATCTATTCATCTTGGCTCGCCTGACCAGAAGACCACTCCCTTAGACTTTTGTTCCTCTGCTCTTACATTTTACATTTCATATCAACATTTATTCATAGCCTTGATCCTCATGCCACTGAGCCTGTAGTGATATTCAGCCTTTTCTTTTTATGTTATTGCTAGAAGTCATTCATAAGCAACTCAAACAGTGGGAAATGCTCTTTCATGTTATTCAGTTGTTTGACTTACCTGGCTAACTTTTGGTGAGGCACTGATATTTTTTGACGAGCTGCAAGTCTGCCTGGCAGGAAGGGGTCATTGTTGGACTAAAGAAGGCATTTCTAACCCAGATCAGATTTATCTATTCTTCTATATTTCCTTTTTCAAAATATTAAATACGATTAGACCACACTGTGAAATAATCTTTTGCCAAAGAACATTTAAAAATAGCTAAAGCTTCTTTAAAATTACACAAGCATCTAAACATCATCTTATTGTTGCAAAAAATTTCAGTCTAGTTTATACACATGCAAACTAAAGGAGAAAAGTGGATTTCTTTTACACTTGGGAGATGTTCACAAAGAAAATAAGCTTGTCTTACATCTTACTGCTTCTCAAAGTGAACAACACAGCATATTTAAAGAATCATAGAAAATAGAGGTAAAGACCTATAAGGTCATCGCCCTGCAAATGTAGGCTTGTCCCCCCACGATACATATGTCAGCTCTATAAATCCCTCAAAATAGGGCTTTATAAGGAAGCTGCTGACAGACGGTGTTGCTATAATAAATATGCGTGCTTATGAAAGCATTTATGAGATGCCTCAGTGTGCTTAACTTGAGGCCATTTCCTCTTGTCCTATCGCTTGTTACTAGTGAGAAGAGGTCGACCCCCACCTCTCTACAACCTCCTTTCAGGTAGTTGTAGAGGGCAATAAGGTCTCCCCTGAGCCTCCTTTTCTCCAGGCTAAATAAGTTCAGTTCCCTCAGCTGCTTCTCATGACTTGTTCTCCAGACCCCTCACCAGATTCTTTGCCCTTCGCTCCAGCACCTCAGTGTCTTTCTTGTAGTGAGGGGCCCAAAACTGAACACGGTATTTGAGTTGGGGCCTCACCAGTGCTGAGTACAGGGGAACGATCACTTCCCTAGTCCTGCTGGCCACACTATTCCTGATACAGGCCAGGATGCCATTGGCCTTCTTGGCCACCTGGTCACAATGCTGGCTTATATTCAGCTGGCTCTCGACCAACACTCCCAGGTCCTTTTCCTCTGGGCAGCTTTCCAGCCGTTCCTCCCCAAGCCTGTAGCACTGAATGCAGTTGTTATGACCTAAGTGCAGAACCTGGCACTTGACCTTGTTGAACTTCATACCATTGACCTCGACCCGTCCATTTAACCTGTCCAGATCTCTCTGTAGGGCTATCTGCTCAAGCAGATCGACACTCCCACCTAACTTAGTGTCATCTGCAAACTTACTGAGGGTGCACTCAATTCCCTCGTCCAGGTCATTGATAAAGATATTAAAGAGAACCGGCCCCAGTACTGAGCTCTGGGGAACACCACTTGTGACCAGCTCCCAACTGGATTTAACTCCATTCACCACCACTCTCTGGGCCCAGCCATCCAGCCAGTGTTTTACCCAGCGAAGCGTACACCCATCCAAGCCATGAGCAGCCATATGATCCAGAACCAGCCCAAAGGCACGTAGTTGAATTCACATGGTGCTGTGCCCAAGCAAATACTCTCTGAAGTGTTTCATATGCTGGGAGCCAGAGAATACTGCCTTAGCCACAGACCCTGCTAGCCTGGCTACACTGGAAGCTTACAGTTCTACTAGTAAATAAAGTAGACAGGGTGACTGCCCAAGCTTAAACACTGTCCTTGCAGTCATCTACACTGTCTAACTGTTAATCTGTTAGCATATTCCCTGACATGATTTAAGACCGTGCCAGTAAGCACTCTCCCAAACAATGCCTAGCACCCTTCTTTAGAGGATAGCATGGCAGAGATCATTCCCAGCAGGCAATAAAACCATCATTTTCTGGAACAGAGGAGGGAAAGAAAGTTTAGCTTGAGGATACAAGTTGCCCGTACTTATTGGCCTCAAGGCTAGGCAATATTCCCGTGGTTATTTTATTTACCTGTATTTACTATTTATATAGCAAAACACCTTACATTTGGGTAGCTTGGACTGTGAGTAGAGAAGTTCAGGGTTGCATGTGTCTATCAGTGAGGTTACACCTGGAGTACTGTGTCCAATTCTGGGCTCTCCAGTACAAGGGGGATATGGTGTTACTGGAGGAAGTCCAGCAAAGGGCCACTAAGATGATAAAGGGACTAGAGCATTTCTCCTATGAGGAAAGGCTGAGATAGCTGGAGCTGTTCAGTCTAGAGAAGAGAAGGCTAAAAGGGGATCTTATCAATGTATATAAGTACTGGAAGGGAGGGTAGAAGGAAGATGGAGCCAGGCTCTTTCCAGTGGTGCCCAGTGGCAGGACAAGAGGCAATGGGTACAAACTGAAACACAGGAGGTCCTATCTGAATATCAGGAAACACTTTTTCACTGTGAGGGTGACTGAGCGCTGACACAAATTGCCCGTGGAGGTTGAGGAGTCTCCATCCCCGGAGACATTCAAAAGCCATTTGGACATGGTCCTGGGCAACCTGTTCTAGGTGACCCTGTTTGAGCTGGGGTGTTGGACCAGATGACCTCCAGAGTTTCCTTCCAGTCTCAACCATCCATGATTCTGGGATTCTGTGACTCCCATGACTCCAGAAAATTGGAAATTTACACAAGGCAGAAATCCTGAAAAGTTAATTCATAGATTTCCACTGTAATACCAGTATGATTTTTACTTTCTTACTAAAGATAACCTTTTCCTACAAACGTTAACACAGATTTTCAGCAGATGTCCACATTAAGCCAGAATTCTATGCTGTATAGTACTGTAGAATTTTATCACATAACCACAGGTGATTGAACCCTGAAGACTGTTTCCTTCCTAGATGTAGCTACAGTAGGATCACTGCCTCATGAACAAAGCCTTTTTTATTTTTACTGTTTTCTCTGTTATTCACATGGAAGTGACATGGGACAAATTTCAACCCTTAGTAAGCAGTATTAAAGCAGCAGAAACCCAGCTAGTGCTGGATGTTTTTCAGCTTGATTCAAGACTTGTATGGAGAACAATATGGTAGCTATGTAAATCATGCTAAAATGGCACTGTCTTTTCATCTCAAAATCCATTTGGAAGTCTATTTGCAAAAGGTGAAGAGTCAGTAAAGTTAAAAACACACTCGTAATGCTGAAGATAATATACTTTGCTCATAACCCCCAGCACCACGAATAATTTAGCTCTTTTTCCAGCCACTTACAGAATGTGCCAGGCAGAATTACTGTCTACTTAGGATAGGCATGTACTGACACTTCAGATGCAGGGCACTGGCACCTCAGAAGAAAGCACGGTTTTCCATTGGTTAAATGTAATTGTCTAGATATGTGGACCACTTTTTGGTACATAGATCAATAATGTACTTAATATTCAATTAAACTAGTTTCAGAGTAATTCACAATCTTTAATTAATATATGTCGTCAACATATGCTTGAGATCAGGCTCTACTACATGTCCTTTTTTTTGCTGATGGGGAACTGAGGGAGACCAATTAAGCAGGAAATTTATCTCTGGTCTTCTGAATTAGTGCCTAGCCACTCTTCCTTCTTAATGTTCATACCTCTCCATATGACAGCACAGAAAATCTCTGGCATGGTAAAAATATAACAACTACAGGGCCTCTGAAGAGACTATACACTGGAACATGATGAAACAGTGAAGGGGAATGGTTTGGCTTGTGGAGTGGAGATTGGCAGTCAGCTTGCATCTTTTGAGGGCACAGTGCCCTACACGATTCATATGTAGGAGCTTGAGTAAAAGCAGTTAAGAGGATGATGCACTTCAACTATGCCACTAATGTACAGCCTGTACTTTCGTTAGTTTATTTTACCTTGTGCACTATGAAATACAGGTTCCTTTTAAAAGTAGGGTTGATAATTAGATGTCTTTGAATAATGGAACCAATTAGTCATGAATAATTTATCCAACATTTCGTACAAATCAGTCATCAAATGAATTCAACAAATACTGTTTGACCAGCTTATACAGCTGGTTGACTAATATGAAAAATTATTCACTGAACAAATTAAGGGACAAAAATGCCAAAATGCATGAAATAAACCCTTGGGAAATTATTTGGTTAGCTCTAATAATAATAATACTTAAAGAATCTAATTAGGATTATTCTTACTAAAGCAGTATAAGTGGAAAATGAAAAGTGATAAATAGGTATGCTTTGCCTTCTGGAATCATGACCTAGGGTATCAAGCAATAACTTGATGAACAGAAAAATAAACACCACAGATTATATATCAGTTTTTGTTCTGGATTTCTTGTGCTGCCCTAGCGTGTTTGCAGTACCTGCAGTTTTGCATTAAGAAAATGCTCTTAGTTAAGCATGGTGTTTCAGGACTGCTACCAGTCATCTTTGATGCTAAGAAGGAATATTTTGCCCAATGATGCACAATTTGTTAAATGTGTTCTTGAGAAAGAGATTACAGCAAAGAAAGTCTTCCAAGTACCTGTTTTATTGTGGATGGAGATAAAGTCATAAAGTTGAATAATATCTAGTGGCAGGGGATATCCTTTCTTCAGGTTCTTCTGGATAGTTCTTGGTCACATAGTGATCACCAGATTTCAGTGAATAGGGAGGAATTTCCGTGCTTTCTCTAATTCCAGATTATATTCTCAGAATTTGGATGTGTTTTCCCCTCCGTGGTTTAGACATGGTTTGGGTTTTTGGACCATTTTACCAAATCAATTAGTGCTATAGCAGAAGTTACGGATCTTTTTCAAGTCTATTCTCTCTTTCTACCTTTGGCAAATAGTTTCATTTTCTGAAAACTGAACTCCTGTGGTCTAACTAGCATATTTTAATATCTTTAAAGAATATCTGTTGGTAGCTTAATGGACTGTTATATATAGAAAGGCAGATTAGATGATGATCTAATGACCTGAACTTAGAATGTATAGTATTATGAAGTATTCTCCTCATTGCTTATTATCTTCTTTCGATCTGGAAGCAGAAAATGGCCTGCCTAATTATTTTACCTAAAATTATTTACTTGAGCTAGTACTTGGTTAATTTGGCGTAGTATTTTCCAAGATACCTTTCCATAAAAGAAAGATATCTCAAAAATATTCTAAAGTGTTGTTCTGCATTTTATAAGTAGAAATTTTATAAGTAGACAGACATTACACAACTCCACTGGCTGAATACACTGTCAAATTTGGTTTAGCATCACCGTGTGAGATTGCAAACTGAATCTTGTGGCACAAAGAAATTAAAGCAGACAACATACCACATGTATGTATTTTGGCTGCCACAGTCAAGCCAACTGGGCTGTGTAATTGATACTTTGAGACAGATCAAATTTCAAATTTAATCTTTTGCATTTATTTCATTTCTAGGATTTCAAGTGTATGCTAGTAAGCTATTAACTGTTCTTACTGCAACAATTGTTTAGTATATAAGGTGATATCTAATTTCTGGTTTGCTCTTTATTGCTTTCTAGATGTTAAATCTAGAAAGGGACCATCTTGATTAATTATCATGACTTCCTGAATGACCTCTTCTTGAACTAGAATATCTCTCATAGGAAAACATCTAGTTTTCACTGTAAGAAGTAATGCAACGGAGAATACATCCTCAAAGACTTTTTTTTTTTCAGTTTTCAATTATCATGTTCTTGCAAGTTTCAATCAGCACAACTCAAATGGGTTGGATCTGCTGAGAATTTTCATGCTTTGATGCTTTAATTTTTTTTTAATTTTTTTTTTTTTTACTTCATTCATTTGGATAAACAGGATAAAATATTTCCTGAGAATAAGAAATTCAACTGTTGGTATTGGATGTGAGAGTCACTGCAGGACCAAGAATAGAATCAGTGATTAGAAGCCCACAGGCCTACCTCAGATGGTATCCAAGAAAAAAAGAGTCATTGGAATGCCTCAAATAAGAATTAATTTCATTTTTATACTCTCTTGAAGCCTATCAAATTTGGTACACTACAAGCAAGAAGACTAAGAAGCAAGACCCAGCATTAGGAATATCCTACATCATTCCTCATATGAACAACTGCTTCTGAGAGGCATAGCTAAAGACTTCATCTATTCTTAATCCATTCTATGGATGACAGCCACCTAAATTAGGAAAAAAACAAAAGAAACCCCAAAACCAAACAAAAACCCCAAACCAAAACAAATAAACCACTCCCCGCCTTCCCCAACCTCCCAAACCCCCCCAAAAAAACAAAAAACAAGAAACAAAAGACTTGAATTGGAGCTAATGCAGAACATGAAAATGAGATTAAAATAGCTTGGTATGGAAGAGCAATGAGTTTTCCTATCTTATGAGATCTTTATTAAATGAATATCTGAAGCCCGCGTGACCTTTTTCAGTAAGATCTTAGTGAATAAGGTCTTACCACAGAGTATTAGAAACTGATTTTGTGTAAATGGAGAAAATACTTGAATATATAGGGCTATTTCTATTTTCTACTCTGTTATGCATGCATTCTAAGTTATAGGATTTATTGACTCAGAAAAAAAAAAGATAATTTTGTGAGGGATCTGTTAAAAACTAGTGTTAATATATCACTGACTCACCACACACTGGAATAGCCCTTTTGCCTAAAGACTTTCTCTAAATGGCTTTTGGACACTCTCGTTTGGAAGAGATTTGTACTATGCTCATAAATAATGAGGAAGACTAAAGCCTGTCATCAAGACACTTTGTTTCTGAAGGTCATCTCCAATATTATCAGAAAATCTCTACTAATACAGCTCACTTTCTAAACCTCTGTAGCACAGTTTTCAAACCTGGATAATGAAATCTAGTTGCTTCGATAAAAATAAGGTACTAATTTGTGCCAATTTGAGTGATCTAACACCTAAATCAAACATGCATTCATGCAAACTGGGCTGCTTTTCTATTAGAAAGAGGAAGTTGGAAAACCAAAAAACCTCGTAATTCTTCAGAGTTAGGAAGGAAAAATCTGCATGTGAAACATCACACTGGTGTCAAGATACTAGCACTTAGGAAGGAGTATGGGAACTTATGCAGGTGAATCTTTTCATATCAAACTGGTAATATAGCCATAAAAATGCATTTCTGCTGCTTCTAGTTGATACTATAATTTTGTTTCCCCTTTTTCCACAGCAGTGTTATTCACAATTTTGCAAGTGCTTGGCTAAAATATAATTTGATAAAAAGAACTCTGAGGTGAATAATGATTTGCTCAGCTGCAGCTCGTTAGAGATGATTTTGTTTTTCCAAATTATATTACAAGGGCAGCATATCAGCCTGTCCATGTCCTCCTCAGTGAAATGACTGCTGTACTCTGGGGAATGAAAGGCTTCCTCCTAAAAATTTTACTGCTCCTTTTTTGCTAGTTTAGGGCTTCATTTCTTTTTATATAGCTGCAGAGCAAAGCAGCCAGGCTTAGTTTTGTAGATTTGAATGTACAGGCCTCAATAACAACATTTTTCTTCTTCCTCAGTCTATCCTTATATTGGTATACACTGGCTCTTCATCTTCACCTTCTTAGCCTTTGATAGGCAAGGGAGTTATATGACCTGCTTTCCTTGCCTTGCCTCCCCTCTAAGCCCAGAATCTGCAGGAGTCAGCTCTGTTTTCTCTCCTCTGTATCTTGACAGGGGGATGGCAAACTGTTTTCTCTCATCAGAAGGCAACTGATCAAGAGATTGTGACAGGCAACAGGTTTCCCCTGCCTCACTAACATTTTCCTATTCTGCATGGGAGGAGATTAAAAGTTCAGAAAAAAGCTAATGACTTCAGTATTGCTGTTTGCCTGTTGGTGGTGGCACTCATTTGGTTGTGAGAAAGCTCTTCCTGCCCTGCCAAATCAGTTGCACAGACAGAAATGTTAGGGGTTTGAGTGCTTTTAACTTCATGTTATAAAGTTAGTATGGCTTTCAAAGTCTCCTAACAGAACCACTTCACTATCTGTATATAAGTATGCACTTTGCCAAAGAGAGGAAATAGCCCACTACTTCAGCCGCCTCTATGAAATATGTAGGCTAGAAACCAACTGCCCCATCCCGAGTGAATGGCTGTTTTTTTCGTGTCTGTCTGTATTAAAATAGGCACCAGAAATGAGCAGCTTAGTATCAGGAGAATGAAATTTGTTTAAAGCTACTGTGGTACCTTCTCCATTCATGAAATTATAAGGCTTGATCTCACCAACATATACATGCGCTCCAATCTTAGAGATGCTACACAGGGGGAGGAAACATTTACCTGCTATTCTGCATATGCACATCAAAAGTTAATTCAACTGGATAAGTTGCTTTTCTTTCTTTCTGATTTTGAATATCAGCTTTTTAATAGACAACCAATCCCAATTGTTAAATTCAAAGAAAAGTCCCCACTATCATCTCAGCATCCGTAATAATCTTTCCATGTCTGGTTTACCAAAGAGTAATCTGTGTCCTAAATGAAATGTGCTCCTGTGGTGTCTGCTGCTGCTGTGTCTGCTGCAGCAGTGAGCAGCTGAGCATTCCCAGATCACATTGATATTCCAAACCAACCAACACTGCAGCCAACAGGTGAACTCCACTAGGGTATGGCCAGAGGGAAAACAAAAGATGAAGGCCATTTAGGAACTCAATAAAGAAAGAATTCATCTAATTTTCCCTTAAAATCTACTGGCACTGCAGGAACCTTCACTCCAACATGGCTACAGAATGACTGCAGGAGTTTGGCTAGGCAGCTAGTTGCAAAGCAATGGTCACAGCATCTTACCCTTGCAGTCATCCCCCTGCTTTTTTTGTCCAATACTTCATTTGCTGCATTCCCCCACCATGTTTAAGATCAGATTTGTTAAGTATGTGAGGCACAAAGGATTTTTCTCTTGCTTATTACTTAATGCAGTACTCCCATGCAGTAATTAGGGCTCCCCAGTAATGCTAATTTATTTGAGGAAACCATTCTGGTTTGTCCTGCAAACAGAAGTGAGTGTCATTGTAATGACTGTATAGAAACATAAAATCAAATAAATACAGAAAATGGTTAAAGCAGATAAACATATACATTGAAGCAGTTAATCAGAGCTTTATGTTTTAAGAACACATACTTACCAGGATGATCATGTACTATAAAAAAAGAAAGAACTCATTCATAGCATGTCCCTTTGTGACCCCCAGCCTCAGCCATCTCAGTCAGTATGGAGAGCCAGGAGACTTTACCTCAAGCAATGTTATGTCTGTCACAGAATGAAAACAACCCTCACAGAGTTGTCATTCTCTTTTTCCTCTCAACTCTTGCTCTTGTCATGTTGCATTATACATAGATAACACAAATCTTGAAGACATGCCCTCTGGTTAAAAAAGGAAACAACAATAACAACAACAAGATCTCTCGCACAGCATGCCAACATGATCAGGATTTAATCACAGATAATCAGAGTATTAAATAGCAGTACTTAATAAAAGGGTAATAGAAATCGTGGTCAACAAACACAGTGATAAATAGAAGAAAAAAAAACAAACAAACCAACAAGCCACCACAATCCCAAAAGAAGTGACCTGTTTAATGATTATTCCTTTCTCATCTCTAGAGCCATTTGTTACTCTACTGAAGAGCAGTCTTATCTAGTCAAAATATCTATTAAGATATTTTGTTGAATACATGCAGAAATCAAAATACTGAAACTTTATAATGACTTTCTCTGACACCTATTTGGTGGTTATATCTCAAGGACTAGAATAAGTGACAATATTGATGATGATAGAAGAAAAAGAATTATGGAATGGGTTAAAGTGGCAAAAAGAAATCTCTTGAGCAAAATAATCAGAGTCTTCTTGTGAAAGAGTGTAGAGAAAGAGGGTACAGAAAGAACCAAGCATCCCTCTGTGCTGTTCACATTCTTCTTCTAAAAAACATGTTAGACTTCCACAGATACTAGATGATTTTTTTCAAATATTCTCCAGTACACCTCATCACATAGAGAAAAGCATGTACAATTTCTCTGGCATCTGTGCAGAGATTTGGTTTGCCTGAGGTGAATGTCTATAACAGCACAGGATTCTGTGTGATTAAGCTGGCTTCTTTTCTCCAAAAACAAATCCCTGGTTTGAGGACTATTTTGCCTAAGAAAATGTAGAAGTATATGACAGTGGGAGGACTGTTTATACACAGTGAAACAATCCTCATTTTTCTTTTCATCAATGTAAATTTAGAATAAGTTCCATAAAGCACAGGGTTGCAGTGATTTCAACTGAGTGCACAGAGGCAGATTGAGGCAAGGTATGTGCAGAAACTTGGCACAGCAGATTGCACACCATGACAGTGGATAAATGCAGGAAGGTAAAAGTTCAGTTTCAGGGCACTCCTTAAACTTTGACGTTTCTGGTTGGGGTGAATTATAGGAGGCTTTTTTTTTGGTTTCAGAATATTTGTAGGGATCTGTTACAGAATTATAGAACTGAAAGGAAATTAATGAGATCATCCAGCCCAAACTTCTGTCCCATCAGAATCAGATATTTATTATTCCAGCATTTTGTTTTTCTTGGCTGTTATTAAGGCCTCCAATATGGAAGACTGCGTGGTCTCTTCAGGTACATCACTTCCTTTACAGTTGAAAAGTTTTCCTTAATATATATCCTTAATCTTCCTTGACACAATGTTTACCAATTACTTTTTCCCTTTTCTATTATAAACAAAGGGAACATATGATTTCCTTCCTCTCTGCAGAAACTGTTTGTTTATTAGTATGTTATCATGACCTAGATTGAGACTACTAACTAATTTCACTGATGACAAAGTGGAAAATGATTTTTTATTGCTTTAGCAATCTCCTTCATAAAATGTTAAATGCATAGAAAAGGAAGAAGACTTTTACATGACATTAGGTTATAAATATTCAGATGCATACCTGAAGATGTATAGCTGTATCTTTAGACCCTACTCTGTTTCTTTTAAAAGACGGATGAAATAATATTCTTGAACACTGAAACAGCCTGAAAATAAACAAATAAATTGTAAATAATTAATTGTGTTAAGGGAAAGTAAATGAAACTTCTAGATTCTGTGCTTAAGTAGTTAAAGAACTGTCTGCCGATAATCAGAAAACACAGCTTGTAATGAAGTTTTTTCTCAAATCTGAAAGGAAGAGCTTTCTCACAATGACATCACATAATAGTTTAAACACCAGCACGCTGCATGAGTTCAGTTCAGTGCAGGATTATACCTATGGGAATATTTCAGCTGCCAAAAATATATTCTCTGCTTTTTTAAGTTATGTGCCTAACTTTAAGCACACAGACTTCAGCATTTTGGTTCCAACCTTTCTGGACCTCAATGCTCATAACTATAGAACTGAGTTTAATGCAAAATCATTAATTAATAATTATTGAGGGGGTACTATGAATTCCAGCCTCAATATTAGAAGCCACAGAGGTCAGGTAATATGATTCAGAGCATTCAGGATAAGATTTCAGGTGCTCTGGATGAACCGACATGCTCAAGAGCTTTTCTAGTTTCTAGTACAGTTGCGTAATTCAAGTGAGTATTCCAGGTGATGTGAATATTCCTTTCTGTTCTGCATTTTAAGAGCATTATGAAAAATATTTTACAAAATATTAGTGTCGGGCTGTGGAGGTGCAAAGCAAAGTAGTTTGCAGATTATGAGCAATTTCAGGATATTTTTTTTTATTTCAAACTATCTTTCCTTACTTCTATCAAAGGCTTCCTAATTCGGGTTCTTATAGCCCCCACTACCATAAAATGTATTAATGACATCGTTAGTAATACCTAGCGATGAATCAAACGTAATCCTAAAAAATAATGAAAAAAGGATGATGGTGTAGTTACTCTTCAAATTAATCATTCTTGTCAATCTTTTATAGGTTTCTTGAGGCTTCATTGTTTTCTGTCCTTTTAAGCCATGTCTAGCTGTTAAGTTTGCAGTAATTATTATGCAGTAATAAATTTGTACTCCAATGCCAGAGGCCTAGGAGCTCTGACTTTGTAAAGAGTCATTTTTATTATATCATACTTTCTGATAAATTGAGGGACAGAGGCAGTTGGACCCTGAGTCAAAGTCCAGTTAAACATTTCAGTAATTTTTCAAGTATGCAGCCGTATAGCGCAGGCGGCTAGAGGTTGGTCTGACAACTGAAGTGTCGCTTTAACAGCTGCTTCATTTCACTACTTCTCGGCTCATAAACTTTATTTTTAATGAGCCTGCCTGTAAGACCACTAAAAACTGACCTTCACAGAGAACTACAAGGACCTACAGTGGTAACCAAAATAGAATTCTTGGACAGTGCATAATATCACAGTGACCATAGCACAGAAAATAAGCAGTATGGTGAGAAAGACATTATATTAACTACTGATGAGAATATTCTGTATTTTCACACCGAAAGATTCTTGTGGTAGCTGTGCAAGTGGTCCACTACCTTCAACTCATACTAATCTGGACATCTTCATTGGCTTTAATAGTGTTGCACCAGTTTATATCGACTGAGTGAATGGCCTGTGATGTTAATGTTGTGCTTAGGAGCTGTAGGCTGTCTTACAACAAGAAAATACATTATGTAATAAACTGATAATGAAGATGCTGCTAATTCTTACCCTGCCCTGCACATTGCTTGCCTGTCTGTAGTCAAAACTTTCTACTAATTAACTCTAATTTTCACCTACTTTCCTTACCTAACGCACATTGCAACCTTCTCGGTTTTTATGCTGCTTCTAAGGGTATGCTGCTAGTCTAAATCAAGGCAGTGTGGATCTGGAGGGGCAGCTAAGGATGAGGGAAAGGAACTTCTGGGTTGGAGCTTGAGAGGGTGAAGAAAAGGTGCTCACCAAGCTGTGTACGAGTGGTGTGACCCAAGGGAGAAAGGGTACTTGTGCTGGGAAGCTGAGCTATCTGGGTATGCCATTTTTTTAAAAAACAGTTCCAAATTGAGCTGTAATTTTAAGAGCCAATAATTCTGAGATACTTTAAACCACCTGCACCACAACCCTGGCTACTTCTGAAGTAGGTGTAATAATTTAGTCCTGTAGCATTGTGGGCACTTGCTAGATGTTTTTTATCAGTGTGTCCAAAAGCAATCAAAATGTCTTGCTGAAAGCACTGTAGGGTACACTACAGCTCCCACTTCTACTGCTAGAGATCTGTGAAATTTCTCACTGAAAATAGAGCTTTACTAGCTCAAAAACCTAAAAAACAGTCAAAACTGGGATAATTTTAATTTATTATTTGCATTTCAAAAGCAGCTGAGACCAAGACTTCTGTGTGCTATGCATGGTCCAAACCCAACAACAAATTTGCCCCTGCCATTTTTAAAATGTGAGTTTAAAGTCTAGCAAGAGCATAAAAAAACAATTTGGGAGGGTGAACATACAGATGGAGCAAAAGGAAGCAAAATAATCCAATGTAAAATAACATGCTAAATAGTTCAACAGCTTTCCTACCAGTGCTTTATACAAGCATAGGAGTGCAGTAGAGTTTTTATGAGGACTGATCATTTTTCTGTTGTTACTGGAATTAAAAGAATCTCTTTCTTCTCTCTTAAGCTCTGCCTTCAAATTGTGTGATGCCTTTCCCACAGTACATCCTGAGGCACGTGTTAGATTTGGGAGTTCAGCTTTATGGACTGTCTTTTATGTTGTATGTCTTTTGGGCTTGATTAAAGACACACTGAACATTATTAATCCTCAAAATCTGGAAATACGCTCTGGGGTCAATGAACAGCTGGATGAGTTCCAGCAAAAGTTCTACAATTCTGTGTCACTGTGCTAGCTGGTGCTCTTTTAATTTGCTACCCAGAAACAGCATGTGAGCAGATGAGGCAAATAGCAACATTTCACAGGAAAAAAAACACAAATCAAGTTCTTGTTTGCTTTCGCTTGTTCCCAAGAAAATAGTTCATAATGTTATGTATACAATACCAGATCCCTAAATTTACTCAAATGAATTTTCTTCCATTTCACACCTTTTTCTCCACTATTATTTTCCTACAAGATTACTTTCAAAGCCTCCTTCTAAAATGAATAGAAACTGCAGAAAAGGATTTCTGCAAGCAGGCATCTTACCTAATTATTTATTACAGTATTCTGAAGACTGAGGGAGGCATTTCTGCTGAAATATTTGTTAAAAAAATCAATTAACTGCCTCAGTTCTCCTCACTGAAATTTTTCTTGAAAATATGTGATTGTACAATTATGCTTGTACCTTTGCACTCATGGTATAGAGTAGATTCATTCCCTGTCCAGGCTGCTGTCAGCAGGTATTCTCCCAAGTCTTAAGTATTTCTAGGGTTTGGGCAAGCCTCTTGTGGTCCATAACAATCCCCAGCTGCCACAAAGATGACTTAAGGCCATAGACATAAAGTGAAGCAGTCACTTTACCCAGCCCCAGGTGTGTTACATATATCTAGTTTATCTCAAGACTGCTTGAGAATGTAACCAAAGGATGATCCAACAGCATGAAAAAAAAAAGTATTTAGATCATGGATGTCACAGGATGATTGCATTTTTTAGATTGCTTTCATGAAAATTATTTTGAACCTTTTAATCACTGTACTATTTTTACTACATATTGTATGTTTTTGTTGTTGTTGTTTTGGTTTTGTTTGTGTTGTTTGGTTGTGGTTTTGTTTTTTTTTAATGAAGCCCCACATATCCACACAAAGTGGCTGGGGAGATCTGGAAGTGACAAAAGGTGTATTTACAATCTTCCAATTCACCACCAAATTATGTTCCATTAGTCATCCTTCACTCTGTATGTCAGTAATCCAAATTAAAAAGCAACTGAAGGTACGTTTACAGAGATGGTGTCAGCATTTTGGTTGCCAATTGCACAGAATTTTCTCTTCATCCCTCCTGCTTAGAGTGAGATCTATCTCAGGTCATTTATCTTTAATTTAGCTCCCATTTGGAAGAAATTGTGTTTGTTTACATAGATCCATATGCATATTTAAAAATAGGTTGTTTAAACCATGCACTCTTTTTTAGTAGTGGCTCGCCTTGTGACACCTTTGTGATACACTATGCATCTTCCTGGGATGCTGAGTCAGCTTTAAGAATTAATCAGATGCACAAGTTCAGCTTCTTATCAGGATGATTATTCTACCAGCATATACATTTTGGATTACCTTTATCACTGGCCCTGTACAGATCTACTGGGAAAGCTACTACTAAAGTATGCTCTCTTGGCTGATACACGGGAGAAATTCATAATTTAATTTGCATTTCTTGAAAAAACAAACAGGATTGTTCAAAGTTAGCACCTTTGTGTTGTTAGTACTACAGAAGAGAGCACCATAATCAGCTTCAACCTAAACCAGCACATTTATATGGACTAATCAAGCTGGGCTGGCAGAGATGAAGGTTATACTTCCCTATAGTAAACTAGATTATAACAAGGACTGCCTTGGCATTTACTTATTTCGGAGCTCTCAGTTTTTTAATGAGTAGCAAAAGTGGTTGTACAGCTGTTCTGCTGAGGAAGATCAGTTCCCTGCTGCATCATGGCAGTAGATGCCGTCCAGCCCATGGAGGTCCTTTGAGAACATGGATGTTGAGAAATTATTGGTGTCCAAAGAGAAGCAAATGGGTGAAATGTGACAATTTCAGCATCTTTTAGTATAAAATCAGTGATTCTCTGATAAACTTAATAATTCTGTCATCGTAGTCTACTCTTTTGTCTTCTCTTTAACAAGATGAACTTTGTTATCATGGCTTTAATACTTAATGTTATTATAGCTTTAATATTTTTGGCCGTGTTTAGAATTTATCACACCTTTTTCTCAGTAAAATAGGTTCTGATATTCATTTTGTTCTTCTGGTACAGATTAAAGAACACCTCGCCAAGGGACAGAGGATGTTGGCTGGTGATGGCATGTCCCAAGTAACCAAGACACTCTTGGATTTAACTCAGAGGAAAAACTTTTATGCAGGGGACCTTCTTATTTCTGTGGAAATTCTCAGAAATGTTACAGACACATTTAAAAGAGCAAGTTATATCCCCGCATCTGATGGGGTGCAGGTAAGAGAAATGGTAATGTTTCAGTTGATGGAGTTTATGTCAGTATACTGCATGTATCCTATTTTACCCACTGACTAAATCTTCTGAACGATAGACATAAACATTGTTCACATAAAACTACGATACAGGTGGAGGAAAAGACTCACCTGCATTTAATGAGACAACTATCCAAAACAAGGCAGCAAGTGAAGAGTGTGAAATCCTTTCTTTGTAAAATTTTCAGTATCTTTTTCTTTCAGGGTTTGTTTTGATTGATAGGGATGTGTTGGCACTTTTTTGCACAAAGCAATTCACTAGTGTTGTTTGTTCTAGTTCATTCCAGTTCAAAACACTGTTTAGTTATGTAATTCTGGCATTGCTTCTTCAGTCCAAATAAATTAAGCTCATTAAAAGTGCACAGGAGTGATGGATAGTACATCTGATATGAATTTGCTATTTCACATGTTAAATTAACTCTTCTTGTGCAATAGGCCAATTAAAATACTATCAGAGATAAAACCACTGTAATTATTTCTACATAATGGGCTGCACAACTCATTGTGTAATGTTCATTAAAATAAATATTTCACCGGACTTCTAAATCAGGATATTGGTTTCATCTGTATCTGAGAATTTTAGACACATTTCAAAGACTGTAGAGGTACTGAAAAAGAATACTAAGAAGGTAGATGTGTATATATTATTTATGAAAAAGAGAGTTTCGTGATCATTCATAAATTAATAATGAAGTTAATGCAGGTCACGTGTATGTATTTGTTTGTGTAAAGGTAAGCATAGATTATAAATACACTTCGGAATATCTACATGCAGATAAATGGACGTGTCTTGGAAAAGGCGATTTTTCCAGAGTTAAGTTTTCAAGAGCTTGCTGTTATATTTTCAGTTTTCTTGTTTTCCTATGCACAAAAAAAAATTAACTTCCATATAAAGCCGTTCGTTGTGTTGACCTGTAGCCAGCTGAAAGTAATATTTATTGAACAGCACTTTTCAAAAGCATTTTGGCTGGACAATTTTTATTTTTATTTTAAATTGTATAAGAGTCAATATCCTTTCCTACTTTCAGTAAGTTTTATTATTAAACAGGCTGTTATTTACTGACAATTTTTCATGCATTCAACAGTCTGACAGCCCTATGTGACTTCTCCATGGTTCACAGGCACTACAGAAATCTGTGGTAGAACCAGCCTGAAGAAAATGCTTGGCACAAGTGATTTTGTGCATGGGCTTAGCAGATCAGGTCATTTGCAGTTTACATACATTAGAGAGAATTTGATTCTTTTCCCACTAATGACAGTGCCAAAAGTTCTGTTCCTTTCAGCAATGTAGAGCTGTTTCCAAAATACATAATAGTATTCTGGCAGAACTTGGGAAAATGATTAGTACTATTTTAATAATTTTTGATTAATAATTTTGAAATGAAGAAGTGAGAAAAGGCAAAAATTGGTAAACCATACCTTGAAGGAAATAAGAAAGCATTTCTCAAACCAAAGTAATACCTGCATTTCAGGATTTAGATGCTTAAATACCAAGAACTCTTAAATCCTGCTGAAAAAAAGGCACTGAAACTAAAAAAAAAAGAAAAAAGAAAAAAGAAAAGCTTAACAAATTGCAAGCTAAGATAAAATCGAAACACCAATGCATAGTGTTCAGGAAAATACGTGAAATCAGAATGAAGCATGTATTTTGCACAGGGGATATATTAAGCAATCTTCCTGTTACTGAATTCTGATGATATAAAATGAAATCCTGGCTCAGTAACATCAGTTTAAATTTTACTGTCAATTTCTGAGAAACCAAGATTTTCCCATATGTAAACATGTATCATATGCTACCATACTCTGAAGGACCGTATTTCATTTTTATTTTCACTTTCACATATTTTCATACTTTTTAGTCCATCATCAAAGTAAGTGACAACATGTGAAATGAAATTAATTTGTACAAAAATACCCAGATTATTCTTTCTGAAGAAGCTCTGTGTGCTGTTGTAATTCCATTCTCATTTTTGCACTAGATAAAGAGTAGAATTTCTTAGGTGTTGGGGTTTGGTTGTAAAGTAATTCACAGAAAAGTGTGAGTGAGGCTTAAAATCCCTGAAAGTCATAATTTATCATTTCACATGATGTCAGAAAAGTAGATTATGAATTATAGGTAATAGTATTTTTAAAGGTCCATACAAAAACGGCAGTTCTACCTCCACTAAAACTGAGATATGAAAAGTGTATATGTCTGAGTATATTTGTTTCTTATACATTCCATCTATTGGGATAGTTCCTCTACTGTCTACAATCTCTGGCTTATATCCAGTATTAATATTCATGAATAGTGTGAAATACGTGATTCAGAGACTCCATAACAAAAAGAATGAGCAGAAAAGTGAGATTAAATCTGAAAATTTCAGGCTAACTATTCAAGAAGATGCAACTACCTGATATGCTGCATAGAAAATGGCACTTGTTTAGGCAGACAGATGCTAAGAGCAAAACAAAGCTTCTAAAGAATGCATGTCTAGTGCCGATTTATTTATTATATGACTGCTTTTCTTTTTTGTATATTTTAACCTTTTTTGCAACAATATTTATGTATGCATTGCATATATAGTGTCAGGAAGAAAAATAACCATGTCTGAGGCAGTTAAACAATATGGAAGGTGTCCTGCATCAGTGACTGAAAACAGCAGTACAGTAGCAGAAATAGCAGAAGACAAGAGTCCGGCAATTATTCTACAAACAAGGTCTTTCTCTTAACATAGGAATTACTTTAAAATACACTGTGTAGGTACACTGAGGCTATAAGATGACTTGTGTGAGAAGGATGCTACCTGGAATATAATTAAAATTTTAAATAAGCATAATGCAAGCAACATTGTGGAACTAATGACTGGCCTAAGAGCGCTTGAACTACCTTCTAAGGGCAGGATGGCAGGAAAGCAACTACCTTTCAGGACAGGATGGCAAAGTGAGTTGTACAATCCCCTGATCTAGTGACCAACAGGAAACAAGGTTCCTCCCTAAAGAAGTTAGAGCAGTATAATCTCATTGGTATTAGCCACAGGGACCACCGCTGTCAGTCAGGGATTAACAGGATTGTCCAATGCTTTTTTCCCCCCAGTATCCCCCTCCCACACACACACTCCCTATGCTGAAGTCCAAAAGTGGAGGTGACTTAAGGCTATCTATTAATTCCTCCTAGGGGGAATTCTTCTCTAGCTGTATAAAAGGATTTATGACAGCTTCATTCCTGCAGAGAGGGTCAAAGAACTTGGACTGAAACAGAGAACTGCAGCCATTGTATTACAGAATAAAAAGAGTGAAAGGAAGGAAATTAAATTAGGAAAACATAATTGTCCATTCCTGACTGTAACTGGCATTATCCTCAGAAAAGCCTGGGCAAAAATAAAGGACTTCAAAATTTGGCTCTGGCTGTCACAACATTTTCTATTGTGGCCAGTTCAGTAATACATAAGCCCTGCCATGAAAGGAAGGAGCTTGATTCTACAAGGAGGTCCAGTGTTTACTGCAGTAATACCATCAGATCACATCCATAATTATTCTAAAATGTAGCCTTTGTACCTGTCAGTGTTGTTTCTTGCAGCATTAATGCAATGAACAGGAGAATAGCTGAAGTAGGGGAAAGATATTTCAACCCCTATTCGTCTGTCACATTTTTGGAGTGCCCCTGTTATCTATTCGTTACTGAAACAGCAAAGCCATTTAATCGTCGCTCTGTTTAATTCACAAAGCAACAGTATTGATGACTGAAAAAAACTTCATACATCTCAGCCTCCACTGCTACCATAAATATGACATCAACCAGGTATAGAAATAGAGAAAAAGAACTCAACAAGCCTGATATTCTTGTCACTATGTTCATATACATCATTTATGGATTATTGGCAAGTACAAAGTATGTATTAAATCAGTTATTGCTCATCTTTTCTTTGTGCTTGAGTCTAGGATTATTCATAAGCTTTTTCATGTATATTTCTTTTAATTATTGGTCATTTTAATGCTTTCATGTAACTAAAATAAACATAAAATTTAATGAGCACATAACATTATTTGAAAAACCATGTAATTTATCATCTGCAAGAAACATTTATACCTCCTTAGTGTTTTTCAGGCAATCTAGGCTACTCTCAGATAGATCTCATTACACGGACATGGATACTTTTGCAATTAAGGCTTAGACTTTTTCTGCAGGGGAATCGCTGGCTGCAATGTAGTGGAAAACTAGCTTTGAACCAGCCCCTTAGTATGGTAATTTATCCCACGCTGAGCTCCATGCTGCTGCAGCTAGACTGCTGCTGGCACCCTAGCAAATTAAAGTTTGCTAAAATTTCTGTCTACTGCATCTCCATAGTATTACACTGGATAAGCACAGAACTATCATGCTTTAAAAAGTGGGGTTTTTGCTCAGGCAAAATCCCCCTATGGCTGACTCTACCTAATAGAACTCTTTGCCAAAATCATAATGTCCTGGAATAGATGGGGTTATAGTGCCATGAAACTGCTTTGGCCACTATAGTTTATTTTACTTGGGGGACCAATAAAGCTGTACATTTTTCCTAGCTGAAGTTGCATTTACACAGTTATGATTTGCCAACCTGGTTAAAGTGGCAAATCCTTTGCAATGAATACTAAAAGTAACTCTTTTCAGTATGCTTTATTTTGCTACTGAATATCTGAAAAAGATGAAATGTATTCTTGGTATATAAGCAATATGTAGCTACATTTTCCTCTTCTTATCTTCAGCTTGACTGGAAATTTCCCTTCTGTATCACTGCAAATTGGATGAAACCATGAGAACATTTTTCTTTTATGTCCTGTCTTTAATCCCCATCATCCCATCCCAATGCATACTTGTCATTTTCACAGGAGCTCACTGAGCCATTTCCTTTCTTTTTGTGAAGCTCTGTGTTACTGAAGCTTATGGATATTTTGCTACTGACTTCATTGAGCAAAGAATTGTGCCCTCATTAATGTACAGGATTATTTTGCCCAAGTTCACCAAGGTGTCTGTCACTTCTATAATAAATTTGCCAAGTTAAAGTAATTTTTATCCACGTAAATTTTATGGTTAGCAAAATTAACTTCCTAATGATGAGGCAAAGATGGATCCTTTTGCTTGTCAAGTAGTTAGAGTTAGGACTCGATTAAACTGGCAAAAGTGTTTTAATGTAAAAATAGTTTGCATGTAAAAATAGGTTTCAAAATTTTTATTCAATTTTGTACCTTACAAAATTGAATTTTGGTTTTGAGACACCAAAAATGTCTGTGACATTTCATATTTTGAAATTAATGTCTTTTCAGGCACAACCACAGTATCCATAGTACACTAAGGTTGGAAGTTATTTCTGCTCTCATTTCAGTCATTTTGCGTCGAATGCTTTGTACTTTAATTAATAGTGAGTTAAAGTTACTTCTTACTTAAACCGTATTTAAGCCCTATCTATCCACCCAAAATGGCTAAAAAGTAAGTGCAGGTGAGGGAATGACCATTAATCCAAGTTCCAATATTGGTATTCCACTCAAAGTTTCTTTCGAGGTTGTGAAGATCTTAATTGCACTCTTCAGCTAAGGTCAGTGGAAAGTAAATGTATCTTTTATGAAGGAACAGATAAATTATAATTGGCAGGCTGTAGACAAAATTGACATTCCGCACAAAAAGTGATACAGAGCTAAGAAGAACAGACTGCACAAATTCTTAGTTTTCAAAGGTGAAGAAATTGGGAATACAAATTGGTACATATAGCAGACAAAAACAGAACGGAAAGTTCTCCACAAACACTTGGAAGAAAGTGATTTTTAAAATGCGTAGTTTAAAAGCCGAAAGCCCTGGCTTTTATATGTTTTGGTTTGTTTTTTTTTTTTCTGCTTATAGTTAAATGAATAAGAGAATCAGATAAAGAAATTAACAGAAATAGAAATTAACTATTCCTTTTCTGTTGAAATTACTAAAAGGACAGAGGCAAATTTTTAATAGAAACTATTGACCCTGAGCCTGGTGTTTTGTTAGTGTACTTTGCTTACTTGCAAAATATATAGTTTTCTGGTTTCTGGAATGAGAGCAATTTGAAAATAGAACACCGTCACATTTAGAAGTTTAGCAAGTTTAAAATGGTTCTTATATTATACAAAGCAGGAGTATGCAACATAATTATACGGCCAGAAATGAACAATTAACCATAAAATGTATGTGCCATTTTATCAGTCTAATATATTATTTTGTTATCTCTTCCACTGACAGAAAAAAGGCTGCAGAACTGCATCTGTGATAGAGAAAGGAAAACTTTCTTAATGTTAACTGAAGAATATGACTGTTTATGTCATTGAAAGTCATTTTACTTTGTCTTTTATTTAATTGATTTTTCAGAACTTCTTTCAAATCATTAGTAACCTCTTAGATGAAGAAAACAAAGATAAATGGGAAGATGCACAACAGGTAAGATCTGCATTTTGTAACTCATGGTCATGGTTTAACCCAGCCAGCAACTAGGAACATGCAGCTGCTCCCTCACTCCCCACCCTCCCCCCAAGTAGGGTAGGGAGAACTGTGAGAAAAGGACAGGGAAAAAAACTCGTAGATTGAGATAAAGACAGTTTAATAGAACAGTAACGGAAGATAATGATAGTAATTACAATGATAATAATAATAATGGTAAAAGAATATACAAAATAAAGTGATGCCACACCTGTTGCTCTCACCACCCAATGATCAGCTGCCCAGCCCATCCCAAGCAGCAATCGCAGATTCCTGCCTCCCAGCCAACCCCTGTTTATATACTGAGCGTGACATCTATTGTATGGAATATTCCTTTGGCCAGTTTGTCCTGTCTGTGCTCCCTCTCAGCTTCTATGGGAAGCTGAAAAAGTCCTTGACTAATGTAAACATCACTTAGCAACAACTGAAATATGTGTTATCAACATTATTCTCACACTAAATCCAAAACACAGCAGCAACTAGAAAGAAAATTAACTCTATTACAGTTGAAAACAGGACACTCGTCTATTTAAAAAATTGGAAATGATCTGTATTATAACGTTCAGAACACACATTATAACATCAGAAGCCACGCATTATGTCAGTGAGTCATGACAAAGTGGAATGGTTTCAAAATGGTATGGTTTCAAAAATCAGGTTAAACATATGCCCTGCTGTAGGTGAAAGCAAATCCTGAGTGAGACAGTATTTTGGAAATAACTGATCCTTTTCAAAAAGGAGTAATTCAAGGACACATTGGCTAATTCCTTAGATTAAAATTATATTAAGAATATAACATGCTTCTCTTGATGAACAGTTTTTCATTATATTCCATGGGATTATTCATTATGTCTTTTGTTTTAATGTTGTAATGAAATAAAATCAAAAGCAGAAAACGCTACTAAAGGCTAGCTGCAATGATGCTTTTATTAAACAGAACACATCGGAACTCACCTAAAAAACTCATACGACCCCACCAAACAGCTTACAGAAATTTAAACTGTAGACCTTTTTTAAAAGGTTGTATTTAGGAGAACAGCTACGATCCTTGACACTGACAAATTTCAGAACTAAGTTAGATATTATGATAACACTTTATAAAACAGTAAAGTCTAACAAAAATCATTAATTTATAATAAAAGAGTCTAAAATTCAAATGAAAACCATTCCTTTGCTGGGATATAAGTATTTCCTACATGTTTATACCACGAACATTATAGGACAATTTTAATGTTTATGTTCATGAACGTGACCGTGGAACTATCAAATTTATTCAGATACAAATAACAGTGATGGTGGGGATGAACAGATAATTATGTACAGAGAAAAAATTATGGAAGCAGTCAAAGGTAGGGAAACATTTCTATATGAAGAATGATTAAACAAAGCAAGTTATTTCAGTATGAAAAAGTCAACTGCATTTATGTGCAATAGGAGCTTTTAAAATTGGGAGTGGATTGGAGAATGGGATGCTGGAATGATTAATCTATTCACTTGTGCTTCTTGTAAAATAACTAAAGGACATCAAATAGTGGCAGATTCAGAATGAATACTAGAAGATACTTTTTCTACAGAAAGTCAGGTTGCAGAACTTCCTGGAGCTGAAAGTACACAAGTTATAAAAGTAAATAGACAAATTAATGGAAGAAAAGTCAGTATAGGACTGTTCGTGGAAAGATCCCATTTTTGGTTAAGGAAATCCTTTGGCAAAAAAGTGCTAAAGCCTGGGCAAGAATTCCAGAAGAAGTATCACTATGTGGATGCCCCTTTATACTCTTCCTTAGACATCTGCTATTTGCCACTGTCAAAGGCAAGAAAACAGCTTACATGGTCTGCTCTTCTACGGTCATTGCCACTGTGTTGTATAGGTACTCGAAATTTGTTCACTTTTAATTTGGTTCTTAATAAACCAATAGGTGTTTAAATGTCTTTGAAGCTATTTAACTTCATTTTTGTAAGTTCATTTGTATAATATGACTAAGAAAGGGAAGATCAGGACTTTTCACTACCATTCAAACCTTGCAGTAGACATATGATGCTGCAGCTGACCCTTTGTAATTTAGCCAGAAACTGTATTTTTCTTTTGTGTGTTTTTTTTTTCCTGTTCCTCTGTGTAAGAGAGAGATACGAAAATAGACAAAGTATGTCATTTTCTTTAGTGGTGGTGGATGGAAGCAGCAAAATCACATGCATGTGGGCAGTTTCCATAAACAGCACCAAGATTAAGGAACCAATATTAAGCAACTATTTCAGCCCCACTAATGAACAGACAGGATACCACTCCTTATGTTGTCAGCCTTGTCGTCTTCTACCTCCACCCCGCCTGCTTGCCCGCGCCATGTCCTCCATCTGTCCCACAAGGATCAGGGGGTGACAGCACCTAAGAAGAGACGGTGAGAACATGGAGATAAAAGAAATTTCCAGTTCTCTCCCCTCATTGCTGTTGGTAGAAGAAGCGGTGTTGAAAAAGGGAGAGGAAACAAGTTATTTCTTCTTTTCTGTAGCTCCTTCTCTCTGCCTGGTAATTCATTGTCTCACAGACCTGAGTACAGCACTGGTAGGCAAGCAGGAACCCAAGCAAGCACCAAGATGAGCTGAAAGCAAGAGTAGCAGGGCCATAGCTGCCTGGTGACAAAGCTGGGGAATTCACTAAATTGTAGACTCTTGAGCTATGGCACCCGAAGACACCATACCACCGGTCTTGTTCTTGTTCTTGGGCAGTTACACAAACTGTCTCAAAGAAACTATTGAAGCAAGTACCAGCTGGGAAGGATGAGCTGGACTGCTAAGTACTCCTAAGATTCTTTTTTTCCTTCAGTATTGAAGGAAAAAAGTATTGAAAAAGTAGCATTGAAAAGAAATAAAGGTTACCTATACAAAACCCAAAATATTCCTATACAAAATATTATTTTCTATCATATTTTGGATAAAACACTGAAACATTATGTTTAAATAGAATTGGCTTTTAAAACAGAACCAGTATTATTTGAAATTACTAAAACCCATGCAAAGACTTTTTTAGGTTTTATGTCAAAATCAAGATAAGAATTGAACTTGGAAAGAATGTGCACAAGTCATTATGTGCTGTGAATGCAGTCTAGTGCAAACGCTATTGACTCATTAAAAAAGAGTAAAGGTGACCCTGTTTCTGGTTCAGCCACTCAGCTGGCTCTTTTTTTGGTAATGAAACATTGCAAACCAAGGGGCAGTCTAACCAACTTTTTTTGCCAGCTTGCATGGTTTTCTTGAACTCCACAGCTACTGTTAGCGTAGATCTCTTACCCTGGTTTCTGGATTCTTTGCTGGAAAGAAAATCTTACTCACTGTCAGCAAATTGCTGACTTTCTACTAAGTATACAGCTGCAATGCCTCAGCACATCCTTTTTTCTAGATTAAATGCCAGCAGTTGATACCATTAATTACAGGTTATATAGCATTCAGATAAGCAGCACTCCTTTAATGCTTGCTTTTTGTTAAGAGCTGATGTAAAGCACTGCACACAGGAAACCACTTCAAGTCCACAGTGCGTAACTTCATACTGGTGTTTCAAAACACAAGAGCTGTTCTGCATATTCTTCATCACCATCTGCTGGCATCCTATTGATTAACCAGTACTTCAGATATATAAAAATGAAGAGTACCTCTGTAACACTGACTGTTCAACAGTTTCTGCTGAAGTTATTACAGTAAAATTTTGTGTGCAAGAACTAAGGTGAAAAAATCTTTTCACTGAAATTTATCCTTAGTACATAATCTGGGAGTGTGTGTGCTATGAATGAGATGGATGCAAAAACCACACTTACTACCTCAGTAACTCATCATTAGGAAAATGGAAGTTAAGTCTCCTTCCCCTGAAGCAGCATTTGCAACCTCTTTGGATCATAAATGTCACAACATATTCTTCATAAAAATTGCTGCCCTATATTTATAAAAAGATCCATGTAGAAAACAAAGCACAATGTGAAATTCTCTGTCCTGAACTAAGCAGCTATGGATCTAGACAGATAAAGCAAGATGAAGATGGAGTGCAGCATGCTGGAATTTATAGTCTCTGTAGGCATTTTTTAGAGGCTGTAGTCCCAGTAGTAGAAAGAACGGGTTGAATGTTTCTCATAAAGTGAAATTTGGACATCTCACTGACATGAAGAAAAAAGCACCATGAACAGGTGCATTCTTTTTCTATTGCAGAATACTGTATTACTGAAAATTGTCCTGTTCATAACATGACATAACAGCCAAAAATGATTTTTTAATATATGTGCTATGAACAGAATTTTTAGGCTTATTGATAACTGTTTTGAACTTTAGTGCAGTTTTGATGATGCATCATTATTGTTGCATACAATGATTTTTAATGTTTTTGTGGTCATGGTAGCTTACAGCTTTGCAAATAAACTATATTTCTTAGAAATGTGCTAGTCCTTAGCATTTTGAAAGTCATATTGAGAGGCTGCATTAGCAATGCAAAGACTACTGCAGTTTATTTTAGTTTACTGTGTCCAGTTCTGGGCTCCCCAGTACATGGATGTAATGGAATGAGCCAAGTGAAGAGACATGAAGATGTTTGGGGGACTGCAGCACCTAGTATGCAAGGAGAAGCTGAAAGAGTGGACACTATTTTCCTTGGAAAAGAGAAACATTACTGGGGATCCTGTCAACGTTAAAAATTCCTGAGGGGAGGGAGTAAATAAGACTGAGCCAGACTCTTCTCAGTGGTGTCCAGTGACAGGACAAGAAGCAAGGGGCAAAAATTAAAATACAGAAAATTCCATTTAAATTTAAGAAACACCTTTTCACCATGAGAGTGATTGCATGCTAGAAAATGTTGCTCAGACAGGCTCTGCGGTCTCCATCCTGGGAGATGTTAAAAATCCAAATGGATGCAGTCCTGGGTAACCTGCTGGAGCTGTTATTGCTCTGAGCAGGGCATTGAACTAGATGATCTCCTTAGGCCCCTTCCAGCCTCAGCTATTCTATAATTCTACTACTCCACATCAGCAATGAAAACAGTATTACCATTAACAATTTATATTACTTAAATATTGATCAAAGCAACCAAGGTTTATCATGCTGGAGAGGCCATCATAAGATTTGCATTCAGCTGTATGTATCAATAGTTCTGAAGTTATTTAAGATATCTTGCAGAGAAAGGAAGAATATTTTAATTAGAATTATTCTGGAATATGAAGTGCTTTAACCATTAATGAAAGTAATGGACAGTAATTTTTTTTTTTAGAAGTGCAGTGACTTAGAGCAAACATTCCATAATTTCAGTGCAAAGCTGATTTCACTTAGGTTTTTGGGAAGTAGTGTCCACTCACATGAGGATCTAATGACAAAATGGTTATTTTACAGTGACAAAAGATGTTGGGTATTGAAACATGGGAAGAGCAGTTTGGCTGTTAAGTCTCACATTTCATTTGATGGCATTTAAATTTTGTTTGAATTTGCTGCTGTAGAGATTTTGATATTATATTTAACAGCATGTCTGACCTTCCATTGTTAGATCTATCCAGGCTCGGTGGAGTTAATGCAGGTGATTGAAGATTTTATACACATTGTTGGAATGGGAATGATGGACTTTCAGAATTCATACCTAATGACTGGAAATGTAGGTAAGAAATAGGAATTTCTTCTATCAAATTTATGACCTATTGAAAATCAGAAATTGCAAGTATGTACTATAGAGTTGCTGCTTCTATCACAATCCAGACTGGGCTGCTCCTCCTCGTCCAGATATCTCTGTTGCTTGGTTATCTCCTCTCTGGTTTAACACGCTCAGTATGCCTTACACATTGGATTTCTCCATGATTATATCTTAAGATCTAAATGCAAATTTCAAACTTTAAATAAAATTCAGAAAATAGTCATCAGAATACTATGAACTCTAGGTATGTTTGAGCATTTCCAGGATATACAGTGTTTCAAACAGTAATTTAGAAAATCATTCTAATTAAGATAATAATGATATACTCAATAGTTTGAGAAATGTAAATTCTGTTGACATTATCTCTTTTAATATTCTATTCTCAAAAAAACCGGTCTTTGCACATATTATGGTGTGATAATAATCAGCATAGACAGATAAGCAATGAGGAAAAATATCTGTTAGTTGCCAAAATAATTTAAGCCTATGGTTTCTTACATCAGTTTTTTCTGTGTGTGACAGTTTCAAAATTTTATTCACATTTATTTTGCAAACTTCATTTTCAGCACTGGAGAGTTGCCAGACAATGTAATCAAATACTAACAAACACCAAATATGAAGATTCTTAGCAACTGAGTTCCACTTATTGGTAGCCATAAATGCTTCTGCAATATCACAGCCTTTTATTAAAAATTCAACAAAAAAAAAATTAGTTTGAAAAGCTATTTTCTAAGTATTTCGTCTTTGCTTAGTATCTTCCTTATTCGATTAACATTCTATACCTGCTCTTTAATAATGCCAGGAAAATATTAAGTAGTTTTATGTAATGAAAAAATTCAAAATATAAGTTTGTCTGGTAGCAAAACTTGCAGTGTCAATACATCCTTTCAGATTTTCAGTTAGCATATTCCTGCATCTGTATGTCAATCAGTTCTTCAGCAAGTCATTAGAATTAGTTAGAAAATACGGTCATTTAGAAATTAGTTGGCAGAATAAAACAGGGAAATTGTTGGAATGTCCCTATTGAATATCTAATTTTCTGTGCAGCAGTAAATGTTTATTATCGTTGTCCAGTTCATATTTAGATCGACAGGGCTATAAACACTAGCCCCTATAAGGCACAGCTTTGTATTGGAGACGTGTCAAAGAACTCACCAGAAAGAACTCTGGCAGTCTTAAAATGTTTAAAACATTTCAGTAGGCAGTATGGGGAACTTTAGCTTTTAGCCAGTGTTTTATTACTTCTGTTGTATACTGTTTGCAGTAGTACTGTAGTACCACTTAAAGCTTCTTCCAGTTATCAGTCCTTCGTTATGCTATACCCTGCACAAATTTATAAAGCAAACACAGTATCTTTCTTGAAATGCTTGTTCCATGGCATTTTTATGACAAAATAAAAAGATGGACTTATTTAAGGAGCACAGCCCGTGCTGCGTGGCATGTTGTACTGCATTCTGATCTGTTTGCCCTCTGAAAAATGTGTAAAAAACACTGGAAAATCTTTTAAGAAGATGCATTCAAATAATCTGTGTCTCTACATATTCATGGCTTCAAATGGGAAACAGCAACAACTTTCCAATTGAATCAGAAACTGTGCTGTGCACTGAGTAGTCTAGATAACTGCATAATCTTAACAGTCTCTTTTGATTATCTTTCTCTTCCCACATATAAGATATTTTTAGGCACTCAGGAGTAGGTCTGTTCTTAACTACATGACCATCAAAGGAATAGAAAGAAGCTGAGAAAAGTAAAATGAATGTATAGGTTTCTTCTGACTACTTAGCTCTGTGCCTTGACATATTGTCATGACTTTATCCTCTCTTTGCTCAGTCAACTGTCAAAAAAGGACAGGGTCACTGCTGTGCAACTCATTGACCGGAATACTTCAGCTTAGGTGACACGGTGAGATGGGGACTGCAGGTTGTTATCAGCAAGGAGTAACTTCTTATAAACAAAGAAGGAATGTATTTGGAATAATTCAGTTTTAGTGTAGTTATCCTCAGGGGGTTGGCGTAACTGTGTCTGACTAGCTATGTACTTGGAACTTAGGGAACATTTGTGTTGATCTCAACTGAGAGGAATGAACTATGCAGTTGTTGTTGTTTTGTCTTAGCATTAATACTGCTGTACCAGCAAGAGTTGAAAAATGTGTGAGGTCTTATTTATAATTTGTAATAACATTCTTGTCACTTAAGTCAGCAAACACATTCCATGGAGGAAGTAGATATGTGCAGAAAGGAGGCCCCGCTGTCATATATTAATCTTTAAACAGGACTATAAAATAGTTATTCCGTAATTATTTACCATAAAAGTATTCCCTCAGCCTCAGCATTTTAAATGCCTTTTGCTGTATTTTCATTTTAGAATCACTCTGCAGTTCAGATATATGAGAAAAAGGATTCAGTACTAAAGATAAACTGCTGCTTTGTGTCAAAAAAAACTCAATTCTGTATCAAATTTCACAGTATTGCACTGAGTTCTTGGTTTTCTTCTGCTAACTTCAGTTTACAAGTTCATTTCTAATTGAATGGCACTATAGTGGTCCGTATGCGATTTGAACATCTAATTGTGTTTGACAGGTATGTGTCATGGTTTCATCCCAGCTGGGAACTAAGCACCACACAGCCACTTGCTCATTTCCCCCTGGTGGGATGGGGGAGAGAATCAGAAGAGTAAAAGTGAGAAAACTCCTGGGTTGAGATAAAGACAGATTAATAGGTAAAGCAAAAGGCATGTGCACAAGCAAAGCAAAACAAGGAATTAATTCACTGCTTCCCATTGGCAGGCAGGTGTTCAGCTATCTCCAGGAAAACAGGGCTCCATCATGTGTAACAGTTAATTAGGAAGACAAACGCCATCACTCCAGATGCTCCCCCCACCCCCTCCTTCCTTATTCTTCCCAAGCTTTATATGCTGAGCATGACGTCATATGGTATGCAATATCTCTTTGGGCAGCTGGGGTCAGAAAAGGCCTTGACCCTGTGTAAACACTGTTCAGCAATAACGAAAACATCCCTGTATCATTAACACTGTTTTCAGCACAAATCCGGAACACAACCTCATATTAGCTACTGTGAAGAAAATTAACTCTATCCCAGCCAAAACCAGCACAGCTAATCTCCTGAGATCCTCCACAGGTGGAATTCTATTTTCTCTTTTTTTCAAGACACAGAAGCGAGTAACTGTGGTTTAACAAGTTACTACACAGCAGCCATGCTGCAGTGACTGTCCAGTGCACATTCTCAGTTCATGACACATGGGAAGTGATGAAAGTCACCTTAACTATATGGTAGGCTGTACCAAGCCTCATTATTATACATTTGGAAATAGTTAAGAAAGGCTATAAGGACAGTTGTCATGCCACTGTTAAACTTTTCAGTTTGGTGGCTTTTAGCTCAAATTTTTCATTGCTACTGAACAAAACATCAGAGACTGGTTCCAAATCCGGGTGATCCAATATCTATGCTTTGGGGTTTATTTAGGCAGCTCAGTCAAATCAAGTGCATTTCCATTGATGCAAGGCCCATCTCCTCTTAGCTCTTCTCTCAAGGATACAGAATATGCTATGAAAAACTTAACAAATGTAAAAGCAACAATTTGCTTTGCTCATGAATGGCTGGGACAGATGGTATTTGTTTTATTTGTGTGCTCTCAGTTTTATATTATATTCCTTTAAGAAATGATTAGGTGAAATAAAAGCCTCAGATAGGAGGTGGAAGCCTCCTTCCTCATCCTGCTCCTTCTCTTCTTCTTCCTCCTCCTCCACCTCCTCCTCCTCAGGACCAGCTGGGCAGGCACAGGAAAAGGATAGTGTGAAAAAAAAACAAGAGCTTCTGGTACCACTCCGAGTCCCTGAATTAGCTGAAAGCACAGACCCACCTGCAAGGATACAACATGCAGTGGGAGAAGAGCTTTTAAACCGTATTACCATTCTGTGTTAACTACTTGCTTTCCATTTTCTCTGTTTTAAAAGAGGAGCTCCTGATTTTAGATCAAAGAATTAATCTTGGCTTTTAACAGCCTTTTGAACTTTTTTTGAGAGCTAAAGGCCTAAGCAGATCCACCTCAGGGCTTTGGCTGATTTGGGGTCCCATCACAATAAACCGTTAAGGGTTCTGAAGAAATGAGCTAAAAGGTGGCTGAACTGCTATCAGGAAATATTCGTCTTTTAATTTTAAAAAAGTTGCTAGACTGGAAGATTGAAGTGCCACAAGCTAACTGTCTTTAGAGGTATAGGTGGAATGTGGAACCGAAAACAGAGAGCAGCATTAGGGGATATGTATTTCTATGGCAGACCGGGATTCTTTTGTAACGGAAAAATTTCCCTCTCTTGTCAAATTTCCTTAAGAGCAGCAGCCAAAAAATGGTTAAAGGAGACTCTTTGTCAAAAATCTTTTCAAAAATCAAGCTTATAGCTCTTAGAAGATGTTTATGAGAACATCAAATAATCTTGAAGTGCAGTGTGTTGTCATGGATGTTATTTGGAACTGACAGAAAATAAGCAGAAGTTTCAGCATGAGACAAGCCACTTTTTGTTAATGTTAATTTTATGAATACTGATGTTTGAGTGATCCGTAATGTTCTAAAATATGCAGATATCACAAAGTTATTTAGACTAGTCAAAGACAGGAAAAACTGAAGATCTCCAGGGGGTACAGCAAAATGAAAAGAAGGGGATATCCACTGGCAGATTAACTTCAGTGTTGACAGAGCATATAAGAGGGAGTAGTTGAAACCATACATAATGTAGGCATCTAAAAGAATTCAGTAAATCCCATGGTCACTTTTCAGCAGAGCTCAGAGAAAAGAACATCATTAGTGTGCAAAAAGAGCAGTCTAAAGAATTTTATTTTTTAAAAAAAATTTTCGGTAGCTATCGCTTGCAATGCTCTTTTCAATTGAGATAATATGGTTGGGATTCATTTTACTTACTTTAAGCATCACAAAGTTTGCCAAAGTCACCTTAAGCTTCCTTTATAGTTCAGGGAAACTACTGCTCAGAAGAGCAGTTCATACCATCTCAGATATCTAAAGGCATGTGTTGCCTTCTGAAAGTTCTTCCACTGGCTATAAAGACAGCCTAGTGACTAGCTTAGACTTGAATGATTCATGTCATCTAAAGCAAAGAAGAGTGCTACTTTGTGAGTAAATAAAACCTGTGAACACAAAGAGGTTCAGAGCTGCATGATAAAAAAAAATAACAGATTGAGAACTGGAATGATTAGAATAGATATTTGAGAACAGATTGTTAAAAGGGACTAGATGTACACAACTGAAAAGTGAATGAAAAGAGAAACTAGGCTGACATCTCTGTTTAATCTTGGTCACAGGAAAAACAAAGGTTCTTAACTAAACTATACATTTGCACATTTAATTTTGAATGAGCATGAGGCCAAGCTCTTAAGAGGAATAAAATAAAAACAAGTAGCCGTCTATGAATGCAACTAGCTATGATATTATATGAAAAATGAAGAGGTGTAAGCCATGATTCCATGCATAAATCTTCTTCTAACTAACAGTCTGTTACCTCTCTACTTAAAAATGGCTACTGTGACACTGGTACTCTGATGAGTAATCTGATCCAGTACAGTAATTAACATATAATTTTTTATGTAAGAGTTCATACTGAGCTGCTTAGATAAGCTTTATAAATATTGGCAGAGAAAAAGGTCTAATTTCTGCCTTCACAGACAGTCTAGGATGCCATAGGGGAGAAAATTATTTTAAAACAGTGTCTGTTGTCTTGCATCTTTGCATACTTTCTTGTTTCCCCTTCAATCTTCCATTTCATGTTCATATCCATGGAATTTGTACCAAAAGGTTCAATAATCCTGTAAGGCTTGTGAAGTGTATCTTAAAATTTTCCAGTCCTAGCTAGAGATATGTAGAAACATTAGTGACCACAGGAGCTTTCAGAAGATGTACCTACTCTAGCTGTAAGACAAAAGCAATAGTACACCTGCTGAGCTTTGGGAATCCTAAAAAATGAGCAAGCTGGATTTCTGTCTTTACTCTGGGTTCATTCACCTTTTCCCAAGGTAAGATTTTTAGGTCTTGTAAGCTGTAGATCCTGTTTATACTCTCTAGAAACCTCTCCACATTATATGGTTCGTTTACTTATCCTAATGGCATCTGCCTACTCTTCTTGTCTTTTTTGTGTCAGAGTTAGTGCTGTGTATCTTAAATGCAGCACTCAAGATCCTCTGACTCATACATCATAAATATCGTACTGGCCTAAAATATACCAAGAGACTAAATTGGTTTTAATGTTTGAAAGGTTTTTTTTTTTAAAATATATTAAAGACAACAGAAAAAAATGCACAGCATTGATATTAACTTGTCCAAAGTTGTAAAGAAAATGTCTAAAATTTTCAGTCAGGAAACGACTGCTTTAATAATTACAAACACATACACTCAGAATTAATTTGTAATGAAATTACTGCTTGTTCTAAAGCTGTGTAGTGCTAAAGCACAGTATTGTGAATTTAAAAGTGGATATTTGTGGTTAATAAAAATTCATCTGGTAAAATGTCAACATTTTCTCCCAGTAGAAAGAAAATCAGACCTGTCGGACAAATGAAAATGCAAATTCCATAGAATGGCCCAAAACAGCTATTCAGATCTCCCTCCTGCTTCCATCAAGTTATTCCAGAATAACCCATGTTTTCACAAAGCAAAATTTAAGAGTAATGCCTTTCAGGAACCACTGTGTGGATTGCACTTCTTATTTTTAAGAAGGTGAACAGGAATTATTCCTTGTAGTGTGTCATAATTTATGTGTAAGTAAAGTTACTGAACAAAATTGGTCCTGTTTTACCTCAAACCAGGATATTATCTCTTTTATAATTAATATAATTATGTTTTGTTTTGTCAGGAATAAATTTTCACAAGGCAAAAATAAAGTGGAACTTGCATGGTTTTGCCATAAAATGCATTCCTAATGGATATAAAAAACCAAGTCCCCTTTAATTGGTGGAGTATTTGTATTCTCTTCAGATTTCTACCTAGCTTTTGAATAACTAGTAAAATACACACCAAAGTAAGCAATATTTAGCTAACAATCTTTTCTTATATTTTATTACATGATTTTGCTATATAGAATTTTCCAATTTCCATTGTCTAATATCCCAGTTCTTCTGAAAACAGCCTAAAAGAGTCAGTGCCTGTCATCTTTCCATTTCAGGCTAGGATCTGGCTTTTATGACTGTGTCTATAAACATGAATCAAAAAGCACCAAATGCAGGCTTGAGAACTGTCCCACAGTTTGTCATACTGTTTAATTCCTGGCACCTGCCCAAACAATGTCAAAGCATGATTCAGTGGACAGTCCAGGTGAGAAAGCAATCCTGGTAGGCATAATTAATGCTTTTCTTATTGCACTGTGGTGCATAGTTGGTCACACTCTGTTCTTGGATAGCGAGCATGGCGGACAGAGCAGTTATAAGTTCTGCCTTCTGCCCCCTGTTCTTTTCATTCATGGCTTTGGCTCCTGGTCCTAATCCTCTTTGTTTCACACTCAGATATAGCCCACCAGTCTTTCCTGCCCCAAACCTGTACGCTGTCAGATGAGCAGATGCTCTGTTATGTGAAAGTGGGCATCTGTCACATTTCTTTCTTCACTCCTCAAAAAATCCTTCAACTCCCAAGATTTATACCCAACCAGTGTCACTTTTCTGTTTCCCTAGTCTCCATTTGCTCAAACCATATGTAACAATCTTCTGGTGGCTAAAGTCTACCAGAAGAGACAGTATTCAGAGAAAAATAGACAAAAGAATAGGAAAACTACAGAGAAAGGCTAATTGGATTTTTTTTTATACCCTTATATACCTCTGCTCCATATATATTCATATCATTTCCTTTGCTGCAGTCACAGCAATTCCTTGATCAGATCGATATGTTGGCTTTCAGAAGACTCAAGCTTTCTCCACTGATTAAAAGGGAAAAACTTCCCGCACACTTTAAAAGTCTAGCTCATTGCAGCATCTGACTTAATGCCTGAAGTAAATGATCAAGAGCTCGTATTTCTTTCTCAATATCAGATAAGCTTATTAAATGATTCACGTTCCCTGAAAACGTAGTTGTGAACAGTGCATAAAAGAGTAGATTTTTTTTCTCTCTTTTTTAAAACTGTGTACTCAGTTGTCCTGAGGAAATACGGCTCTCAGTTACTTAAGGTTAAAAATTACTAATATCAAGGGAATGTCTATATGAATCTTTATCAAACAATCTTCACAAATTTGGATAAAAATCTAACTTAATTCTAAGTACTAGTCATAACTCAGTAATTAGTTTTGTGTATACAATTTCTTAATTATCCTTAAAGGTAAAGCTAAATAAATTAACCATTCGGTATTTTTCAATGGGTGCTATAGGAAACTGAAATAATACAAGGTGTTTCCCTTTGTTACCTTATATTAAGTAAGATACAGAGGAGTACAAGCTTCTGAAGAAATGGAAACTATAAAACACGCAGACATCCAGGCTTCAGTCTAATTAAAAAAAATGCCTCCAAGTGAAACAGAAAGCAGTGTCAGCAGCCCATTTGTGGAAATAACTTTTCACAGCATTTAAGTATATGTATCTTAGATTCTTGTATCATTCTTAAATTTCTACCTCTGTAAACTCTTTCCTGAATCATTCTGCTTATAGGTCCTTTTTTACATGAGCAATTTAAAGCTGGTGTTTTCTGAAAGAATCATCTGGTTTATGACAGGCCATTTTTTACACATGCACTTAGGAGTTGCCCTGAGAAATTAAATATCTGCATTTATTTGCTCCTTTGCCTCGGACAGCTGCATCTTTAGATGACTCCCAACAATTTCTGAGTAGAATGAGGCTTAAGGGGACAGAAATTAAGAGTCTGTGGTCGTAGCTTTGAGATAATAGAGTAAATGCACACCCAAGAGGGTATAATCATTTTGTATTAAGGTAGTGCCAAGAGGAAACAATCATATTCAGTGAAGTATACTGTCAAGATATTCCAGACAATACAGTCCTGCCCTTAAACAGGAGAGGGACTGGAGTGTCACAGTCTGATAACACAATTCTGCACAGGCTGATGACTTATTCTAGGATTTTGTGTCCCTGTAAGGCAGTCACCACAAGAGCATCCAACCATCATCTGGTGGTACATAAGCTAGAGGTGGTCAGCTGGAGATGGTGTGACTAAGTAATGTAAATAGCAAAGTTAACCCTCAGTTTTAATGAATTCTACAGGGTTTTGTTACTCACTCACTAGTGAAGATGAAAGAAGGTGTCGTGGTTTGGGCTGGGCTGGACACTAAAATGAACGACAGATGCTCTCTCCAAGAACCCACAAAATATGTTAGTTAAAATGGGAATAAAACCGAGAATCTTACTTTCAGCTAGTAAAAACTAGAAAAAGTCAGTGGAAGTAGACTGATTTCCTATCTGAGACTCTGGAGTCAATAGACAATATTACTTAAAAAGACTTAAAAGACAACTATTAACTCTATATGTTACTTGCAGTGTGTCTGAGAGAGGTCTATTACCCAAAAATGAGCTCCATTTTGAATATGGAGGTAGCATGGTTTATACCAAGCTCAGAATGTGGCATATGATCTGCCAGTTTGTTGTTATTTTCTGGCTTCTTTTCAGGAAAACCAACCAGACAACCAACCAGCCAAAGCCCCAAACAAACCCCCAAAATAAAAAAAAAAACAAAACAAAACAAGACAAAACCAAAAACTAACCAACCAACCAACCAAAAAACAGAAAAGGGAGGGAAAGAACTTCTATGTTGAATATTAGACAAATCAACCTGCTGTGTTGAAAAAGTGTATGATTTCCTTGGTGATGACTGTAGGTTTTAATGCCAAATAGCAGTACAGATTGGCCTCTTCCAAACTGTACAGCCTGAAAGTAACATAACAATTGAGGTAACAAACTGGATAAGCAGTTTTCATTTTTCAAGTCAGTTTCATGAGGGTGTTAGTGGATTATTAATATCAGAGAAAAGTATTTTTATGGTAAATAATTATTTCAGCAGTGGAATTATAAGATATCATTGAGATCAAACTTCTAAGCCATGTAAATACAGGCATATATAATTCTGAGTAATTATGGGTTGGTTTTTTTTTTTAATATGGAGAGTTGGACTCCAGTATATGGATATAACGTATATCTCTGCAATTCTGTTAAGATCAGATTGTATAATGATAACAGCTAATAGTGTCAGTAAGATCAGTTCAAAGCATCCCAAAGCATCCATGTAATGGGTTTGCTAAAATCAAGAACAGGGTCTGAAATTTATGAATTATCTTTTGTGATTTCTGAACCCTTAAATTCACTCATTTCATGGCTTAGTTTTGTTTTGCTTTCCCTTGACTACAACTGCGAGTTTTAGGACCCTATTTGCTGCTTTGGGTCAAGATTGAGATAGAGGATCTTTGATAAGGTTTGTGATATAAATTGGAGGATCATTCTACTATGAATGAATATAGCCATTTCCCACCTTGGAAAATTTCAGGAGGAACTCTGTAAAAGATTATTTTCTTTTATTTTTTTCTTTCTCTAAGTATCATTTACAGTGGGAAGAAAAACTTTTTCTCGCTCAAAATATGTGGCACAGCTCTGTGGCCTGCGATGTTTGAATGGTACTGGATGCAAGGAGAAGAAATGCTTAAATTGCCCTACACGGGTGCCAAATAGTTTGATATTGTTGTGGTCGTTTTTCTTTTTTTTGTTTTAACAAACACTCTCCACATACATGGAGACATCTGATCAGCAATAGGCAGCATTCCTCTGTAAATCTTTTAAGAATATAGTTTGGGAAATGGTCTTCTAGAAAACATATTTGATCTTATTACATGAATGACTTTTCGTATGATCTGTGGTTCAAAGCTTATGCTGTTCTTTAATGACTGCTATATTGTGGACTTTTTTTTTCTAACTTATAAGGTCTGCCACTTTTAGTGCCAGTTACATTAGTTAATAGCAGTGTTAGTTATATGCTATTTTTTGTAATGCGATGTTATTAAAATCTTATGGCCTCATACTATCTTCCATTACTCAGTAGTCAAGTGTCTTGAAAGGTAGACTTCAAGTAAATCTATGGGAAAATAGTGTATTAGTATAGTAACCTGTTCAGAAAATCCCATCTCTGGTCCTGTTGTAGGGCAGCATAGCTAGAATGTGAGCTGATCTCAAAGGCGAATACTTGGAAAACCATTCATATGTGTATAAATGGTGCCCTTTGGTGAAACATATTTCCTCCCTCTATTGGCACCAAAATCTCATCTCCAATAAAGCAGAAGAATGAAAATAGATTGGCCTGCCCAAGGGGAAGAAACTGTGGAACAGTCACCAGGATGCTTGGATCTTCAGGGACTGGCAGTCAGGCAGGCTGCTGCATCTGCACATACAAGGCTTCTCCTATTTCTGAGGGAAACATTTGTCAAAAATACAGCAAGCTTATCCCCTCCTTTCTCATTTTTACCTCAAGAGGGTACAATATGTTCATAAAGATTAAAGGGAATGTCTCATTTTGCCATTAGGTATTTTAGATTGTTCATTGCAGAGGCATAGAATGAATGTTTTTAATGCTCATTTAGCTTGGAAAATTGCATCACTATCTAGGCAATGAAAAATAATGGTCTCCATTCACAGTCAACAATGCACAAAGAAAAGTTAATTTCTGCAAAATGACTGTCATTTAACTTTGCCAAATTGAACTTATACCTGTTTCTTGGATGAATAGTTCCACTACTGGAAAACATGGCTGGTAATTTTATACTGCATCATCTATTTTGCATTCCTGGTTGTACTTAGAAATAATTTTCAGAAGTTAAAATTATAGATATCCAAACTTCTCATAAACTGAAATGATAGAGGCTGCACATCAATAGCATAAGAGATTCAAATATGGCACTAGTTCATCTGCTTGGAAATGGTATTTGACAGCAGAGCTCAGAGGAGTTTGAAGTGTTTATGTTTATACTGTTTATCATTTTATTTGACAAGATATTGGGGGGGTTTGCTGAATATATGTGTTTGCTCTTTGAATGTACTTGAAGCATGCATTTAGGAATTTTCTTTTAAAGCTTGGAAAATAAGGAGGCAAGTAAATGTGTAGTAATTTGGCCATTTTTCCTTCTTGTAGGGATTTGTTAGAATATTTTCTTATGTTCATAATTTTGTTAATCTTTAAATTATCTAACAGCATATTTGTTCATGAGCTTTTTAATGTCTGGTTTGAGGGAGTCTCTGTCTAGTGAGTCACATGCGTGCTTTTTATGGATTTTTTTGTCCTATGGATATAATTTCTGTTGATAGCACCAGCTGCTGGATCCAAATTATTACCTGTCACTCATGTGAGCATAACGTCACTCATGTGAGCATTCTCTATGCTCACAATCTACACTGTCACTGTTTTTAGCAATGTTTAAAGTCTCTCCTAGTTATAACTTGGCACGAAATGGGATTGTTCAACCTGCAATTTTATTTTTTTTTAAGATTTTTTTTAGATTTAGTGCTTCACTGGAATAAAGCCAAGCCCTCCATTAAAACAGCTTAAATAAAGTTATCTTACCTCCCAGCTGTGGTGGACAGTTATCACAGGCTGTCTGACAAGCTAAGAATTGCTAAATTGCCAAAACACTATTTTGTTTCTTCACAGGATTTGAACCTCTTGGTGGTATAAAACATTAGGACTCAGTGTTTATATTGCCATCTTAATATTTCATGTTGAAGTAGTTTCATTGACTAGAACTATCTAAATGGGTAGGATTTTTTTCATTCAGATCAAGTCTATGGTATATTGAGGTTTGGACTAAAGGAGAAAATGATTCTGTAGTTGGTGGACAGGGTTTTCTCAGGAATGTAAGAAAAGCAAGGTCAAGTTACTGTTCCAGTGAGGTTTCTTTGTTTTCAGGTTAATCATTTGGGCCCATTTAGTCTGTGACAGGAAGAACTAAAAAGGAAAGAAAGCAAAATATAAAAATTCCATAAACATAACCTAAATATAGTAGGTCATTATTAAAAAGCCCAAGGAATTACTTATTAAAACATACTTGCAGGTTTTGTTTAAGGGTTTCCGTCCCTCTCTTCTCCTATCTTGTATATAATTTCCAATCTTATATACCTCTGTGAATAATAAAGCTTGCTTATTCCTATTAATGTGATTAAATTAACTGTTTCACTTAACTGAATCTACTTCTTGTATTGCTTATACTAAATTCTCATCAGTTCCATTTTTAGTGTTTATGTGAATGTCAGTGTAAGTTTTGGGAAAAAAAATTCTTTTATGTCCAATTAATTTCTTGCTCCAAGCAGTGCAACCAGTATGTTGTTTCGGCACATGCACTGAAAGTCTCATTTGCTGAATGATGACTTTGAGCACCTTTTGAAAATGCTTCATTACCATTCAAATGTCCCTTTGCAATAAACGTAGTGAAACTGTAGAACTCAACGTGAGTTTAAACTCTTGATGTTTAAATCATCAAGATTTAATTAATAGCCACAGTTCATATCAAGATAGGTCCAGATTATGCTGTCCACATCTGTGCTTCTGCAAAAAACTTTCTACTTTGAAATATTATCAAATAACTGAGCAGCCTTACACTGACCCTTAACTTTGTTCTTCTTTCCTTCAGTTTAGAAATTTTGTTATGAATGTTTGCCACCAGAGTGCAGTTAGTTTGGTTTCCAATAAAGCACCATTTAGATGTTTTGGGATTAGGGACAGAAAACCCATTTAGTACATCAAAAATATTCTATAAAAGAAATGGCACTATAAAAACTACACAGAGAAGGGAAAACAACTAAAGGGAAAAAAAATAGAATTTTCTTTCTGGCATCCTGGAAAATACTGTTTGTTAGGTAACAATGCTCTAATCAGGATACAGTGGAGAAAAAGGATAATATAATATAAAATGGCACTTTCTGATTGTCCAGTTCTCCAGGGAATGATTTATACTAGGAAAGCCACCTTGACTGTGGATTATCATTTGTAAGTGGTCAAATACTATTGGAAATGTTTTTTTTCTGGCTATCTCCTAGATCTGACTGTGGAGATAGTGACAGTTATCCCAAATATGGTGTGGCAGTAATAGCAAAACTGGATTCGCATGTAGAATACTTGATGCTGAATGATTTTTGCAAGACTAAAAGTATAGATTATTTTTGAACAGGACGGGCAGAATTTTTCAGTAAATTAATAGCTTCTCTGGCATGTAAATTCAGTCACTCTGTGTTAGTGCTTTCAGGTACAGGAAACTAATTGAAGCAATTATGTTGTGTTGTTGGGTCCCAAAAACTATAGTTCAGTAGAAAAAAAAAAATCCACCTCTGCTTCTTATTTCCATATTTCATGTTCATGATATTCCATTCAAAAAGAATTCACCATGATTTTTTATGAAATAACATGAGCAAACAGTCTGGAGTAAACTCTTCCTTTCTGCTTTATATCACAGATATAATTGTGTTTTCTGGAGTATTGCACATTGTAGAATCGTATTTTAACTTTGTAGAGCTTCTACCTACAGGCAATATTTCCAGGAAATAAGGGATAGTTAGCCAAACCAGTATAGCTTCAGTTTGGGGCACTTCTATTCTGAATATATATTTCATAAACATACTTCAATGAACAGCACAAGAAATTAAAGAAATAACAATAGCAATAAACCCAAAATTTGTATTGGAATAGCTGTAGCAGAAAATAGGTTGCAGATAGGATGTAGGGCCAAAGAGATAGCAGAGTCATATCAGGTGTATATGTTAGAATGCAAATGTTGCAGAGCCAGGCATGGTGATGGCTCCTTTTGATGGCATCTGTCATGCCTCAGGAAAACTAGAGATGTTTTCTTATTCACGGTATTTTCTACAGATTAGCTGTCCAAAGTAGTAGTTCTCTACTGCATCTAAAATAAAACTGAAGGCACTGTAAGGGCATCTGAAAAGTCAGTCTGAATCCAAATAGACTTTTTAAGAATTAGAAACCTATCTGCTACAGGTACAACGCTATGTTATATCTTGAGTTAAATATTTTGACCAGATTCTATGATTAGCTTTGGCACTGATCTCAGGAATAGCATGCTTGCATTTTATGTCCACTGTCACAGGCAAGGGTTAATCCAGTATTCTTAAAATGCAGTTTGAGATCACTCTGCAGTATATATAAAATTCAGATTATTTTTTGAAACCCTGAGAAGGCAACACAAGCAACCCTAATTAGGTATCTCTATCTTTCTCTGCCAACTGCACTCAAAATTAATGGATATGTAAGGCACCTGAATTCAGACAAGGGAAACAGTAACGGTGTATAACATTTTACTTAGTGGACTAGTTGACTGTTGGTTTTCATTCCTTTCTTAGCTGCTTGGATCTTTTTGATTCCTCCTCCCACAACTTCGATAAACATGAAAAGCTTTTTGTTTAAGGGGAGTGGGAGGGAAGAAGCAGGGGATGCTGGAGATGGGATGACCAGAATTGGATAACAAGAGCTGAGCACAAGGTCCGCATGCCATAGTGATTCATGTGATTGCGTTAAAACAGCTCAGAATAACCAAGCCCTGTCATTCTTTATAGGCCCAATTTTCTAGTTAGATTTTTTTTAAAGCATCTCCTCATTGTGCAGTTGTTTTATTGAAATGGCCATAATAACTCTGAGATATTTCTCCTGAGTTATTAAAGTTAATTTAGAATTCAACAATGTGAACGAGTAAATCAAACTCAGTCTAATTAGTATTACTTAGTACTTATATTGGATAGTGTCTATATGTCCCACTGAGGTACTGAGTTTTCGTTGTGCCATACATGATGTAAACAATCTAAATAAAGCATGTATGCATTATCCTGACAATTAGATTTCACAGTGCCCCAGGACAACTTTTTACAATCCCTTAAGCAAATCTTAATCCACTTTATCTCCTCCATGGAGAACATTCAAGTTGAATTAGACATGCCTCCAGAAAACAAAGACCTAGTTATGAATTCCTGTGAGGAAGGTTAGAGTCATGGCTTGAACATGAAACTGAGACACAGGAGACCTGTGTTTCTGTAACAGTTCTGTTTCAGATTTTCTATATGGCTCTGCTCAAGCCTGTCTTGAAGGCATTTACCGGGTAGATGTTGCAGCACCTGCTTATCAGATGCTGGGTTCAGTGAGAAGCAAGACTGGGCTGATCCAGAAGACAGCAGGGCATGCACGGTGGCCTCTCTGGCCAAGGCAAGGTCCTACAATACCCAAACAAGAAGAGAGAGGAGGTCTGTGATGGTAGCCAGGCCCAGCTAATATCACCAGGCAAGTCCACAGTAATGACGCAGATCTGACATCAAGCCAGGAATTCAAGTGATAATGTCAGGGTCAGGATCCGGTCCAGTGGTGGTATTCAGCTCACAGTCCAGTGGTCCACAGGCAAGTCCATAGTGAAAAGGCAGGTCCAAGGTTGCTTGACTTTCACACCAAATCTGCAGGTCAAGGTTCAGACAACCAAAATACATGGCCATGCACAGTCACAGCTGATTCAGCTCAAGAGTAGCTCCTGAGTGAAGGGACATGGACCCCCACTTCTCACAGCCCTTTTCACAGTAGTCTGAGCTAAGTTATCGGAGCTGGTTTTGAGCATGGGCAGCTAAAGCTGTAGAGGTGTGTGTGTGATGGGGGTGCGCTGGCTTATGACAGCTTGGTCTCCAGGTGGAATACAAAACTCAGAATGGAAGATGTCCACTAGACAAGTAATTTGATGCTGACGAGGGAATACTAAACTTATGACTAAATTCTTGCTGTCTGCTAAGTTAGTAGAGTCAATAATTTCATAAAGCACTAATCTGAGACATCTCTCAGTTATCTGGGATGGATTAAGCAAACCTCCCTTTCGTCTGAAAACTTGGCTTATGCATTGTGCCTGTTCTGAAATGAGTATTTAAACATGGCTTTGCGCCTCCTTTCCTCCTAAATAGCTCAGGTTTTGGTGGTGATAGCCTTGAATCCTAACAAATATTCTCATCCAAGGGAGGAAGCTATGGTTTATAATTCCTTCAGATGGGGATCCCCTCTGAAGAGGGGGACCCAGTTGCATGCAGATCTTCCTAATTCAAGTGCTCAAAACATGAGATCAGTAGTCTAACAGGCAGTGTTAGACACCAGCAATAATTTCTCTGACTTGGCCAGGTTTCAAGAAAGAAAGCAACTGCAGATGCATTAGATGACACAAGCAGTCTGGTCAGGAAACGTAGGTACAGACTTGAGCTTTTGAGCATCTTACTTGCTGCTCTGTCTAGTTCTTCAATCTTAACGGAGCCAAAGTTTAAAGAAAGGACTGAGACGCACTGATTGGAACGCTTCTGGGAAGGCACATGGAGAAATTGGTATATGCCTGCTGAATTGCTATAAAAATGAGGGCCAGCTGCAAGTATTTCCTCCATATCTAACTGTTTTGCAGGATATGGCTTTTAATCAAGCTCTACTTTTTAGGATTTGCTAGCCACTTCCATACTATTAATGCTCTGACAATCTATACCAGGGTAATTTACAGTTCTCTCAGTTTTATTTTGCTTATAGTGGTATCTGAAAATTCTTCAAAATTCCATTTTGTATGGTTAAAAAAAGCTGCTCAATAATAAAATATAATAAAGATCTGCTTCTAGTCTGTGACAAAAAGCTGTGATTGGAAACACATTCACATGCTTTGTTTCCTCTGTGTCTGGCCTTTATACATCAAATCTTCTATTTCCATGCCTGAGAATCCACCTCTCATATCACCTTTCAATATCCTGCATAACTTAGTCCACATCTTTCTAGATTTCTGAATGATAGGATTTAGTTGTCATTTCCCTAGAGGTAAGACAATGGCCATCTCTCCTTTGCTTGAATTTACTACTTCTGGGAGCAATCTTTCTACCTCTGCTCTTCATCTCCCCAAGCAGTGTAATTTTGAGAGAATATTTTTATCAATTCCCCGCTAATAATTTTCACATCTGTTTGCCCCCTTACTGATCTCTTGTCCTCTGTCAAGCCCTCTCTGTCTATCTTTTTAATAGTTCTTAGTGGATATCTAATCATCAGTAAATCTGATAAGTAAACATGTAAATGACCTCTCTCTCTCAGCTTTTCTTCTTTCTCCCTTTCTCTGATGACAGCTTCATCATCATTCCCATCTTCTGAGCTCAATACCTGAACATTACCTTCAGTCTCACTCTCTTTTTCTCTCATTATCAGCTAGAATCACCAGCATAGACACTTCTTCCAGTCGCCTTAGTGATTGAAAAATGCTTGGTTTCTGCACCTTCCCTGCGCAGTCAATCTAAAATAATGTTGCAGTTGGCCTTGCCCCCTCGGTATTACCACGTTTTTCACCTTTATGTCTGTAACATTAAAACCCATGCACTTAAATGCCAACTCATTCTATCTCCTGCATCAGCCTCTATCTTCTGTCTTGCTTTATGCTGAGTCTCTTTTCCTTGAGAAGTGCTTTATGAGAAGGCAAAAGTTGCTAAGGGAGACCTTAATCTTAGTAGTATGAATGCACAGTAATACTAAGATGACAGGAAAAAATAAAACTCTTTCAGAAACACAGAGTACCTTGCATATGGCTCTGGGTCTCTGGTTGCTCTTGTCTTCCTCTTCAATATAACTCACAGAAGATGCAGTTGTCTTCCAGTTATTGAAGTACAACCTCCTACCATGTTTTTTTTAAAGCATTTTTCAGAATAACCACATATTTCAGGAACCATTGTATTTTTCATGAGAACACATTTTCTTCTGACTGCTCATAAAAAAAAATTGTTTACATCTTCACTTGTTCATTTGGGTTTTCTTCAAACTTGTGATTCAGATTTGCAAATTTAAAAGTGATTTTTTTCTTTACGTTCCACATTGGCCAGCTGCATATAGCCATATTCATCTTATAGGACACGTTAATACTAAGTAAATAGTAACAATGATTAAAAATTATAAAAATGCTAAGTTTATTATTTTTTTCTGCTCGGGGGACATACAGAAGTAGCATCTGGAACATGGACAAATTCTATGATTCTCTGGTCATTTGTATACACTAACTCTTTCTCAGGGAGTAAACTTTAATAGTTTCCATTACGCTTTTTTTGAAGAAAGCTGTTATTGTCCATAACAACAATCCTTAATTACTAATTACTGTTTGAGCTTTTAATTTTTTATTTTCCATTTTTATTCTATACCTGGAACAAGGAAAGGTTTGGAAAAAGAAGAATTGTAATCTTATGCTTTACCTATTTTAATTTTATCAAGCCAGATTTTTTGTCATAACAAATGTGCAATCAGAAACCACTCAAGAGAATGCATATGCATATGTGATATTTCATGAGTCATTGAAATTATTATATTCCTGAGTTGTTCCTGAAATACAGAATTTGGTACTGAACAACAAAAGTACACAAACCCAAAAGGGAACACTTGCCTGCTGCCTATGAATATTTTTTTAATTATGTAAGTAGCAGAAGAGATCTAGAGATCTGAGTGTTTATTAAATGCATCCTGATCATTGCCTGAAGCCATGCTGCTTTCTAACTCGTCCTAAATATTATACTGGTCATATTATTGCTATGGTAGTGTATTGCTGGCATTTGTTGCAGGCTTTTGGGAGCATATTCAGACATCATACAGTTATGTGATGGTTTTCATGTGTTTACTTATTCTTCATATTGTTTGAAGAACTGGAGTGGTTTGCAAGCTCAAGATAGAAATGAGTTCATTAATTCCCTAAGGTGCTTATCACCGATAAATGTATTATTTTACAATAAGAAGGGTAATGGGTACCTCTCTTCCCCATTCCATTGTCTGTGGAATACAGAAGGGAAAGATTCAGAGATCACTGTTAAGGTAGCTTCTTGATTAACGTAAAGCATGATTCTTAACCTTCGAACAACGAACCCATTTAAGGCACAGTTTGCTTGACACCAAAGGAAGGACTCATGCAGAACTCATGCCTGATTACTGAAAATATCTATGAAATGTCTACTTCTACTTCTGCCTATATCAGTAGCGTGTCTTGCTGCCCAAAGCTTGAATAGTCAGAGGGCAGCTGCTATGGGCTGATGAGCTTCAGAGATGCAAGTGCACAGCAGGCCTCTAGGGACATCCCTCTCTTTCCTGCCCATGGAGCAGTAGGGCATAACAAGATTCTAATTTAAGAAGACACCATTTCTGTGTTGATAGTCATAAGGAACTCTAGGTCTGTTAAATTATAATTTCTTAGGAGCGTTTTTCTGACCATCGTTTGATGTTGGTTCACTGGGGGGATATTTCATGAATATTATTGGCAGAAGGAAAATTACCTGGTTGCTCTTCTTATGTTCATATAAGAGGATGTCACTTCACCACACTCCTTCTGTTATACATAGTCTTGTGGGTGGTAAGAGGTGGATTTATCTTTGTACTGAGAGAAGGATTTTAAAGGAGATTGTCAAGCCTTCTCAAATGCAGAGATCTGGAGATCCACAAATTGGTCTCCTGGAAAAGGGGGTTTCACCGTTTGTTTGTCACAGATTGTCTTTAAAATGGTGGGGTTTAAGTGGATAGAGCAAATTTGTTATGAATATCATCTTTCATATGTCCATCTGGCTCTTTGATGATCAGCCAGGCAAGACTTTGTTCCCCATGTATCCAACATAAGCTGACTTAAATAAGCTTATCTATTCTATAAACACCCAATTTTTTTACATTTAGGATCAACAGAATAATTCTAAAATGTATAAATATGATTCTATTTGGGTCTTCTTAACAGAGATGTTTGCAGAAATACTCAGTATTCTGAATTTTAACACAAAAGTCCTTTCATATTTTTTATTCTGAACAATTGTGATAATGGCAGTTCTGTTCATGACTATTTTACCCAGAAATAAATTCAGCAGTAGCTGTCCCAGAAGGGCAGTATAATATTCTCTGTCTGAAAAATCGAAACCTGTAGTGTGAGAAACTCAAGTTTACTAAATGCTGAATAATATATGTCTAGCATGCTGTCCATGGACAAGTCAAAATAGGACAAGAAAAGAGCAAATGATGCTGCTAATATGCATAGCCATTCTCTGTTGTCTGTGACTGAAATTCAATCACATTCAAAGTTCTACTTTCTTGCTCTGACAGGGAGGGTTAAGCAGGAGTTGACATTTTATGCTAATCCCATAGATTGCTGTATTTGGTTTTCCAATTCACTCAAGGCACTGATGCCTTTTAAAACAATTAATTCCCATTCCTCTGTATCTTAAGTGATTGTAAATTACGGATCAACATAGTTACTGTGTTGTAAAGCACAACAAACCCGGAATGTTATCACTTGCAAGAAAGGAGAATCAGAATCAGTGTTGCATCCTCTTTTGTAAGTACATGAATGCTACAGAATTCAGACTCAGATTTTGAGCATCTTCTCTAAAGTTTTTGGTTCAGTCTTTGATAAGGATAAGGATCAACTGTTTAATTCAGCTTGCATTGTAATTTTAAAACCTAAATCTCTACTATGAGAGCTGAAGTTGTGTTTAGTCCATGAGCAAACATCCACTCATTTTTCTGTCATGGCTTTCAGTGAATATGATTTCCTGTTCTAAAGTGATAATATTTTTCAAGGGGCTCATTCTGAAATCTTCCCAATTTTTGTTCAACACAAGAGGCTAATGGGTAGATAGTAAAGAGAAGGTGAAGATGATTCATGCCACTTGTTTGGTTGCTTTACCTTTTATTATTTAGCAACCTAGATCAGTCAGAGAGCTACTGGAAGTTGCACTAGGCAGCTTACAACTCATGCAGGGTTCTAGGGATCATAGCAATACATTTCAGCTTTTCTATTTTAGGCCATGATCTACAAGGGCTAGCACAGAAGAACTACACAATTTTTATTTCACTCAGAATTTTCTTGACACATTAATTAACCACTTTTGGGCTGCTCCAAATAAACTGCTTAAGTGTCATTCACATATTACTGTGTAATCAGCTCATTTGAATAGTCATGGAGAATTCTCCATTCCTATGAGTTTGGAGTTAATCAGTTCCAAAGATATTTGATTTTACTCTGTAAGTAAGAACAGTTAGTAGTTGCCCATTCTGAAATTTTGAGTACAGCAGTATTGAACAGGTTGTCTGCAACTGCAGCATGAAAATGAAATAAAGGCAAAAGGAGATGTATTTCTAAAGGATATTAAAATGAATCCATTAGGGGTCAAAGCAATCACTAAATTGATTAGACTAGACTACTTAAATAGATTTTTCTGAATCAATAATTATTATGGAGTCATCAAATATGTATGTGTTCTGATGTGTAATTGAACCACTGTCTTATAATTTATACCAGTGTGCATCAACAGAATGCTCAAAGAATTCTAAAAAGAAGAGGTTTTTCTCCTGTGTTTCAGTGTATAGCTAAGCAATAGACTTGTTTGATTGTGAGTAGAAGAAAAACTTGTCTGAACCAGGAATAGGAATATATGTTTATATTTATTGCATATAAGATATAAGTCAAACGTTTAGGTTTTATGTTTAGGTTTTGTGTTATTCTTCACCTAAATATTAAAAAATATTTTGGAATCTTTGGTTCTAAGTAGCGTTCAGGTACCATGATGAATGGCCCAATTTAAAATACAGAGATAGAGCATGTCCAGAGAGTTACTATCCTAGACCCTCAACATTTATCCAGTCCTAAAGTGGTTTTCTGTTTTGCAGAGTGAATTCCATTGAATGACATTGATTTCCTATTTCAATAAAGGGAACTGTCATCCGAAAGGTGGATGAAATATTAAGGCTCTACTAGCTAATTAGATAGATAGATAGGTAGATACACCGATAAATACCATGCAAATAAAAAAACCAATATTGTCTTTTACAGGCTGTATTTAATTTTGAAAACTAAATAACTGTGGGTTTAATTTTATTTATGTAGAGAATAAAATAAAATTCTTTTTAAATTTTGAGAACTATGGAAACAATCCATTTTTACAACGTTAATATATCCTGCATAATCACTGATTGCATGTGAAAACACGCAACCCATTTTATGCTCCAGTAATTCTGAAACACCTGAACTCTTCTCCCTCCACACACCACCTGAAAATTCACAAGACTAAGCATCCCTTTAGGGCTGGGAATGTACTTGCCAATTTCAGTCCAGAGGGGATTGTAACTAGCATTGTAAAGCCCTGATGATAGTTTTATAATGGAAAGCCTGAAATAACCTCAAATACCACCTCACTAATGTGATTTTATAATACATAACCAGTCTAATTTGAAACGAAGAGTCAGTTATCAAGGAATACGTCTGTAGAGTTAATATTGTTAACCTCTTAATTTTCCTCTTCTCTTGGATTTGAATTACAGTTTCCTTTGAAATAAAATCCACTGATGAGACACCTAATGGTTTTCTACTGTAATTTTGCTGTTCTGGTTGCTTTTACGGCTGCCCCCCATTGTCTTTATATTTAAGCCCCTTTCAGAGTCCTTGCAGTGAAATTGTTATGCAGATCAAAGTATAGTCCTGATGTTCAAACTCTTCCAACTACATTAGCCTCTTCTTAAATTGATTAGGAAGAGCACTGCACAGGAAATGGCTATCAACATGGCTTACATTAAGAACACAGCTAGTGCTCCAAATGTGTTGTTTGTCATCTCTCCGAGTGTACGTAAACACTTGCAGCCCTGTCAGTTCCTTAAAAGTACTTTGAGTCTTACTAGACACTGACAGTGTTGCCATGGAGTCATACTTAGATTTCACAGCAAAGCTGAAACTGATTTCCAGATAATAGTTGAGTTAGAAAACAGAGAGAAAATGAGAATGAGTAAACAAAATTCCAAACTGCCTATTATTAGATTTGATACCTATTTCTTCTGTCTTTCTGTAACTGTTACAGATATAATAGTGATGTTGTTTGGGGGTCTGGAGTTTTTTTAGATGGAAAAAAATATAATTAAGAATTCAGAATGGGGATTATTCTTTCAAGGAAAAGAAATCAAGTGCTATACTGCATTATTCTCATTTGTGTGGAAACAATGAGGTCTTTTAATATGTGAATCTCCATAATGGGTCTATCTTGAAATTGTGCCTGTATAGGGGATAAAAGCTCTGTGATTGCTTCATTAGCCTGCATCTAGCAGTTATGTTTCCCAAAGCAATTTGCAGCATCCTCTTCCTTTCATTGTCACATTTGATCATTTTCGAATTTGCTCTGAAGACACAATGATGTTCTTCTGGGTGAATTTCAGGGTATAAGACAGTACATTCAATAATCCCTGTTAAGAAACTTAATCAGAATCTGACTGACAAATGATACGATCAATGCCACACAATTAATCCATAGTAGAACTGCATAATAAACAGAAGATTACACTTTCTCTGCCAGTTAGTGTCCTATAAATTCCTGCTTTACTTGAAATGTATTATTAAACACTTTTGTTATTGCTGTACTGTTACCATCGTGTGACACTTTGGAGTATGAAACACAATTTTATTTGATTTTGTGATTTCTCTTGCTAGTGGCTAGCATTCAGAAGCTTCCTGCTGCATCTGTTTTAACCGACATCAATTTCCCCATGAAAGGAAGAAAAGGAATGGTTGATTGGGCACGAAACTCAGAAGACAGGGTTGTCATTCCAAAAAATATCTTCACCCCTATGTCAACAGGTAAAGAAGCATATCAGCATGTACATTTTGTGTTAGCTTTAACAAGGGAACTCAGAATCTTTGTCTTATAGGACCACTATATGATATAGAATTGGTTATTTTATCCATCTTCAAAAGAAGTCCAGTACCCACAGCTTATCTCAGAGCTTATCTCAACAAAAAGTGCTACAGAAATCCTAGATGTTATTTTTTATGCTGAAGAACCAATGCTTAGTTATTGTGCATGGGATTGTACCTGTGGTGGTGTGAGGTGACCCGAGGTGACCCGCTGCTGAACCGCTTGAAGCTGCTCCACTCCAACAGACTGGGCCATTCCAACAGGTGACCTAACTTTTACCAAAGGATGTTCAGCAGGCAAATTACCCTGGCTTCAGATACAATTTAAAAATACTGTTGCGGTGCAGATCTCTGACATTAGAGAATTTACTTGCTAGGCATTAAACTCTAAAGACAGTCTTTCAGGATACTTAATTATAAAGGTAAATGAACTAGCATGGATGTCAGTAAACAACGATGGATTTTTTGAAAATGTGATTTTAAGTGGTTTAAATCTTTTGATATATTTCTGACAGCGCTACATCTTTATGACAGACTTCCAGAATATAATTCAAAATTATGATGGTTTATTTAAAATAAAATTTCTACTAGAAAGATAAATGGTATTCACAGTTTTTTATGCTGATGAAGGCTTGGGAAAGAGTTTAAAAATCTTTTTTTCCTTATTCTTTTCAGAACTAGATGAATCAACTGTATTTGTACTTGGAGCAGTGCTATACAAAAATTTAGAACTCATTTTGCCCACTTTGAGGTAAGAAATTTCATAAATACAATATGAAATAGACTATTTCAGGATAGTAACTACGCTACGTGTCAGGATAAATGCAAACAACCAAGACTGTTTGCATATTGGTATTGCTGGATTTTTTTTCTTGTAATTTAAAATATATATTTGTATATTTGTCTTTCCTTCATGCTTAGTCATTTGTATGATGGAAATAGCCTTTTCATCAAATTGGCTTAATTTATATTTTATGTACTCTTCATTAAGCCTAATTACAGAAATGTTCAATTAGAAGTATGCACGCTGATGTACTTTAATGGTTCAGGCCATTTGCACTTCAAACTACTGTTTGTCCAGTTAGTACAAGGGATCTAGTAATGACATCATAACCTGATGTGCTAAGGCTGTCTGCTGTACCTCTACAGAGGTCTTTAATAATAGTTTTCCAAGTACTTTTTCAGTGCAAGTTGTATTCAAAAGGGACAGCAGAGCTATAGAGAGGGTCCATTTTAGAAACAAGACATGCATGTGCCTGAACAGCTGTGGTATGTCAGTTATGACGGCCATACACATTCATAAAGAAATAGAAGGGTCTCTTGTTTCACTTTTTCTTTTCTGTGCTTGATAACAGGCAATTTGGAAATAAACGAATCCCCCCTTCCTTCTCAAATTACTGGTTAAGATAATTTCATGGTCCATTAATACTTACCTTATTTCACATGATACTGTGCACCCTTGGTCTACTAATGTCCTTTTATGGCAAAAGAAATGGGTGCAGATTGTATCACAATAGCTGCTAATGAATTCGTTATAATTAGAAAGGATAGTAATTAGGAAGACACCAGATCACCTTTCCCTAGTCAAACTTCAGGATTTGAAACAAAGGATGGAAAACAACAGGTTTTTGCCAAAATCCATTTGAAAACAAAAAAGAGTCAGTCCTAAGAAAAAAACCCAAACACTTCCCAGTAAAGCAGCAATGCACTGCCCAGTGAGTAGCTGCAATGTTGGGGACAGAAATGTCTCTGAGCAGAGTGCAATTCTAACAGTGATGTCCTGACAGGGCACCTGGAAGCATGGGGAGTGCTGGTGAGAGCCGTCTGTGCTTAAGGCGTGGTACAAATGACAGCTCATCCACTCCTGAAACGTCGCTAAGCAGTTTCCATTTGTTGTGCCAGTTCCTGAAATTAGCTGGGAAGAGATGTTTGTGAGAGATATTTTTTCTTCTCTTCTCCCATATTCAAAGGGACAGAGCCAAATGGCTATTAAAGTTAGTCCTTTTTGGCAGACTTTAGAGACAATGTGCCAGTCCTAGGAAAGCATTGAGGTGGCCATGTACCTTTCAGACCTTTATATTGTAAACCACAATCTATGATCATGCCTTTTCGGCTCTCATAGGTCAATAGTTTTAATTTACAAAAAACAAGTATGAACCTTGAATACTGTATATTTGTTTATATGAAAAGCCTTTCAGGGCTTTTATTTCATCCATTAGAAAAGAGAAATTTATAGGCCTTACTAGATTTTCACTAGAATCAATAGCATCCCAGGTAGCAGGAATAGGGGCAGAACAGGACATAAAAGTATGGCAACTTAAGTACTATGGACTATGAGAAAGTGCATCTCAGTTCCTAAATGTTTTGCTTTTATCTGTTCTACTTTCAGCTGGTTACTGATTTACATAGCAAATTTGACCATTGCTCTGTACAATTCAGTTCATAGGGAGGTTTTGTGAGCTTCTAAAGCAAAACGGTCTAATAATCTATGTATATCTATTCATAAATGAAATCTTTAGAAATTCAAATACAAAGATATCCCACTTTGCCTCTGAATATGTTCAGTATTATTTGATTCCCATTCTCAGTTGCCCAAGAAAAGGAAATGAGCACTATTACTTTCTCTCATGTATGTGAATAAGGAATAAAAGTCCTTATTAATCTGTGATATAAAAATATAACACATATTCCCAGGTACTTCTAGTCTCTTCTTTGTTCAGAGTATAGCACCTCAGAACTTCTCTGCACTTCTTTAATATTTATAATGAAGTTATACTGAAACTTTTACAGCTTACATCTCTTACCTCATCAGAAAGTGTATCATGCTGAATTTCTTTGCCCATGGCAGTCATATTCAAAATTTGATCTCATGACCTTAATATAGTACCTCAAAGGTGGCACAATTTCAAACTGTTTTCATAGAATCATTGAACAGTTTGGGTTGGAAGGGACCTTCAAAGACTATCTAGTCCACCCCCCCTGCCATGGGCTGGGACATCTTCAACTAGATCAGGTTGCTCAAAGCCCCATCCAAGCTGACCTTGAACACTTCCAATGACGGGACATTCACAGCTTGTCTGGGCAAACTGTTCCAATGTCTTATCACCCTCATTGTAAAGAATTTCTTCCCTAGGTCCAATCTACCTTCCTTCTGTTTAAAACCATTGTCCTGTCACAGCAGGCCTTGGTAAAAAGTCTCTCTCCATCTGTCTTATGAGCCCTCTTTAAGTATTAAAAGCCTGCAATAATGTCTCCCCAGAGCCTTCTCTTCAGATGAACAATCCTAGCTGTCTCAGGTGTTCCAGCCCTCTGATCATTTTCATGCCCTCCTCTGGACCTGCTCTAACAGGTCGACCCCACAACTGGATGCAATACTCTAAGTGGGATCTCACAAGAGCAGAGTAGAGAGGGAGAATTGCCTCCCTTGACCTGCTGGCCGTGTTATTTTTGATGCGGCCCAGGATATGGTTGGCTCTCTGAGCAGCCAGCACACATTGCTGGCTCATGTCCAATTTTTCATCAACTAGCACCCCCAAGTCCTTCTCAGCAGGGCTGCTCTCAATTGCTTCATCCCCCAGTCTGTATTGATATTGGGGATTGCTTCACCCCAGATCAAGGACCTTGCACTTGGCCATGTTGAACTTTATGAGGTTGACATGGGCCCACTCCTCAAGCCTGTTCAGGTCCCTCTGGATGGAATCCCTTCCCTCTAGCATATCAACTGCACCACTGAGCTTGGTGTCATCTGCCAACTTGCTGAGCGTGCACTCGATCCCACTATGTCACTGATGAAGTTATTAAATACTATTTTATGCATTTTGATGCATTCAAACCATTATAATGTTCATTCAGTTGGAATTCTGAATTGGAAAAAAGCTGCAACTGTGGTTAGTGCTGAATTTGTTGCATTATTATACTCTTTGCAAAAAATTAGAACTACAATGCAGGTTTTAAAGGAATCTTTATTATGGGTTGGTTTATCATTTTACACTTGTTCAGGTACATGAATGAAGTGTGAAGGTTTCCGTACATCCCACTGCATTTGGAAAAGGTTTATTTTTGTTTGCTTACATTTTGCAATGAAAAACTATCATCTTACATGTTGATACTAATCTTATTTAACTGTAATAAGTGTTATAGAATCATAGAATCATTATGGCTGCAAAAGACCGTTAAGATCATCAAGTCCAACCATTATCTAATTCCACTGGGCCCACTTCTAAACCATGTCCCTCAGCACCATATCTAGATGGCTTTTAAATACCTCCAAGGATGGCGATCCAACCACTTCCCTGGGCAGCCTGTTCCAGTCTTTGATAACCCTTTCAGTGTGGAAGTTTTTCCTAATGTCTAACCTAAACCTCCCCTGGTGCAACTTGGTGCCATTTCCTCTTGTCCTATCGGTTGTAACTTGTGAGAAGAGACCAACGCCCACCTCTCTACCTTTCAGGTAGAGAGCAATAAGGTCTCCCCTCAGCCTCCTTTTCTTCAGACTAAACAACCCAAAGTCCCTCTGCTGCATTCCTTAATATCAGTACTATAAGGTATGCGAGCTTTTGCATCAACACAAGGAGCTTCTTTGTTTAAAATAAACAAACAAATAAATAAATAATATCTCAGTATATCTTTAGGGAAAATCTTCCGAAGCACCTAAGCACAGAATCCCCATCTGGAACATCACAGGTGTTCTGCGAGTAAAATGAAGATTACATTATCCAGGACAGTCTACACAATATATTTCACAAACTCCAAAACTAGCTGCATTTTACCATATGGGCTTGAGTTTTCTTGTTTTTACTGGCATAGAGTCTGTTAAAAGGAATTCTTGTAAACACAGTGTGAGATGAGAACTTGGCAATTACATTAATATGGAACTTTTTGGACAATGTGCTTAATCCTAGTGCTACATGCATTTTATTCAGAGAATTTTGCCAGAACTGTTTAAACAAGAGGTTAGGGGAAAGAAGAGAAAAGTACTTTATTCTTCCTTATAAAATAGAATAATTATTTTTTTCCATGCACAAATAATTAAACTTCATCTGAATCTATTTTCTAATATACTTTGCTGTATTGCACTGTTCTTGTAACGTCATATGGATTTTTTAAAAATCATATATTGAAATATTGAATATTTTCAGTACTATAGACAATATTATTTCCATAGCTCTTGCATCCCTGAGCACGTTTACGTTATTGTTAGGTTCACTGAAAATTGATTCTCAGTATAATACTCATCTAAAAGATATTGTATATAATTCCTCTCCTGGGCACTCTGAAGGAATACATTGCATATTGCCATACTGAAGATAGTTTTTAACTTTCCCTTTAACAAATAAGAACAAGTAAAGAATCAATGATTTTGCTGTAGCAAGCTTTTTTTCCCATCGCTTAAACAACCACCATACCTTTCCTGCTATAATTTCCTGCACTGAAATGTTCTCTTTCCCCATTTGAAACATCATTCCTAACCCTCTCTTTTGGGTGCTGTACAGCCAAACAGGCCCTTAGACTTCCTTAATCAGCTTTGTTAGACTGAGGATGGAGTACATCAGACCGTACTGCATAGCATTACTGCTATAGCATCCGCAATTTTTCTGTAATGTATACAATATCTACACATTGAACTATAACTTCTTTTATGCTGTCTTGACTTAGTAACATGCCTTATTCATAAGTTCATTTTTCTTGAGCAACAGTCATTCTAAAAAGAAAAGAAAACCTGAATTTCATCACATAGAATCAATATGTATACCCTTATATAAAAGAATACTCTCAAAATGTATACCCAGATAGAAAAAGAACTTAGTAAAATAACTTTATTTTATTAATATTGTTATTAATTCAGATCAGAAAAAACACTGGGACCGCAGCTCTGGAAGTTCTTCTTGAGCCTTTACTCAACTGAACTTTGTTATCTTGAATCTTCAAGGATTTATTCAACTATAGTTCCCAAGGAATTTGATGTATTTTTTGAGTAACTGATTTCAAAATTTGACCCTGATGTGCATTTTTCTGGACAGTCAGCAGAGCACCATCCTGTATGAGTTCATTTCTCATTAAAGACAAATTTTAGGTTTTTTCTGATGGAGAAAGAGGTAATGGTGAAGTTGGTCTCCACCTATCATAAAAAAGCTATAAAATAATGCACTTGCCCAGGAAGTGTGAGATAGGTCATTCCCAATATGAGAGGGACTGAAATCCACATATTCCACCTCTCGGGATGTTTGGTAAAAGCTGGTTACTTAAATTCCTGAATAAATGTTCTCAGCACTATGCTGTTGTTTCAAAAATTATCTTCAACAAATATATCAATGGCACTGCACCAGTGGTTTTGATGGAAATTCTTGTGACTACAATGCTTTGAGGTTTAATTCAGTGGCATCTTAATGTTTTATGTGAGTTCAGAATATATGTGTCAGTTTGCATTCTTCCGGGGACATTCTAAACAGTTAAATATGAGCTATTCAACTAGGCATTCAGCCCAGACAGCAATGAGCGATGCAGATTTCATTTCACAGTGATATAGCCAGTTACATTTATTTTCTGGTGAAACAGTCTGCTAGGGGCTTTTGAGAACGTAAGTGGATTGGTAGGGTTTTAATGAGACCGCGGTAAATTAGATGTACCGAGGTTACAGTCTAGGCACCTTACGTGCTCTTTTGAATCTCACCCTAGAACCATCAGAACAGTATCAAAATTAGATACAGCAAGGAAACATTTCTCAATCGCAAAGACTGACTGTGATCAAGAACTGATGTATCAGTATTTACATTATCTTATGTGAATTTCCAAAATGGACAAAATCTTTTAATAGCTAGTAAGCCACCTGTCACGATCTGTTAGAGAAAACAGTTTTATATTTATTTGTAGGGTTTTCAATATTTTTTTTAATGACGCCTTGCTTGGGACCATTTTTTTATATTCAGCTACTGTGTGTACAGTAAGGTATTGTCATTACTCCCTCTCTTCAGAACACACTGAAAGTTTGTTGAACATTAAATATTAGTCTGAAAGACAGATACATTTTTGTCAACAGTGTGAGACTTTAAAATGCAACCAAAGGGAAGAAATAGGAATTAAGTAAAATAGAAAGCCACTTCCGTTACATTTCCATTATATGATTTGCCTGAGTAAAATTAGACCAGAATTCATACGTTGCCCCAGACGAATAATTTCATTCCTTGAGCTGAGTAAAGTGCCCACTGATTTGAGTTTCTGTGACTGTAGCCATGACAATTCCTGTTTCAATGATCCAGCAAAATGGAATCCTCTTCTAAATACCATTTCCCTAGAGAAAATAAGCAATTAAAGAAGAACAACAAAAGAATATTTATACTGTCTATTATAATTACATCTAAACTGGCTAGTTTCTTCTTTGATAATGTCTACTTGTGCATATGTCTTTCTGTGAAGGTTTTATGTTTTTTTATGTGTGATCAGCAGAAGGTGTCGAAAGCATCATTACATATGAAGGAAATACCGTAATGTTCATTAGAAACAGTCAGGTTGATAGCTGATAGTTGTTCTAAGCCTGACGGGGCCATAAGAAGCAAGGATGTCAGACATGAACATCATGTCAATGTGTCTTTATGCCTGTATTAGGGTAACCTTGGCAATACTAGGGCTGTCCTAGAAAGGTAGCTAGAAAACGTAATGATCCATGTTTTACATTTAAAGAGAGGTCGATGATGAATTAAAGAAATTAACAGAAAATTATTATTTTGAGTAACGTGGTACAATAACATAAGACCAAATCTAATCTCACATATATAAGAAAAAATTGATTGGTTTTGGTGGGATTTCAGTCAGGGCACAACTATGGATTATATTTTTAAAAGTATTTAGATGATGAACGAACTCATATACCAAATGCAGTAGTTTTTAAAAAATTGGAAACAGGTAGGTTTTTTCATGAGCACAGAATCAACAGAACTGTACAGTCTCCCATTGCACTCATCCGTCTTCACAATTTTACAGTTAACAGTCAGAAAAAAGTCCAACACAGCACTTTGGAAGAAAAATGACTGTCTCTTATAGAACATATCTAGTGGCTCTGTGTTAAGAGAAGCAAATAGTATGCATTCAAACATTGAGAGAATGTTTGTGTTATCAATAAACTCTTCTAATTAGTGAGTCGTAGTTTAAGGAGTGGCAGTTCTGTCACCATTATTGCTCTGCAGTCTTTAATGTGTTGGGTACAGCTGGTAACAAGTGAATGCTTTCACCACTTCCAAAAAACAAAATTTCTCCCTGATGATTTGTCAACTAAAGTCACGGAATTTACCCATGAGATACTTCTTTAAATGTAATATCAGAAGCCTCATTTAACTTCATACTAAGTTAAATCTTTCATTTTTACTTTTCTTTTTCCCCAGGAATTTTACAGTTGTTAATTCAAAAATCATCGTTGTTACTATACGACCTGAGCCCAAAACTACAGATTCTTTCCTGGAGATAGAACTGGCCCATCTGTCTAATGTAAGTACAAGGACAGTTGATACGCCCTTGGAAGGGTATTTATCAGATCATATGAGGGAAAGCTGTTTTAAATATCAGGTAACAAAAGCCAGTTTAACTGCTAAAACCTGAACCCAGGAACAGTCTAACATACTTTGAAGGGAATGTGTACTTGTTTCATGCAAGTGTATATGCAAAACAAAATTCTTGTTCCGTGAATTTTGAGGTCTTCAGTTAAATGGTAATTTCTACCAAAAGCTCTCCGTTAACTGCTTTGGTGGATGCAATTGAAAATGTAGTATTGTGCTGAACGCTTAACCTTTTACTGCCAGCATAGGTCATAGAGTTATTTAATTCTTCGGGCTTTTTCTTCTTTTTTTCATTATTTTATACTCAAAAGCCAGGTTTTACCAAACCTGTCGTAGCATACACTGAAAAAAATGCTCTGCTTTCAATTTAGCTTACAATTCTTATAAGTGTTTGAGATTTTTTGTTCAATTATTTTTAATACTGTACTTTTCAGCATTTAATCTCACATTAAAATGCTTCAAATCTGAAAAAAAAAAGTGATTTTATGTCTAACTATATAAAAAATATTAACAGTTTTTCTTTCTGCTGTCAGCAATCTTGCAGCAGCCACAGGGAGAATAAAATATATCTTTTGTGGGAAATTGTTGTCATGTATGATATTGGGGAAATAATGTTAAATAACAAGCACGGGAGTAATTTATGTGAAGGCATGGTATATAAACTTTGTTTATGTTACTAAGAGTTAGAATTTAAATAGTTATAAAAATAGTTATAAAGACACAATTAGAAAAGACATAGTTACTAGAGCTTTAGTAAACAGTATTGTTATGCAAAAGACTGTAAAGCTGTGATTTTCTGTTATAAAGTTGCTGAAGTGGTCATATAAGCACAATTCAGCTGGAGGAGTTCCAAAGATATCAGTCAGTAGCAAATTTGGATTAGTAATCTGGGCAAAAGTATGAAGAAAACTCTTCGAACTTTAGATCTTTGATTTACATTTTACTCAAGGTTAGAAGAAACTATTTTGCCATCAGTGGTCATTCAATTCCCACAAAAACTGATAATACAAAGAACATCTCAGTGAAATTTACTGCCAAGTCAAGCAGGAAAAAAAGAAAAGAATAGAGGAACATAAACTGAGCTGACTCCTTACCTTTCAGTAAGTTTAGAAGTTTATTGATGAAGAGTTGTGGAGATTTTGGTTTTTTATGTTTCTCTGTTTCTATTTAATTTTAAGATGGTTTAGGGCGGGTAGATTTGTTTTTTTGTTTTGTTTTCTAACCCGAGTTACATCATATATATTAAAAGAAAATATAAACATCAGTCTTTAACGTTACTTTTGCTCCTGTCAGAGATTTCACAAAAAAGGTAACAGAGTATTTGCTGAAGTAGACCACAAATTAATTGGGGGGGNGGGGGGGGGGGGGGGGGAACCCGCCTTTGAAATAAAAAACTTGTTTTGATCTTACTAAGATCATTACTAAGAAGAGTTTATGGTATTGCTCGATGCTAGATTTTCATTTCCATTATTTTAACAATGATTGTGGGGTTACTTACACGAGTTGTAGATAAGGAATATTGGAGTATGACTTCTATGTTTTGAAATTGGAAATTACTACTTGCAAAAGTGTGGAGTAGCAGGTAGGGAAAAAAAAAAAGATTGTAATTGCTTTGGTCACTTATGCTAGAAAAGAAATTTAAAAAAAAATTAAAAATAATACTAGTAACCAACATATCAGCATTGAAAATGCTTATAAGCCAAATACAACCTATTAAACCTTAGCACAACACAAACAAGTCTAGACTAACAAAAGGTTGTACTGCTGTGCCCACAAGCTGAAATTCTAGGAAATTCTTAGAGAGGGATTTTTTTCTTCTTTTTTTTTTTTAATCCATCCCTTTGAGTAATTTATGGAGCAAGTTTTTGCCAAGTTTGAAAATCTTAGAAATGAAATGAAACTGCACTGTTACAAAAGGTCATATTAGAGGCACTGACTGTCACCTTGCTTTGTCAACCTTTCAGTAACAGAATATTAATGAATGTTATATTACCTCATGTCTTGAAAAGGCAAAAAGACAGTAACCTTGCCAATGATATCAGAGATGATTTTTTTTCCTTTGGCTCAGTTTTTGTCCTATAATTAAATCTAGGGAAGTCTCAAGTGGTTGAAACAAATTTCCAGTCCTTAAATTTGCTGTACATACCTAGTACATTTATATAGGATCTCGATCTACCTTAACAGAAGTGTTGGATGGACAGATACAATGACAAAATGTTGCTCTAGAAGGTCTGGAAATGGAAACCGGTTTTACAATTTTACGATTTTAATATCTTTAAATGTTAAAAGTCCATAATAGGACTTTGGTTTAAAGAACTGTAGATGTATAGAAATATTATTTTGTACTTTTGGGTGTTAGACTGGATCTAATTCTAATCTTCTTTGCTACGATTTTCTCAGCAGAAAACAATAATTTATTTAATTATAATATATTACGATAGAACAAGCTTTATATGTCACATACAGAAAGATAAAACTAGTATTAATGTATCTTCAGTGTTTGAACATTATATATTAATGACTCACAGATTAATCATGATGTCAGTTAAATAGACTAATTATTAAACAGAAAATAAAATACAGACATTCTCTTTCATCTGATTTTTGAAATGGCTGTTCTTGTTGTTATTTTTGCTCTTTACAAACCTTTGTTCTTGAAATGCTGTTCATTATTCAGAACAGTTTGTTTCCAAATTGATTTAATGACTAATTTTCAAGCAACCTCTGGAGCATGCCTACTGATATATAGGAGTATACCCACACTTTTGTTCTTTTACCTACCCATCCACTGACTAAATTAGGTAGATAAGACATTATGAAAAATGATAGGCAAATGTAATCATTTAATAAATTAGTATGTTTAATTCAAAATAGCCTTAAAATATTCATTTATTCAAAATTTATCATCATTTCGTCTTTTCATATCAAAATTGCCCAGTTTATTAATAAAAACAGAGGATTATGTTGTGGAGGAAGTGTAAATCACAATTACATGTGCTGTTTGGAATATAGCATGGCATTTGGATTTGCAGATAAATTAAAATGTAATAGATGACCACAGTGAGAATGTGGGTTGCAATGCATTATGTAGAGAACATATTTGGTCTTATGCACTGTGAACGTGTTGATGGATGTCATCACATTTTTCCAGTGGTTTGATTAAAGAGACACCAAAGTAATCTTTTAAAAACTGCACAACTCCAACAAAATTCTGTTTGCCCTCGAGAGAATATGAACTCTCACCTTCTGACAGAAGTTTGCTCCAGGGACACTAAAGCAACGAGCCAGCAGTAGCATAGGACATCAAGCTCTCAATGAGGCTGAAAACCCTGGCTACAAAACACAGTTGGCATTGTGCTGCATAGCTGTCAAAGTTGCCAATCACATCTCGAAAGTTCAGTTTTATATGCCAGGCAAAGATACATATACATACATACTCACACATATATATCTAGTTTTGATATATCCAAGTCCTTTACTGTACCTTAGTCTATAAATCAGTACTGCAACAGTCGTAAACATTAATGGACACAGTAACTGCTTCCTTAGCTGCAGCTAAGTAATTAACTGGCAAGAGCTGCGATGAAAGATTGCTGCCCTCACAGAGAGCGATGGTTGTTGGAGGTAGCTCAGCGACAGCAGTGTGAGTAGACATTGCAGGAGGCAAGACTCAGAAAGACTGTATAAAAGGGGAGCAACAGGTTAAGGGTGAAGAAGAAGTCAGGACAATAGGCTTCTTGTGGTCCTTTGCAGTGCTTGAAAGGTGTTTGATCAGGCTATCACAAGAAGTTCTGAAAGGCTACTGTGCCCCTGTGAGCTGCCACGCCTGGCAGAGCATACCCTCACACAAGACCTTCTTAAGGAACAGGAGTAATATTTATCTTGTTTTCCATGTTTCTGCTTAATCTCTCATTAGTAACTGCAATGGCCAAATATATTCTTTTTTTTATTATTATTTGTATGTATTTCAAAGAGAGTGAAGCGTCTGATCTGACAGCAGCAGTTTTATTGTGTTTCAGCTTTCTGCAAAAGCTTTTATTTCCCTCTATTTTTTAGATTTTTTTTTATAATGGACATTTTTTCTGAAAGTGTTTTTGTATTCTTTCTACTTGCACTGTGGGAATAACAAGCATAAACTGTATGGTATCTGCTGCTAGAAAAGACGGGTCTCAGATACGCAATGTCTTATTACAATTCAGCTAGAGGAGTACTTTTTTAATATGCATGTAGTTATATCAGATTGCAAGTAGAATTTCTTCACCTAGTCTTAGGATACAAATTAATACTCTTTATAAAACGAAATTTTAAAACAAGGTTAATTCTGCACCATCATTCCATTGTTCTTAATTCTTATTCTTCTATAGCCTCTTCTATCAATGTATCTGAAAGCTTTTGGCTAATGATGCAGGACCTGGTCTCTGAATCTCAATGGGCCTGCTATCCTGTGCTTTGTCCTGTGCCCTCTTCCCCGTCCTCTTCTTTATATTATAAATACTTCAGAGAATGTAACATCCTTTATTTATGTTTGTATAGTGTTGCATTAATATCAAGTGCCATAAGTATATGTTGGTTTTAAATATTTATACTCCACTCATAAAATTCAATGCAGTCAGCAAAACACTGAAGTAGAGTATCAAAATTTCCCTAAATGCCTCTTTCACAAACATCTTCAGAAGGACCTTTTTTATCTTTGACAAAAAGGTGGATGGAAGAATTTAAATATTCAATAGATTTTTACTTCACAGGTTGCCATTTTTTTTCTATAAATAAAACATTTTCAGAATGAAATATCAAGGCACATTTTGTCTATATGAAACTATATTTATATCTACTGCACCAACACTGTTCATGAGAGAACTACACTAATATTGACATAAGAAAATAGCGTATTCCACCTGTTTCTTCAATTCACTTGCAGTTTTGTTAAAAAAAATATTTTTATTCTGTATTTTAGATCTAATTTATTTATAAAGTACTGACTTCTGGGAATATCCAGTGTTTCTGATGAACAGGAATACAGTTTTGCAGTTTTTAGCCAGTTAAGTACTTCTAAGTCAACCTGAGTTTTGATAAAGGAAGATTTACAAGATTAGGGACAAATCTTGAATTTTAATTTTGTCTCAGTTCTTCCTAAGCAGCAAAATAAACATGAGTAATGAGAAAGACATTTCAATTTCCCAAAACATTACCCACAGTTTAATGATGTGTAATAAACCTAGATTCCTGTCCTGTTTTAGATCAAATCAGAAATCTTCCACTGACTTCAAAGAGGTTGAGATGGGATTGTAAAGTTCAAGAGATAAATTATTTTGAGCAAAGAACTCTGCTGATTTAGGATCTAATTGACAAAAGGACTTGGGTATTGAATTTGCGGTCATCTGAAATCCCAGTCTCCGGACATTTTGCCCAACATATGCTTAAAATTTTAACAGCATTACTGGTTTTGACATCCAAGTTCCCAAAGGGCCTACAGTTCTGCTTCTAAACACACCCAGAAATGTTCAGTCAAGTCTCTTAACAGATTAACTCATATTTCAATTCTATTAGGATATACCAAATAGACAACTTTATGCTTACCTTACCTAAGTAAAAGAATACAGCAAATGCTCTGCTTTGAGGTTCAAGAGCTTTTTAAATACTCCATAAGAATTAACCTTAAGCTTTTGCTATTTCAGTGGCATCAATTTGTCAGAGTATACGGGTGGTCTTGTAGGAGGAGACCCAACTAAATATTTAGGTCAAGCATGACATATTTTTTGTATACCAGTAACTAATAGGTTTGTGTGTTTTCTTCTTAGGGTACATTGAATCCCTACTGCGTGCTGTGGGATGATTCAAGAACGTAAGTGATGAATGTTTGCTTCTTTTGCTATGGCTCATATATTACAAAGTGCCTAACAATATTTAAGTAGTTGGTCAGTAAATGAGTTGGTAAGAGAGCAGAGAAAATGAACCTTTCACAGAGTGAAAGTACTGGATTCTCCAGTCACTTGGCTCCCTTTCTGCAGCTATGTAAATTGAAAGAATATAATATCACACCAGGAAGAGATTACTCACATAGTAATTTGAATCTGCTTTTTCAAGATTAAAATGAGGATGTCTAAGAACTGTAGTTCCTTGATGGTAGTTGCTGGGCAACAAGCAAGTGGGTAAATGATCAGACAGATAAGTAAGGAAGGCTCCCATTTCTGTTACTGCAAGGAGAAATATCATTTTCAAGTATGATACCCACAGCAATCTTCATTTTAGTTGGTGCAAATTTTCATTTTAGTTTAGCAAAGTAATAGCAATATTCTAAATAGTGAAAGCTTGCTAGCAGTCTTCTGCTACTTTTTTCAGTGTGTGTCTCTTCTGTAGCAAAGCAGAAAACATCACTGTAAAGAACTAAAGCAGTAAAGTCAGTGTGGTTTAAAAAGAACTCCAAGTTTATGCAGTTGTACTTTGCTGCATTATTCTTTTGCAGTAAATCTCCCATTAAAGTCAGGGTGAACTTTGCCTAAATACAGATTAAGTGTTTCAAGAAGAATCCCTATGTGGTTGCCATATTAATGTTTTTTAAGATGATGTTGTACTTCTTCTTCAGGTATATTATGTATGTTTCGTACTACAGACTCATCTACAGTGTTAGAAATTGTATGGCTGTGGCTTTGTAAGTTCTGTTATCCTTGAGCCTGGGTTTACATCAGTACTCTGATGGCTGAGAAACAACACGGTAGTATAGAAATGAGAAACTTTGGACGTGATACTAGAAATCATTCCAAATACAGCTAGTACTGTGGTCTATGCCTCTACAAAAGAATCATAGTGCAGTTATTTGCCAGCAACATCATAATGTTCCATTTCTGTAAAATGTGTGGAATAAGGTACATGAAAGACTTGATATTATGTATTATTATGTGCACATGGAATGCAAAACATTAGGAACATGTTCTTTGTTTCCTTTTCACAATATTTTGCTTACACAGTAGTAGTACAGTGCTTTATTTACCATTTTTTACATGCATTACTTTAAGCATTGTCTATTTCAAGAGATTTCACTGCTCCAGTCCAGAATATCAAAGACACATTTCCATGGAATTAGACTACCAAAAAAATAAAAAGCATGCTGTGGATTTAACAATGTGATTAAAAGATTTCATGCAGCTATTCAGGATGAATGTACAAGGCAATCTCAAACATGTTTTACGCTTATCATTTGTTTTGCATGCATTTCTCTTAGTATTGTTTATAGAGAAGCTTAGTGTTACATATAACTATTGGTTTCACAATGCTTCAGAATCTGGATGGAAAAGTGAACTTTTGAAACATACAAAATTTACATAAAGCTTACGTAAAGTAGTCTGAGGTTTTGAGGGAGAAACACATACTTTTGTATTCTGAAGCATATCTTTTCTAGTGATATTATTTAATAGTAGTTATTGAAGATATTAAAATAATTGAAGATTAGGGGTATTCTTGGAGATTTATGCATTTTGAAAAGTTATATTAGCCATGAAATATTCACAATAAGATATGATGTATCAGTAAAATTTGCATGGATACCATTGTCATTTGTTTTACACATGTATGTGTATTATTTTATATAGCAAATTCTACTTTTTTCCTCCATCCCTTAGGAAAAGGTCCCTAATGTTAGCTGTGGGAGCATTAGCTGATTCATAATTTTATTTTTGTAATGCTGTTTCTTTTTGTTTTGAAGCATTTTATTTGTATTTACTCAGTAATACTTCAGGATTTGTATTCTGACACCATGAGTTTTGAATTCTCATGAAAGGTCTATAATGCTGAATCAATTCCTGTAACTTTAAATCGTAATAAATAAATATGTAGAGGACTATACAATTGGTTAGGTGCCTATGATGATGTTAGGTTCTTGGTGGCTTGTTTTTCTTTTATTTTTTCCAATTTTTTCGAAGTCTCAGTCATTAGCCACTCTCAGCACCAGGCAACTGGATTTGATGAATTAATAGCCTCATCCCCATCGCAAATCCTACAGAGCTGTGCTCATGTCCTTCCAAACTGGGTAATTTTTTTTGCATTACCAGGATTTGGCAAGTATTTTGGAATAAAGCCAACAAAAAGTAGTCTGCTTTTAATTGAAGGTGCTTAACTATTCAGTAGTCTGTGCTGAGACAGGTGTTTTAAATTAAGTGCTTTTCAGATGAAAACTGTGTTCGCTTTTATCATCGGCATACAGCCAGCAGTACCATCTAATGGGTTTTGCGACCTTTTTAGCCACTTCTCCCACATCTTTGACTGCATGCGTTGCAAGTTCACATTTGGTAAATGGCATTTCCTCCACTGATCTTGTCAGTTTAATACTTCTCCAACAGCAGGGGAAGCTTTGTCTATCTGAGTTTTGGGCAGGCTTCTCAGGAGGTTGATCAGTGATTAACAGTTCTCTGTCATCCATCCTTGAAGGAAATTCTGGATCTGTGAGCTGCTTAATCACACCAGATCATTAAAACTATCCTACCTCCATTGCTATCTGTGACAATTTAGTCAGACTAACTTTGGCAAAAGCAGTTTTAATCCATTATTTCTATGACATTCCGTGATTCTTCCCTGTGATGATATTTTATAAGGTTTTCTATTTATCAAGCTGGCAGGGTTGTGCCCTCTCCATAGGCAGCTAGTCAAATGTGTGTACAATATTGAGACAGTACAACTAAAGAATAAAATATTATGTCATGTATTATAAAGGGCAAACTCAAATACAATAATTCAGCATTTTATTTCAGTTGATTCTCCCAAACTATAGAGCATATCTGTCTGTGTCGATTAAAACTAGGCTGTTTATGAGTTCTGGTGCTTCCTTTGATATTTCCAGTTTCCCTACACAAAGCTAGTAACATCAATGGTATGAAAGTGATGATTTTTTCTCCCTCAGAAATCTGACTAATATCTTCATCCATTCATTTCAGAAAAGCTGCCTTCAGTAAAGTCTTAGGATACTGAATGCCTCTCCTTTCAGTGCATGGGAAAATGTGTGGAATATTTGTAACTGAAGCTCTGAGGATAAACAATTTAGTTCCTTAAACCAACCAAACAAAAACTCAAAAAAGAATTGTATCTTTTCTGCTTGACATTGTCTGGCATGAACAAACTATCCCTGCTGTCAGGAACTGTTTGTGATACATTAATGCCAGTGTCACAGTCCACAAAGAGAATGGAAAGAAGTCGGTCAGGTGCTAGGGCTGACTTTCCCATCCCACAGCAGCAATTTTAAAGATTTTAAGAGGAAGCCAAACTTCTGAAAGTTTTCCTCCTGTCCCTCCTACCTTTCTGGAAAGGAAGAGAAGAATGGAGAGGGTGACAGCAGAGACAGTCTCAACCAGCAAGTAATCCAACGGTTAAAGCTTTTACTTGGGGACCTCAGGGACCAGCCCTTCAATTTTTTCTTTCCAGAAGTTACTTGAGGAGTATGAAACACACTTTTCAGCCTCACAGGAGCAGCCCGTGCCCACTGAGCTGTCAGCTTCTCTGGAGTGTGTTACTTACAGTGTGTCCTACTGGAACTCTGCCGTATTATTTAGGAAAATATTCATGGGTTGGGGATCCAATTCCAAGCACCTCTATATTTAATTTTACCACTCTTTCCACGTGTTTGTCTCTATGCCACACCTAAATCTTAGCCATATCACTGCCAGTATTTTTTTCTCTAGCGCTTTTTTGCTTTATGTAAGTCTGGGCAAGGCTGTGTAAGCCTGGGGGATCAAAGAATCCTTATATTCATGCATACATTTCCATTTTAAAAATGCCGTTTACTGTGGCAGTTTTGTAGGCTGTCTGAACAGTTCTCTTGAACTTTGTTTCCTTCTCTGATGTTTATATCTGTGATAGGTGCCATAACAGACAGTCTGTATGGAGCTCTAGGATCCATGAAAGTTTGACCTGACAAAGTTAGTCACTTGTCTTAGTGGACCCAGACCTTAGACTCGTGAACCAGGGTGCAGAATTCAAAACACAGTAAGAGGCTGGAAGCTAGGTGCCAGAGTACTGAGCATTGTGAGTACCACCCTTACGTGTAACCCTGTGCTACCACCATGACAATGAGGGTGGGGAAAATGGGCTGGACGTGGTGGGTCACTGGAAGAAGGTGCCATCTCACATGGGAGTTTCAATAGTCACCGACTGATTAGCAAAACAATGCAGCTGGTGTTCATTCTTTTAGAAATGTGTTGGATGTAATGTGGGCACATGTGCTCTCTGCAGGACAATGTCAGTTGTTGCTGGCATGCTCCACAGCTGTACGCGGTGCAACATGACATCTCACAGCACTGGGTAAGGAAAGGGCTTTAGCATTCTGGGTCTCTTTTCTGCCAGCTGCTGCAGAAGGATGTCATAACAGTATGACAGCCTTTTTTTTATCCATATGTGTGCTCATAGCAGTTTGTGCCTGCTGAATATACAGTTGGCAGAAATACAATGCAATTAACTAAAATTTTTAATACTGCAAGGATTTTGACCTGGTTCAGTTTTCGTTTAAGGCAAGGTGTAGGTCTGCTCTATTTTTTTTTCCATTGCCATAAAATTTTACAGACAGCGGTTTAGATTTTCTACTGTGAAGTTATGTGAAACTATGAATAACTATATATGAGAAATGAGAAATTGTATACATTTATATAACTTCAGGATTTCACTCCAGACATATTATAACATCCTCTATTTAAGAGAGGGTTAAAAAAAGTTTACAATTACTTTTTTAATTGTCCCCTAGAGCTTTTAATTATTTTTCTCCCATTGTCCTGGATACAATTATGGTGAAATAGTCCATAAAGGAATTCGTTCAATGCAAATAAAGAAGAGTCTACCAGTTAATTGTGATTTTCTCACAGATTTGCCTAGAGGGCAGAATGCGACTCAGCTTTAGGATATAAACTTGTATGGATACCAGCAAAACAACTTTTCATTTTTTTGTCTTGTGATAAAATTGACAGGGAACACTGATCTGCTTTGTCCCTCTCCTCTCCACTTTGTTTTTTAAAACTACCATGACGGACCATTACAGTTATTCTTTGTTTGGCCTAGCCTGGCAAGCCTTTGAAAATATGTTCAAGAAGACTCTTTTTAACTCACATCAAAATGTCTCAAGCTAATCATCAAATAATTAAAATATCCTAAATCAGAACTCACTTCTGGAATTATGAATGGTAGCATCTCCTAACTTTATATTACTTTAGTCATATTATTTTTGTCACCAGGGAAATACGGAGGAAATATAGAATTTTCGATAAGTAGAATAAAAATTGAATGAGAGTAAATTATGTAAGTATAGTTTGGCAATATGTGCCAGATGAAACTTTGCTTGTGCCATCAACTTCAATCAGACTTGTTGGTCCAGCTTTTCAGTCAGACTTTGCTTCTTTCATATTTTTCAAGGCAGAAAATTTGCTTACCATGTTAGCTTCTATGCTCATGTTTGTGAATGTAATGGAAGAGTTAGTGTCAAAACATAAATGCCTCCTAGAGTACCTACTTTTATGAAGAACTTTCCATAATCGAACCTGTGTAATAGCACACTACATAATCTTCTATTCCTGGTAGTCTTGCATAAAGAATTGAAAGACATTATAAAATCATATTCTTTTTCAATAAAACAGTGTGGACAGAAAAACCTGATCCAAACTCCCTTTCAGACAACCAAAAGGCTTTGACTGACTTGAATCATATCAAGTGGCAAACCACTGCTCAAGCTATGCAAGACCTAAATTTAAAAATTTTTAAATTTACAAACTGCTAAGATTATTCTGTAATGCAGGAGTACTTAGTTCTGAAATATGTATGTATGGCACAATATAAAATGGAGTGTCTTTATGTTGAAAAAGAGTCAGACCAGAATTTTCTTTGCTTAAGTCTTACACAAAATGAATCAGTATATATGGGAGGAATTTATAATTTAGTTCTTTTTTATAACACTGCTCTTCACTAACACCTACGTGGCCATGAACAGAGCTTGTATGGCCTGCTGAGATTTATAGCAAAAAAAGGAAATCAAATTAATTCTTGCTAATAAGTTTGCTTTCTTTTAATTTTTACTGGGTGATTAATCAACTCCATTTGTTGAGAACTCAATTGCTATTTATTGCCTTTATGCAAATGTAGATTTTCAGAAACTAAAAATAGTGAATTCTTGTAATGTCACGCCATTATAATTCTGAAATGTGAATAAAAAGAACTAGTGGTTTTATCTTCCTAATCAAATTTAAAGATTTGAATTGGACTTTTGACAGATTTTTTAGTGTATAGTGAGGGCAGAAGATAATTAAGCCATTTGAATCAACTTTAGAACAGAAAACAAATTGGTCATAATTTGGTTTTGTATCTATGTTTCCAGAAAAAAAATCATGGATATTAACCAGTCAAATAAAATGTGATTGTTATTTTCCCTAGTAATACCTCACCAAGAAATGCAGCAGATGGGATCTGTGAATAAACATAATGCTGGACTTGGACTGACTCTTGTGGGGGAAAACAGTGTTCACCAAATGCAATATAACTTCCAAAAGTACAATATAGCCCAATTACAACTGCAGAATTTTATCAACCTTCCTTATTTATATCATGTAACTCTTAAAGTGTGTTAGACCCGTAGATTCAAAAGCAATTTACCACAGAGGTTGGTATTGTCCTCCTTTATTTACAGATGGAGGAAAATCATAGAATCATAGAATGGTTTAGGTTGGAAAGGACCTTGAAGATCATTGAGTTCCAACCCCCGCTGCCATAGGCAGGGACACCTCCCACTAGAACAGGTTGCCCAAGGCCACGTCCAGCCTGGCCTTGAACACCTCCAGGGATGGGGCCTCAACAACCTCTCTGGGCAACCTGTTCCAGTGCCTTACCACCCTTAAAGTGAAAAACTTCTTCCTAATGTTCAATCTATA